>OU612058.1:79483946-80079002 GCA_914767635.1 Melanostoma mellinum | reverse complement strand
GACTAATCAAACTTATAATAATCAATATTTCCTTTTTTTGCAAATTAGATTATTTATTGAACATTTTCTTTCGTTATTTGACCTTAGGCTTATGGACAAAGAAAGATAGCTTCGAGTTATGCTTTTATAATAGTTCTGAATCAATCCCAAATATGAAAAGCAAAAAATAAGAAAATGGAGGGAGGACTCAGAGGACCACCGGGGCTCAATCAAATAGAAATTTAAAAAAAAATTAAAAAAGGCGTGAGTGTAAAGTGTAATTTTTAGAGGATTTCGAAAAAAACTATTGGTTTTTGAATCGTAGACAGTGGATATACATAAGTGCAATGGAATAGAAAGAATTATTAATCACTTTTTGATATATTTAAAAATTCAGGAAAAATTTTTGAAATGAAAAAGTTACTTTCTTAAGAAAACAACAATGAGCTTTTATTTCCCAAGAACATTGGAGAATTTTTTCGGAAACGCATTTTCAATTGTTTGAAACCCAATTATTTTTAATGTACAAGTAATTTTTTGAACAAAAGTTTTAAGAGTGAGAGAGATAAAGTGATTGCAATTATTTGCTAAATGCCTACATGTAAGACAAATTTGAGAATTATTTTAAAACTTCTTTCAAAAAAAATTTAAAAATATATAATTTTTACCATTAGGGTTTGAAAGTAAGGAAACAGGCGGACCATCAAATGTATTAATAATGTAAATAAAGTAATCATGAGTGCTTTTAAGGACTTCATAAGAATTAAAATGATCAATGTAATTGGAAACTATTATTTTCTCACAAATTACGTATGGAATAGTTTTCAACAAAACTAGACATTCAATTCTAAAAATATTTTCAGAAAAGCCAATGTAGTCATTAATCTTATAGCAAAGTTTTTGGTACGTTAGTGAATTATAACAAAGTGCGTCATCAAAATGAATTTTATAAGAAGAAATATTTCGTAGTTTAGAATAAAAAAAACTTTCTTTTATTAAAGTCCCGTCACTTTTTGAAATATTTGAAATTTCAGGAGAAATTTCTGAGATACAAGTTATTCTTTTAGAAAACATCAATGAGCTTTTAATACCCAAGGACAATGGAAGATTTCTTCGAGAAGTTATGCTATTACAATAATTTTTAAGCTCTTTATGTTTTGATTCAAATCTAAATGACCAAAAATGTTTAAGAGGACCGAGCATACGCATAACATAAGGATAGTGAATCATAAAATGAAATTTAGGTTTTAAATTTTCATTGAATAGTTTGATGTATGTCGAGTGATGCTTGGAAATTAAAGTTTGCAAGTTATTGAGGTCAACTTCCTTAAAATCAGATTTTAAGACAATATCCAGGATTTTGTTGAGAAGAGTTAATAATTCCCAGTGATTATTTTTTTCTGGGACAAGATCACCAATAATAATTGGTAAAAATCGGGAAAACGTCCACATTTCTTTTGCTGACATGTTTAACTTTTGCCTTTGGATGTGTTCGGGTTTGATAATTGGGGCGATATTACCAATTTCAGATTTACTGTATTTGAAAAGTTGCGTTCTGTTATTCAAAACGTCTAGGGAAAAAAATTTGTCAACCAATATAAATTGATTGATAATCTTGCATAAATCGTAGTGGCACACACCCTCAAATAAATCATGCATAATATCTACTGTAACATTATGTACTACATGAAATGATGGAATATTATTGAAAACTGATTCTTCCCTGATTCCAGTATTTATCATTCTCTCAGTTGGTTTTGAAAACTTCGCTAAATCATTTTGGTATCCAATAATTGTCCTGTGATAGCTACTCTTATCGGAACAAGTTACATAGTTTTGAGTTTTTGAACAAGTGCAAATACGACAGTAATATTGTGAATTAAAGCTTTTGGAGTAACCAAGAATTGTATTTAAGCCTAGGTTATCTCCTGTTATTAATCCTAATACAAAGTAAAAATGATCTGTCTCTCCAGATTTCAATGTAATTGTAACTCCATTTTCTTCCAGAATTTTTATTTCTTCGACAAGGTGATAGAAAATCGAATTTTCCCCAAAGCACTTATATTTGGAATAAAACAACATTGCAACAAAAATGTTGTTTAATTCAGAATTAATGTGCTGCGGAAGACTTGGAAAATTATAGTATACGGCTCCAATGGAATGAGTTCCACCGTGAGAACCTAGAGGGTTATTTGATTCAAAATCATCGAAATACAAGTTAAAAGGGATTACTTGTGAACGTTTTTCTTCTGGGAATTTACTTATTCTTTCTTTCCAAATGTCAGTTGTTATCAAATGAGTAATGTTGTTAGTAGTAAGATATTTCATATTTTGTATAGTAGCCTTATAGATTTCAGGTAATTCAAAGAACTTCTTAAACTGAAATTTCAACGGTAGTATAATACCATCAGATTCAACACTATCTAAAGTAGGGGTCGTTCCACTCTTAACGCAAACTTCTTTATTTATAACATAGCTTGAAGGTTCATGATAAAATTTTTTATTTTTTGACGTTTGAATAAATTTGTAAAAAGTTTTGACTTTTTGAAAAGGGTTCTGTAGAAAAGTGAGAATCTGTTTAAATTTATCTTTCATATCAGAATTAATATGTTCAAAAAACTCTTGGTTTAATTTTTTGAATATTACTGAAAAAAATTCTTCTGTTAAATCTGCAACTATATCTTCAACAATTTTACGAGATAAATTAGAATTTCCGTACAAGTTACAAGGAAATCTTGTTGCAGAAGCTTCAATATTTTCAAAAATATTATTTTGTTCAGGTAGTGTTTTTTCATTTTCAAGGTTACTATTTTGAATATTTTCTTCAAAAAAATATATATATTCTACAGGTGTAGAAGAAGGTGAACTGATATTTAAGCCCTTACAAGATCTTTCAAAATGTCTTTTAAAACTTTTCAAATTATAGATTGATAATCATTTGTTGCTTTAAAATAATGTTTTTGTTTATAATGGATAACAAGTGTTTTTACATCTACAAAAGATGTTAAGCATAGATGGCATTTATACATTATTGTTTTTTTAAGGATTCAATGAGAACTAGAACATCTGCTGAATCTCTTTCAGAAGTGTCAATTTCATAAAAATATTTTTGGATGAAAATCCAAACAGATTTACAAGGCATAGGATATTTTAAATTAAGAACAAAAAATATTTTGAAACAGCTTTCTAATGCAGGCAATATATCATTAAATTTATATTTAATTTCATTAAAATAAACTACATAGGAGTTGTCAAAATGGCAACGAATTATAAGTGGTTGCAAATTTTGACCAAGTGCTCTCACCTTCGTTGCAAATTGGTCAATCGTTGGATTGAAGTTGTTTGCATCATGTACCTCGATAATAAGGGCCTGCTGGGAATCCTTTATCGTTGGTTTTAAGAATTTTTTCTTCGCTTGTGAGGAAGTTGTTGGGTGTCGTAGTGGGAGAAGTATAGCGTGGAGCAGGGAAATGATGAGAATGTCTTCTGGATCTGAAAATAATTATTTATGTATAAAATTAAAAAATTTAAATACTTTTATTTTATTTTATTAATTAAAAAATCTCTTTAAAATAATTATTAATTTAATATTTTACTTTATTTAACATATTTCATTTACAGATTACAGATATGTTTACCAACCTTTTGTAAAGTTTTTGTTATTTAGGTTGTAGAGTAGGTCTAGGCAGTTTTTATCCTTTATTTTCACATTGAAAATAGGAAGGATAGTGGTTTTGAATGTGTCCCATTTATCAATTAGGTAGTTTTCTTTTCCAGGATATATTATTTGGAAGTCAATATTGATCTTAAATTAGAAAGAAAATAGTAATAAAATATATTATTTTTCTTTTGTAAAACCAAAACAAAAAAAAAACAAGAGCAACAATAAAGTGCGTTTTCATAATGTTTTGAAATACTCTCAAATTTAAAAATATAGTTTTTCAATCAAGAGTGTTAAAATTTTTTATTCTTTTGATTGATTTTATTGCAATTTGATGACAACAACTATACTTTAAATAAAGTGTAGATTTGTTGGTCCAAAAAAGGATATTTTAGGTAGAGGATTCAAAAGGTTAATAAGGTAAATTCAGAAACTCATCACTGCACACATCAAACAGAAAGGAGGCAAAAAAACTCTATCTGCTGCTATCAACTGCCTTGAATATCCAAACCGGAAAAAAGCAGTGATGAACTTTTATAAACCTACACGTAATTTATATAATTTACCAATGTCATTCCTGCTGAGTGCTTCAATAGAGGCCAATTTAATAAAACATCGCGGAAGCTTTGTTTAGAAATATCGAGTTGTCTTGTCTTATGAGTTTTACGCCATTTAGATTTGATTTCTTCCCAAGGCTCTTTATAAATTTGAAGCCATTCCACATCCGCCAAAAAGTCATCTTTAGCAAAAAATCATAATTGAAAGAGAACTAAATTAAAATCAAACTATTGAAACTCAAACTAAAAGAAACATACTATTTAAAAACTCAATGTCTTCTTCGTCTGGAAAAGGATTTGCAAGCATTGAACCAGAAATAGATTGTGTTTGCTTTTCCTGCGTATCAAAACCAATTTTCCTATAACGACGCTTTATGTTATAGTATCGACAGTATAATCTTCCAGAAGGATTTCCTTTTGACCCGCTGTTGGGTTTTGTAAAGTATATGTTCTTTGTCCGAATTAAGGCAAAAATGTGTATGTATATGAATTTTGTTAGCGACCAAATTTTCAAACGTATATTTGTAGATTTATTTTTTAATAGCCAGGCTATTTTGGTTTTAAATTAAATGCAAATAAAAAAAATTTTGTTTCATCAGGTACTTATTCAATTGGAAATGCGTAGCCTAGTAAGCTACGCATTAACAATAAATAACTACCTGATTTCAACTACACTGTGATAATTTTTTGTTTGTCTTTTTAATCTATTAATCTCTTTTTTTAATGTTAATTTATTAAATTATGTAATTATATATATATCTACTGCTTACTGTTAATACAATTCCAAAACAAAAAATGCTATAAAATTATGTAAACTGAAACTAAAAAAAAAATATCTATTAACAAACCTCTGAAGAAGTCGCGAATAACGACGAAACGTTGGGAAAAGATGAACTAATTTTTTTTTATTTGCATTTAATTGAAAATTAACCAGAATAGCCTGCCAATGAAAACAAAAATCAACAAAAGATTCTTAAATTCACTTCATTAATATGAAGTAAATCAAAAATACATTGTTTTAGTTCTATTTATTACTATATTCCCATGTACTTCAACAATTACAGTATTTTCCACTTGATAAGGGCTACATTTGAACACAGCTTTCGTTTATATATATATATATATTTTTTTTAAGGTATATTCAGAATTATAAACTTACGGGGTCTTCGTCAAATCGATCATGTATTTGTGTGGAAATAAATTGAAAATCTCGACGAGTTATTGATTCTTTTTTTTGCTAAAAGCCAATTTGTCAAGCAATCTATTAAAATAGTTCGTGAGGAATCACCAATTTTCTTATACTTTTTGAACTCCTTGATGACGAAGTTTCCCGATGGGATCGAATTTAGTATTTTATCGATATCCTAAATGATGATTCAAAAAAAAATTATTACATTATTATATTATTATTATTTATCGATATCCTAAATGATGATTCAAAAAAAATTATTACAAGTTTAAACTTAAAAGTGATCCAAGACCCAAGAGAGATGATTTCGCAAATTAGATGAGTTCTAATTTCAAATTAACTTAATTTCCTATACGATTTTACATTCGAAATGATATAATTTGCGAAATTATCTCAATTGGCTGTAGTGAAAACAGGCTATAACTAAATTAATTTACGAAATTCCCAAAGCCAATACTGGGTGATGAAGGATTTGAAATTGAAGCAATGGATGAAGGAGTTGGTGACAATGAAATTGCTGAAGACTCGCTATGCAAATCGGAACAACTGTTTGCTGCTAGGCGTTTTCTTACTTCCTCTTCTACTAAAATCTTAATACTATTTAATATTTCTATCGATGGATCGAAATCGGTTTCAATGTTCTAAAAGAAATCAATTAAACGTCGAGTTAATTAAAGTTTCATAAAGTATATTACATTTTCTCTTCGCCACGTATGAAGTTTATGTTTATATTCAACTCTTATTCCAAGTGATTTATCTGCAAAAACTTCTTTTAGGTCTTCATTGGATATATACTTTAAGATGTCAACGCTTAGCTTAAGATTTATAAAATGATCATATAAATCAACAAATCCCCAAGAAGAGAGCAAATTAAACAGTTCACAATCTAATATTTCTTCTACTACTTCTTCACTGGCGCCATCAATATCATTATTATCTTCATCTTCATCGAAATTAGATTTTGGGATTTCATCATTATTAAATTTATTATGAAGCGTAGTATAAGTGGGTTCAAGTTGATTTTTTTCAGTTTCATGATCTAGTTCCTCAGAGAATTCATCATCAGCAAATTGTGTAAAAATCTCCATTGCGTTTGTACCAATGCAACCAAATACACTAGAAGAGAACTTTAATATTATTTTCCGTCATGTTTTTTTATGCAAATGAAAATTTTTTGAACCTAAGACTGAATCACATTACAGCGCTGCCACCCTACTACTATAGCAGTAGATCTACTGCGTTTTGGCCCAAACGAAAATATACTGCGCAGCAAAACCAATCTACTCCTCATTTTAGAATTTTGAAAAAAAGTATATTTCGTCACTCAACGTGAAAACTTTGATAATTTAAATGGGTGCTGTGTTAAAGATTATGTGTTTGGCTTGGTTGGACCGGAAGTTAATCAGACGTCCTTACGGATTCCATTAAAAACTACAGTTCACCGTATGGACACTCAATTGTTGTGTGATTGGTTTCAAAAAGGATTCTTCAAAAGCATTGTTTATGTTCCAAAGCTGGCTGAGAGTTTTAAGCAAGTTGTCACCAAGAACATCAATGATGTCCGATTGGCTTTCAAATCTAACCAGACACTTATGGCACTTTCCATTGGACGAAAAGAACCGTCCAGGAGCGTTCAGAAGCATTCTCAAACCGTTCCATTGGTGCAAAAAGATCGCTTCTCATGATTCTGAGGAGTGACAGCCGCTTCTCGATTTGAAATGAGAATCGACTCAAGAAGCACTAACACATGTTACTCAAATGTCAAAAAGAAAATTTTCTTCAAGGAATATTTTTTAAGAGCCATAGGTGTTTCACTCACGCAAAGGCATTGGCGGCCCATTCAATAGAGAAGGGTCATTCTCCGGATTTCGATTATTCGATTACTAACTCCATATTTTCGAAGCAAAAGATTATAATTCTATAGTCCTCAAATTATCAAAAATTATTAAAATGAAGGATTTAGAACTAGAACATCTGAATCACTAACTTTGTGAATCTCAGAATGCCTATATAAAAACAAGAACGACATGATCCAATGTCCATCTTTTGATGAAGATTTTTATATTTTTTGCAAAGGCATCATTTTTTGCATAGAAAATGTGATTTTTTTTTGCCAAGAAATCAAAAAAATTGACATAGCGCTTGTTCTTTATTTTTAAACATACTGGTTTATTGATGGTACTTACTTGAAATATAATGCTTTCAATTTTAAAATCAAAACAATATGAATCGCAAGCAAGACACACAGAGTATATCATTTGTATACTGCTCGCTTGTTGCCTCATAAAACTTTTCTCTTTCTCTTTCTTTTACTTACAGACTTTTGTAAATTTTTAAAAAATTTAATTGTTAAATTGTAAATTTTTCTTATTCTTGTTGTCCATAATATTGTACTATGTGTTTTATGTTTCATGTGCAATAAAGTTCCCTTGAGGAAGGCAGCAAACCCTGCCGAAAAGTCGGGAAAAGCTAATGTAACAGCCTTTTGTTTCATTGCAACGATTAAAGTGACCAAAAAAGCCGAAGGAAAACTTAATTCTTAGTAAATACACACGCAATTTTTTGTTGGCTTTTTGTATCTATTGGTATTGCATATTTTAAAATCTACTGCGCTTTATTTCAATCTACTGCGCTTTTTTGTCGAATATACTGCGCTCAATTGTTCGAAGGGTGGCAGGTGGCAGCGCTGATCACAACTATAGACCACAATTTTTCGACGAAAACAAAAAATTATTTACTCCATATTTTCGAAGCAAAAGATTTGATATTAATAATAATATGAAGGATTTAGAACTAGAACATCTGAATGACTTACCCGCGAAATTTTTTTGTTTCTGTCCCTTACAGGTGAAAATTTATCTGCAATCAAAAAAATTGAATAGATAAGTAGATTGCAGTAATGAAAGTAACAAAGGGGCGACTTTCCTATACCGGATTCTATGTTTTTTTTTATTTTCTTTGTTTTAGTGAGGAGGTTTAATAGTGAGGAAACACTACTGGGTATATATTCAAAACTCAAAATGTCCTCAAAAAAATAAAAATATTAATTTCCGACAAAAAAAAAAACTGGGGCCCAACTATGTAATTCGATTCTATAATAAAAATGTTCGAATTCGAGAAATTCGAACTATGTAATTCTATAAGAACGTTTCAATATACATACTGCAATCGAACAGCACAAGTAATACCAACTATGTTTTTGTGTACATTCGGAAATTCGGGGAACTACCAATCTCGAAAGTAGAAGGCAAATCGAGTAAGAACATTCGATATCAAATGTGTTTGCGAGTAGAGCTAAAAAGCTTTGTCTGCCTCAAAAATGTAGGTAAGTACTTAAATAAAAACTGATTGATTGCATTAAAGCTAACTACCCAACGACTACCTTTACTTTTTATACTTTTTATTTACACCACGCAATAACAATTTGAAATGCTGGTCAATTACATGATTATTCATCGGGACCTCCTGTTTTCAAAAACTTTAATGCTGCTGAAAGCATTATCATATCCGAAACAGAATTTAGCTTTTTGCAAATATTCACATGCGAAGATATATCTGTCTCTAATTCCTTTACGTTGAATTTGCTCCTTTCGTTCCCGATTTTCATATAAATCAAACCAAATCGCAACGCTGTTCATTTTTGTAATTATTAGTTTTACTATGTTTGTTTCTTATTTTGAGAATGTGTACTGTCAGACAGCTCGAGGATCGTTCGAAAATCGAACATTTGTTGAAAAATAGTTTAACATTACCGGCATTCGATTCTGTTTTTATAAATAGTACCAATTGAAAGTAGAATAGAAAATTAGATTCGAAAAGAATCAAGAGTAGAGCCGAATTACATAGTACGAATTACATAGTATAGAATTCGGTATAGGAAAGTCTCCATCTTTTGATGATGAATTTATATTTTTTGCAAAGGCATCACTTTTTGCATAGAAAATGTAATTTTTCTTTTGCCAAGAAATCAAAAAAAGTTCATAAACTGAATCTCAGAATGCCTATATAAAAACAAGAACGACATGATCCAATGTCCATCTTTTGATGAAGATTTTTATATTTTTTGCAAAGGCATCATTTTTTGCATAGAAAATGTGATTTTTTTTTTTTGCCAAGAAATCAAAAAATTGACATAGCACTTGTTCTTTTTTCTTAAACATACTAGTTAATTGATGGTACTTACTTGAAATATATTATTAATTATTTAGGGCCACAATTAAATTGCCTTTTTTAAGGCCACAATTAAAAACTTTTTCTTGACACTGCACTGCACGGCACGAAACGAAGACGAACTAAAGACTAATCTAACATGAAATGAAATCGCATACATTGATACATTTACATGTTTCATTTGGCGCGTCGCGTCGCGTCGGTTTCAACAACGAGCGTGGGTTGGCCAACCAAGAAAAAACCACGTTCGTGATCACTGAATGCATTGACTGAGTTTAAGGCCGCGTTTAAACTTCATTAAATCAAAAATATATTCTTTTTCAAAGAATAGGAAAAAAAAGGATATGATATATATTATTTTGGATTTATAAATGAGTCGTTAATAATGATAGTATTGTAACTAAATTTAACTACATACACACATTATTATTGAAGTGCAATATTTGATATTGTTTTGTACCTTTCTACTGGCAAAACGCGATAAGTTTCAATTACACAGCCACACAAAAAAAAGTGTGACCTGGTGGTGCGACTAAGTTATAATATGTTTTTCGGATCGCTGAAACCGAATCCGAAGTCCATTTTGCCCAATCACGTCAGGTTTTCAGGATAACCCCAAAAAATGTCACAGCTACACAAAAAAAAAGTTGTTTGTTCTGGGGATGCAACTATGTTAATAATATGTTTTTTCGGTCACTGAAAACGATTCCGAAGTCCGTTTCACTCGATCACGTCAGGTTTTCTAGATAACCTCAAAAAATGTTCACAGTTACCTCGAAACGAACATGTTTTTTGAGTTTAACACGAAAACCTGACGTGATAGGACAAAGGTTTCAGCAACCCGAAAACATATAATTAACATAGTGGCACTATGCAACAGGAGAGAACGAGAATTACATTTCATTGGGAAATGTTCAATATTAAGTGAAGTGAGGCATCAGGTATTTGGAAAAGACTACCTTTCGGACGAAGAGAGTATAACGGAGTTAAACGAGCTGGATGTGGAAAAACTTTTTAATTTTGCCAAAAATGCGCTAACTTATAGGAATAAAATAAGGAGTGGAAACTTTTGATAACTTATTTATTGTAATTTTTAAATGATCGGGCAGACGGCATAATGCCATGGATTTATGATTTTATATTATTGTAACGTGCGCTTAGTTCGCAAAAATAAAACTCTACTTTTCAATATAATTCTACCACTTTATTCAGTATCTACTTTCGATATACACTTTATTCGAGCTCAACTCGACTTTTGGACTATCACTTGTATTTACTCTTAACTTTATCACTCTATAAACCAAAACTGCCCTCTGGTTGCCTCGGGCGGGCTATTTATATCGAATGACATGCCATCTAGAACTCTCCAGTAACTTCTACATTGTCTCCACATTTGCTGTCAAGCATCTCTACACTCACACACACACTGGCTTACAAGTAACGCCTGTCATTTATACCATTCCATTATAGTGTTGCCAGTTGTGTTTTCGGTTGAACGTTTTTCGATTAGGAAATTGGTATAAAACGTTGGGCTCACGTTACACTGCCCCCTCCTTAGGATTGTTCGTCCCGAATAATTCCATCTGCAGCCTCGCCACTATATCGATGCAGCCTGTCACAATGAACTACTTTTAACTTGCCTCTTAGTCCTCTTTGGATGCGGTAAACCACGTCGTTAATCCTCGTGACTACAGTATAAGGACCTTCCCAGTTTTGCTGAAGTTTCGGTGACAGTCCCTTTTGACGATGAGGATTATAAAGCCACACACGATCTCCTGCTTGGAATCCTGACGTTGTCGCTTTTGTGTCGTACCGTGTCTTCATCCGGTCACTGTAGGTTTTCATCCGTCCCTTGTTCTTTTATGGATGTCAGCGAGTCTCTCCTTGAGGTCGTCCACATACTCGTTTGTGTCCTGTGGCTCCTCTGTGGGGCATCCAAATTTAAGTTCGCTGGGCAGCCGCATGGTTTTTCCGAACAGGATGTCAGATGGTGTTTGTCCTGTCGAGCTATGTACTGCACTTCTATAGGCCATCAGGAATAGCGGTACGTGCCTATCCCAGTCTTTTTGGTAGTCGCCTACGACCTTCGTGAGGTGTTCTTTCAAGGTCCGGTTGAATCTTTCAACCATCCCATCAGATTGTGGATGAAGCGGTGTGGTTCTCGTCTTCTTAATGCCAAGTAGTCCGCACACTCCTTGGAAGATGTTTGACTCAAAGTTCCTCCCTTGGTCGGAATGGAGTTCCATAGGCACGCCAAACCTACTCACCCAGTTAAACACAATCTGGTCGACCACCGTTTTGGCTTCTTGATTTGGGATGGCATACGCCTCAGGCCACTTGCTAAAATAGTCCATTACAACCAGAATGTATTTGTTTCCAGCGTTGGTCTCTGCAAAAGGCCCAGCCACATCTACTGCAATCCTCTCAAAAGGCGATCCAACGTTGTACTGATGCATCTTACCTTGAATCTTATTTCATATTTCATATTTCATACATTTATTTAAATAGATTTATACAGTAAGATACAATATCTTTTAAAGTAGTATAAACTTAATTATTTTATATAGATGTGTTGTAATTCTTTAGTTCAAGTTCAACAATTTATAATACAAAGTTTTGAAATCGTAAGACTTTAAAAAAAAAAAAATATAAAAGAAAAATATAAAAGAAAAATCAAAATGAAGAAGAAAAGGAAACAGAAAAATAAAAATTAAAAAAAATTGAAATTAAAATTTGTTTAATTTACATATTTACATATATCATCACTACCTTAACGTTGCCAGATATTCTTTTAATTTAGTTCCAAAAAGATTAGTATGGCTTATCATTCTTAAAGATCGGGGTAGACAGTTCCACAGACGTATCACAGTTATGAAAAATTGGCGCTCAGATAATAAAAACGTATAACGCAAAGGCACAAGATTCAATGATCTATTAGAACGCAAATAACATATTTTAATAAAGAGGTACGGTGGCTGGCGCGTTTGTATGACATTATTCAATAAAGTTAACGATCTATACTTGAAAAGGTTTTCGAGAGTAACACCATAGATGGATTTAGAAAACTCAGAAACGTGGTCGTATCTTTTCAGTCCAAAAATGTATCTAGCTATGCTATTGTAAGCAACATTCAGTTTTCGCTTGTGCTCATAATCACAATTTTGGAAGATTTCACAGCCATAGAGCATTATAGGGACGAGTAATGTTTTGGCCAAGATAATGCGAGTTTTAAGTGGTGTTATTTTGTGATTACTCCAAAGTAAACGGAGGCCTCCGTAAATTTTTCCTATCGCTGATCTTATGTGACAATTCCAAGACAGTGTTTTTGTGAAGATCAAACCTAAATTCCTGGCCGATTCGACAAACTCAATCTGTTTATTATTTAAATAAATTACGGGAAAACCAGATGTGTCAATGACCTTCCTCGAGATTAATAAGCATTTCGATTTCAGTGGATTAAGGCAAAGCCTATTATTCTCTGACCAACTTTGAATGTTTGCTAGGTCATCATTGACCTCAACAGTAGCATTTTCAACCAAACCTATAGGAAAACTTTTTCGCATCTGAACATCATCAGCGTACATATCTACTTGGCAGTTCTGGATACATAAAGGTAAGTCATTGATATACATAGAGAACAATAAGGGTCCAAGTATTGAACCCTGTGGAACCCCTCTTTTTAGCATTAAAAATTCGGAAACGGAACGATTTGCCACAACTGCCTGAGATCGAAGGTTCAGATAAGACTGAACTAGCATTGCAGAAGAGGAAGAGAAATTGAACTGATTTACCAACTTACTAACCAGGATATGGTGGTCTACCGTATCAAAAGCCTTGGAAAAATCTAGAAGAACTAGAAACGTGACATTCTCACAATCAACGGCTTGCCTAATATTTTCTACTACATTTATAAGGGTTGTGGTACAGCTGTGCTTAGGACGAAAACCAGACTGATTAGTACATAGTAAGTTGTGGTCAGTTAGAAATTTCCTTATCTGACAATTCATTATCCTTTCTAAGACCTTAGAAAGAAATGGTAAGATTGCAATAGGTCGAAACTCATTTTGGTTTTTTGGAATTGGAACTATTTTTGCTTGTTTCCAAACTGATGGAAAAACATTTGACATTAAGATGGTATTGTAAAGGTGGGTTATGTATTTCAAAATATATGGGAGTATAGCTTTTACAAAAACGGGGTGAATTGCATCAAATCCAATAGAATTGGATTTTACGTGAATGCAGCTCTCTAAAACATCAGCTTCATCTACCAGTGAAAAACTAAAACAAGGGAAGGAAAAAGAGGCATTCTCGAATGATAAAGACGATGTTTCATCAGTCACTTCTGAACTTGGAAGTGACAAGAAATTTCTATTTAGTTCATTGCAATCAACGTTGTCGTAGTTCTTATTTTTCTGCTTGCCGATGCCAATATCCCGTAGGTTTTTCCACAATTTCCGTCCAGCTTGTGAGGGGTCTAACCTTGGAGCAAAATAACGTCTCTTCACTTCACGAATTTCGTATGTTACCTTATTTCTTAATGATTTAAATTCATCATACAACGCGTTTATTCGAAAGCGCTTCCAACGTTTGTAAGCTTGGTCTCGTTCATATATAAGGTTTTTAATGTGATTATTAAACCATGGCGGTTTTTCTCTTATGACATCTTTCGTTACTAACGGAATGTGTGATTCAAATAAGTTTCTTATGTTTTCTTGAATAAAAAAGACTTGATCATCGACAAAGGGCATTTCATAAACTCGAAACCATTCTATTCTTCTTAGATCATTTTCTAATTCACTATAGTTTACACGTTTGAAATCACGATAAGTTACTGTTCTGTTTGTAACAAGGGGTTCACATTGCAATGTCATATGAATTAGATCGTGACGCGAGAAAGCTGGTACAGATATTTGATTAAAATTAAGAGCTTTATACAGATGACTGACAAAAAATACATCGAGAAGGGTACTACTGTGACTAGTGAAATGAGTGGGTGTTGAGGCATTAACAGGGAAAAGATTCAAGGTTCTCATATTGTTGACTAGAGATAAGTCACTTAATATATTGCAATTAAAATCACCTGCAACAACAACAAAGGGTGAAATAAAAGATAATTCATCAATAACTTTCGTGATTGGTGTAGTATCGATGGTGTTGTTGGGCCTATATACTGAACCTAGCAAGATTTTATTTTCATTACACAGTAACTCTATAAATACAAAGTCCATCTCACTTCCCAGCTCCGCTTTTTTAACAAGTTTACAATTTAGTTCACAACGTACAAAAATAGCCGTACCTCCACCACATCTTCCAACCCTGTCAGATCGAAAAGGCTTATGAAAACCATTTAAGGTACATACAGAGTCGTTAACATCATTTGACAGCCAAGTTTCTGAGACACAAACCACGTCAACCTTCGAACCCGCAAATAAGTATCTAAATTCATCGAGTTTAGGCAAAATACTCTGCGCATTGAAATGAACAATGTGCAGACCAGATTGTTGATTACATAAAACATTGATCATAGCCCGAGAAACGTCAGTGGAACTTTTGTTTACTTTGCTCATTTCAGCCATTTTCAAAAACTACGAAGAAAAAGAAACATACCCTTAGATCCAAAAGAACAAGTAAACAAGACTTATTAAAAAGGTGAAACAATAAGCAAATAGACGGAAGGTGTGATGATAAGAAATATTTTTTATAGTTTAGAAATATTAACAGTGAGTTAATCCATTTTATAATTTCAAATAACAGGTTTAGAGAAGTTAAAAAAGATAACGATAAAGGTTTATAAAAAAAAAATCTATAATACTTTATGACATACAAACTTAACATTATATGCTTAAGTGCGTGTGTTGTTGACATCAGATGTTGTTGTTGGTAACGTTGTGGGAGAACGCAGCGAGGTCGTCAGCAGTCTTAATTAATTTTGCATTCTCTTCGTTGTTCTTCTTCACGTAGACAAGCCCTCGGAAGCAGCGTTGCCGCTGTGCCACTTTAGTGTCAAATTGACACTTTTTTTCAGGCTGTGCCACCGAGCCACCACTTTTCAGTCTGTGCCACTTTCTTAACGTTGTTTCTATTTTTAGTAATTTTACTAAAACTCCCGAAAAGGTAATCGAACAATATAAATTTTTAGAAATAAAATCCGTCAACGCAGATTTTAAATCAATTTTTGAAATTGACAGTATCGAATTATTTTGGTTTAAAGGGTTAGGTGTAGTCAGGAGCGTGACTAGTAATTAAGTTTATTTCAATAAGTAAAAACATAGTACCTATCATTTCATCATACTTTGACATTACTTCACTAAAATTTAAAAAACAATTAATTATTTTACAATCTATGGCGGTCTTAGTTTAACAGGTTTTAATAATAGGTCCTTGCGGTGCCCACTGTAACTCAAAAACCGTTTGATAGATTTGAATGAAACTTATTCAGGACTTAAAAAACAGGAAAAGCTCAGCTTGATCAAAGCTTTTTTTTCAAAATTAGCAAAACGGCGCGGCCTTAGAATTTTTTTTTCTGATTTTCGTGAAAAAACCAACAATTAATTGTTTATAAAAAATCGAATTAAAAAAAAAAAATTCTTCAACCAGTCACTAGACTTTTATGTTTTCTAAAAGCTGTATAGGTTTCATTCAAATCTATCGAGCGGTTTTTGAGTTACAGTGGTCACCAGTTCATAAAACATAGTTTTGAGAAAAACGCATTTAAAATTTTACATACCATACCAGACCACTCGAGAGCCTCTTATTCTTCGCTGAATAGCTCGAAAGATATTTGTCGGATTCACTTCAAACTTTCAGAGAATAGTTTTATATACTATACTTTAAGAAAATGCATTCTGACTACTCCTAACCCCTTAAAGTGGGTAAAACGAAAAATAGCTTGAATGGATACCTATTTTCCGACTTATATGAATTTTAGTGCCTACGCTGAGAGGATTTTTCCAAGCTAATAATGATGCAAAATAAACTCACCAACCGACTAAAATCTGAAACTTGCGAGAATATGTTGACTTCCTTAAATTTTGTAAGCAAATGTGACATAGCTGAATTGAGTCCTCATGAGCTCCTTATATAAAAATAAATGTAAACCATCACAAGAAAGTAAAATGTGATACGAATTCTTTTAAATAAATCATTATTTATCTCTTATTTATTATTTATTTATATTTTTATTTATTTATTAATGTTGAGTTATCAATACAAAATGAACTGTTAAATTTTTAGTTTTTATCTTACGTTGCAATAATCCTTAAAATGAGTGTTATGAATTATGATTAGGCATGTGCCTTCTTCAACTCCTATGAATTCGTTGAGACGTGTGACGTGTTTGTTTTAAGTCAATTTTCATTAACATATGGTGTTCTTTCGTTTTAAATTTCTAGTGCCACCCTTTTTTCTCGAGTGCCACTTTTTTTGCAACTTTTCCAAAATTTCCAACGGTAACGCTGCTCGGAAGGTATAAGCAGATTGCAATTTTTTCTCACGCTTTAATTTAAGTGCGTGCTGTAGAAGAGCCCGATTTTGCACTGTTAAACATTCGTGGATGTAAACGGGAGAAAGTTTACAGTTGTTGTTGTTGACACCATCCTCTTTCAGTTTAAGATCACGGAGACAAAGCTGCTTTCTATTTGTTTTTCGATAGTTGGCAATCGACTTTAGAACAAGGCTCTTGTCACTTGGCGAAGTAAATTTTATAATTATCGGTGGTGCGAGTGAATTATTTTTAGTTTTGAGTCGAAAAATGTTTTTGATAACTGGTTCTTTAATTTTTAAGCAATCACAAAGGTTGAAAAAGATTGATTGCAAGTTTTCGTTCGGTAACTGCGGAATCCCATGTAGAAGTGCATCGCTTATTGTCTCTCTTAGTTGTTGTTTTTCTTCGTTTGTCTTTACGTCGAGTTTGAGTTTTGTATAGCCTCGTCGTGTTTATGCAATTTTTCTTTGAGTTCTTCATTCTCGGCTTTAAGTGTATCAATTTCATTTTGTTTTGATTCCAAGAGAGACAAACGGTTATTCACAGCCTGAAGTGAGGACTTTAAATCTCCAACTTCAATATCAATTTTTTGTGTTATTTTTTTTCGGAGTCGAAAATTTGCAATAGAATTTTCTCCAGTTTTTCGAAAATAATGCAGTCTTCAAGAGAACTATTATTACCGGAATTTTTCGACATCGTAGTTGGTGCGTTTTGTGAAAAAGTTGATTGTGTTAGTGATTGCGACGCTGATCGTGTAAGACGGGCGATTGTTGTTATTTTTTGCGGTTGTTTCGGTGGTGAAGGAGATTGGGAGAAATTTACTCTGTTACGTTTTGAAGACATCAAATTGAACAGCTTTTCATGTATGTATTTATATTTGTTTGTGGGTAGATTGGGGAAAAACTTTATTCAGCAGAGAGAGATTCACTGATTTAATTTTAGGTTATATTTTTTGTGATTTCTTATGATGTTTCATTTAGATTAAAAATGTATTAATTATGATTGTTTTATAAATCAAAGTGCACAGCAATTGTCATTAGGTATTAAAAGAGCAATGACTTGATTTTGAACCTTGGAAAAGAATTTAGAGCTACCTTAAACCAGCTTGAAAATGCCACAACTGTCACACACGTCCGTTCAGTTACACATCGAAATTTATAAAACTAGCAGGTCCTTTGGTTGCAGCACACTTGTCACATGTTCGGCACCACTTCTCCACGTCATCTCTAGCATGTAACCAGAAGAACCGATGTCGCACCTTCTCCAGTGTTTTGTTTACTCCCAGGTGGCCTCCAGAAGGTCCGTCGTGCATCTCCCGAAGAACTTCACTGACTTTCGATTGCGGTACGATCAGCTGCATCACATGTGACTTACCGTCAGCGGATTCCCATCTTCGCCTGAGGACACCTTCTTGCACATATAGTGAGTCCCACTGTGCCCAATAGGCTTTGAGAACTGGACTCCTGTCAGAAATGTCTCCCCATTCCGGTTTCTCTTCATTTTCTTTCCATGCGAGAATGGGTTCGATATCTGGATCCTCCTGTTGAGAAGTCCTCACTTCCTCATTGCTCCATCCGCTTATGGGGTCAGCTCTTAGTCGCTGAGCGGTAATGATTTCTTTGTCTTCTTGCCGCTTGCAATGCTTGCAATCCACTTTGCAAGGTCTTCGTGATAATGCATCGGCGTTTGAGTGCAGCTTTCCTCTGCGGTGTTGGATCTGGTAGTCATAGGTCTGCAATCTTTCTATCCACCTTGCGACTTGACCTTCTGGATTTTTGAAGTTCAACAGCCAGCTCAGAGCACCGTGGTCTGTCCGCAGAAGGAATTTCTGTCCATAGATGTACTTATGGAAGTGCTTTGTTGCCAAGATAAGAGCTAGCAGTTCCCTTCTGGTCACGCAGTAGTTCCTTTCGGGTTTCGATAGGACCTTGCTGTAGTATGCCACCACTTTCTCTTCGCCATCATGCACTTGGGATAGTACCGCCCCGATTCCAACGTTGCTTGCATCTGCGTCGACGATGAATGTTTTGCCAGGTGTTGGATGTGCCAGCACTGGAGCGTTACAGAGGCGGTATTTGAGTTCCTGGAAAGATTTTTCACACTCACCTGACCATTGAAACTGCTTCCCCTTTTCGGTGAGCTGATGCAAACTCTTTGCAACTCCAGCGAAGTTCTTAACGAAACGTCGGTAATATGTGGCAAGTCCCAGAAAGCTTCGGAGTTGATGTTTGTCCTTTGGTGTTGGCCAATTTTTGACGGAGTCAACTTTTTCAGGATCAGTCTTCACTCCTTGGGATGAGATGATGTGTCTCAAATACTTGACTTCGGTTTTGAAAAGTGCACATTTTTCTGGATTCAGTTTAAGGTTAGCCTCTCGAAGTCTCTGAAACACGGCTTTAAGGTTCTTACAATGTTGGTCAAATGTTTTCCCGTAAACAATGACATCGTCCAAGTAGACTACGCAAGCTTTCCACGTCAGTCCTTTAAGAACGCACTCCATCAAACGCTGGAATGTTGCCGGAGCGTTGCATAGCCCAAACGGCATAACCTTAAACTGCCAGAGCCCATTACCTGTAGAAAATGCCGTCTTTTCCCGATCATCAGGGTGGATGTCAACTTGCCAATATCCACTCTTCAAGTCCAGCGTCGAGAACCACTGCGCTCCCTCCATGGCATCCAGGGTATCACTGATTCTCGGCAGGGGATAGCTCTTCTTCTTAGTTACATCATTCAGCCTTCGGTAGTCCACACAAAAACGAGTGCTTCCGTCTTTCTTTTTCACTAGAACCACTGGTGACGCCCAAGGACTTTTGGAATTTTCGATAAGACCGTCCTTTTTCATTGCTGTTATCATTTCCTCAACCTCACCTTGTTTGGCCAGTGGAAGGCGTCTTGCGGGTTGACGAATCGGTCTTGCATCTCCTGTGTTGATGCGATGCTGCACCAACTGTGTCCTACCATATTGTCCCTTTTTCGATGCGAAGATGTCAGTGTACTCTTGTAGGAGATTTTCAGCCATCCTTGTTTGTTGGTGATCAAGGTTGGATGAACTCAGTATCTTAGCTCTGATGGTTATGAGCTCCTCCGGAGTTAACGTTTTTCTCGGGGCCTCGTCTGTGATCTTCGTAATTGCTGCAACCGATTCGCAACGTCCAACGACTTCTCCTTTCTTCAACTTTACATCGTACGGTCTGGTGTTTAGTAATCGTACGGGGACCATTTTGTTTTTCGGTGCTACCAGTGTTTTCCCAATGATGACGCTTTGGGAGGAACACTCTGGGTCTGGTTCCACCATGAGGTATCGAAGGCTTCCAAACTCACCTTCCAGTTTTGTCCAAACGAACACTTCAGAAGAAGGAGGCAGAATCAGATCTTCCGTGATGACAGTTCTCAGTGTTAACGTATTTTCATTCGAATAGGTCATTGGAATTTCTTTATTTTGGTATTTCAAAACTTGATTACCGATATCCAAAATAACTCCGTGCTGTTTCATAAAGTCGATTCCAATGATGCACTCGTCACATATATCTGCCACCAGGAATTGATGAGTAAACACTAGATCGGCCAGTCGGATCTTGAGACACACTTCTCCATATACTCTTGCTGCTTCTCCGTTGCGGTTCTTAGACAGTAGCTATTGGTGTTATGGAGCCACGTCATCTTTACCAGGTCTCGACGTACTATGGATGCTGTGGCACCGGTGTCAATGGTAGCCACATGTTTGTTCCCGCTAATAGTAGTCTCCACAGTCAGACTTTTGTTGTCGCGTTTGGTCTGGGAGACCTGGATGGTGGTTTTGGGGCCATCGATACAAGAAACCAGCCTCTGCCCCTCGAAGTTGGTTCTTACTCGTTTCCCTGATGGGAAACGGGCTGATAGGCAACGCTGGTGTTGTTGTTACCTTGCTCTGGGTTGGATCTCTTGCTTCCACAATGTTGACAACTGGCTTTGTTTGGTGGTAGTCGGCATTGACGCTGTAAGTGCCCGGTCTTGTTGCAGTTCCAACATCTTGCTAGTCCGCTCCGGTTCTTTTGTATTTCAGCTCTTTGGCACGAGCATTCTTCGACTATGGCCTCTCTAAGTCGATGTACTCCCTGAGAAGCCTGTTCTGCTGCTTCAATTGTCAATGCGAATGCTAAAGTTTCGGAAAGAGTACGTGTTCTAGCAGTTCGCACAGACCTCTGAAGATGTATATCGGAAATGGCACGAACGAAGGACTCAACAGCTAGCTGGTTGATGATTTCTTCTCCAGCATCCGGGTATGCAAGGTGAACCAGTCTTTCGACGTCTGCCTGGAGCTGCTGTAGAATTTCACCCCTTTTCTGGACTCTGTTATTGAGTTGGACTCGGAAGACTTCTTTCAAGTGGCTATCTCCAAAGCGTTTATCTATAGCTGCCACGAGAGAACTGAAATCGCCGCTCTTACCAGCTGGAACTGTTTGAAGTAATTCAGCTGCTGGTCCTCTAAGAGCAAGAGTCAGTGCAATGTACTTGTCTTCGTCATCCCAGCCATTTGTTGTCGCGGCTGCCTCAAATTGTCTCTTGTAGACTATCCAAGAAGACTGTCCATCAAATGTTAGCGGTTTCATCTCCTTTTTCTGTGCAAACTCTCCAGCAGATTCTCGAATTTTTATTTTCCGGATCTGGTCTAATTCCTTGGTCAGAACAGAGAACTGTTTATCACATCGTCTTTCTACGATTTCAAAACGATTCTCTACAACAGAAAGCTGTTTTTCCATACCTTCAACGCATTCGTCAAGGGCAAACACATTCTTTTCAATGTTGCCCAATTTGCCTTCTAGAATGTTTTTCTGACCTTCCAAAACATTCTGTTGCTCCTCAAGTCTTTCGAGAATATTCTGTTGTTCTTTCTTTTGTTCGTTCCGTTGTTCTTCAATCAGCTTCTTTTGTTCGTTTCGTTGTGCTTCGAGTTGTTCGAGAACATTCTGCTGTTCCTTCTTTTGCTCGTTTCGCTGCTCTTCAATCAGCTTCTTTTGCTCGTTTCGCTGCTCTTCAATCAACTTCTTTTACTCGTTTCGTTGTGCTTCCAGTTGTTCGAGAACATTCTGCTGTTCCTTCTTTTGATCGTTTCGTTGCTCTTCCAGACGTCCGAGAATATTCTGCTGTTGCTTGTTTTGTATTTTTTGTATTTTGTATTTTTGTATTTATTATCTTAAAAATTATTTGACATCATACTTCAAGATTGATCTTATAGTTAAGTATTTAGAAATTTAAATTACAATTGTAGCTCATCACAATAAATTTGTAATAACAAAATATAAAAAAAAAATTATAAATTATAAAAAAAAGATATAAATAATAGAAAAAGAATAAAAACAGAGAAATTTAATAATAATTAAAAACTAAATTAAAACCATTCTTCGTTTTCTTCTAATAAAATTTTCATTATACTAGAAAAATCTACACTTTCATTTCCTTCCTCGTCCTCCACTTCTGTTTCAAAGACAAAAGTGTTTACGTCTTCCCCTTGCTGTTCCAAATAGTTGCGCAAGCGCAGGACGAGCTCATTTTTCGATCCCGCTCTAGAAAGATTTCGCTTACCTAACTCACTTTTAAGCTCAATGCAGATGAGCTCTTCTAACAACTTACCCATTTTCACTGTATATTGTTTTTATTTTTCTTTTTACTTTTTTTCACACTTTACTAGTCAACTGGTTTTTTGTTTTTTTTTTTTTAAATAAGTTTTATTTACACTTCTGACACCAATGTAACGTGCGCTTAGTTCGCAAAAATAAAACTCTACTTTTCAATTTAATTCTACCACTTTATTCAGTATCTACTTTCGATATACACTTTATTCGAGCTCAACTCGACTTTTGGACTATCACTTGTATTTACTCTTAACTTTATCACTCTATAAACCAAAACTGCCCTCTGGTTGCCTCGGGCGGGCTATTTATATCGAATGACATGCCATCTAGAACTCTCCAGTAACTTCTACATTGTCTCCACATTTACTGTCAAGCATCTCTACACTCACACACACTGGCTTACAAGCAACGCCTGTCATTTATACCATTCCATTATAGTGTTGCCAGTTGTGTTTTCGGTTGAACGTTTTTCGATTAGGAAATTGGTATAAAATGTTGGGCTCACGTTACATTATTTTAAAGTAGTCAAAAATGAATTTGAATAAATAAAAACTATCTATAATCTAATCTAAATCTAGTGGCACTCTCTGGTCAGAACTTTTTTTTTGTGTGGCTGTTTTATTATTATATTGTATGTAACGTGTAAGTGTTTGATTAATAATTTGCATGTAACAACGATTTACAATGTTTATTGGTTGATTGCACCACGGAACCTTGGTTGTTGATTCTTGAGCGTTTGTCATTTTCACAATAATTTTTTTTATCTATTTAATATTTGTTTTGTGCTTAAGATGAACCATTCGTTTATAACATAGCTTTCACAACGTATATTGGTTGATTTCACCATGAAAACTTGGTTGGTTGATCACGAACGTGATCAGTTTTATTTTTTTTTTTATCTATTTAATATTTGTGCTTAAGATGAACCATTCGTATATAACATAGGTTTTACAACGTTTATTGGTTGATTTCACCATGAAAACTTGGTTGATTGATCACGAACGTGATCAGTTTTAATTTTTTTTTATCTTGTTATATATTTGTTATGTGCTTAAGATGAACCATTCGTATATAACATAGCTTTTACAACGTTTATTGGTTGATTTCACCAAGAAACCTTGATTGTTGGATCACGAACGTGATCAAGTTTTATTGATCACGTTTTACCACGTTTGTGATTGATCAACAATGCAATCAACAAAGCACCTTGGTGAAATCAACAAACGTTCGTGATCAGTTTTTTCAAGTTTTGGGTATTTTTTGCCAACAATCCTCCATTCGTTGAATCAACAATGACGCCTTTGTTGATATCACCACAAAGCTTGGTTGATATCACTATTTTTTGGGATTCGTTGGCCAACAATGAAAGATTGTTGATTCAACCAACGTTTTTTTTTCGGTGTATGTCTCTCCGAAGTGACATCAACGATTTCACCTTTTTCAGGAGTAACGACCTTGGCACCGATATTCTGTAGACAATGTTTTGCGACTACTTCAATGGAATTGGGCTGCCCTCGAACAACAACAACACGGCGAGGTCGCAATTGCGAAAGGATCTTCAGCATTGATTCACCATCAGATCTTCCTTCGAAATCTATAAACTGAATTTGAGCATTCACTTCAATGGTTTTGCGACTGCTCAAACATTTTGTCGGATTTTCCAGTAATTTGAATTCTTCTGTCTTCTCCGTATCCTCTTTTACTGCTTCTTTTGCAGCCGATTCGCTCATCATGTCTACATTCGTATCAGCGAAGCGATACGATAATCTTCCAAATTGACAATCTCACCGTACTCGTCAAACTTTACCTTCTCCTCATAGTATGCATACATTAGCATACATCAAAAAATAAATCAAGCAAAGAGGCAAATAGATAATAAGTATTTAGTTTATTTAGATCTCGTGTATTAACTCCTCACTTAATTGACAAAAGATTCAACACGATGCCAAAAAAATATCGATGTCAGTCAATGATGGAGTGACATTTCGTTTGTCAATCAGCCAATTTCCACTTGTCATTCAAATTTACTGCCAAAAAATGACCGACGCTGTTCGTCAGTTAAATGACTGTCAAATTTTGCAATTTCCACTTGTAATTTTTCTCGATGGCAGAAAACTTGGTCATTCATCATTCAAAAAATGGCAAGTGGAAACCTAGCTCATAGCTCATAGGTATACATACTTCTTACCTCTGTGCTTTAAGGAATTTTCTATTCTGTCTGTTACTGAAAGAAGAATATTGCTGGAAGAAGTGAAGTCTTTAGTGCATAAAAGTAATTGTTTCGCTTTTTTTCCAATTCTATCTCATTCGAATCGATCTGGAACAGTCATTAAATCTTATTAATAGGTACACTCCCATTTTTCACTGCAACATTCTTAAGTGCATTGAGGCATTAGAGCCCACATCTATCATCAACTTCATGTGACGTTGTCTATTCTCCATCCCTTGGACTTTATCATGCACACAATGGTTCTCGCACCACAATCTGCAGCACACAGAACATTGTTGCATTTTTAAGAAAGGAAATAAGCTTCTATAATGCAGTTGACTGTATTATTGTCTCCCTCAACCGCACACACCGACACGCATAGCCAAGCTAACACAAATCCCTTACAAACTGGAAACAATATCTCCTTATACGTTCTAAGCCGCCATCTCAGCACCCTAACCATAAAGAACTACTGTTTGCGCAAAAAAATGATAAGAATATAAAAGTGAAACACTTTTTATTGTTGGTCGCCATCTTTAGATCCTTACAGTAGACTTTTCTGTTGCAAATAATATGTCCTTGCAAAGCCATTCACTTTTTCCACAAGCTTGCTCGAGCGTTCGTTTCACCATTACCCAGCTCTCCGACTTTAAGTGATTACAATCGGGTGAAACGGGGTAACTCCTTCAACGTTCTCGTTTCTATCTTCTATTTATTTGTCAGAACAGTACCTGGGTACTACCTACCTTCATTTTATATAATATAGGATGATAACATTGTCTCCTTTGCCTGAGGCTCTGATGGGGCTAGAAACCGTAAAAGGGTGTTTGAGGATGTGATGCAAGGCAATGGACTACATGAAATACTTCCAACAAATGATGAGGTGTTTCCGTGTATAAAATCGACTTAAAGTTGCTAACGATGATATCTTTGGGTTCAAGATACTATGAGAGATGCCTAGCTAAATTAAGAGGGGCTGGTTTTGGGATTTTCATCGCATTTTTTAATGTAAATGCAATTCTTTCATATTGTCATAAATGCGTTTGCAGACATTAATTTCCGTCGCTTAATTATAACGAGGATGTGGAAAGAATGAGATAGGTACGCCGTTAATATAATGAAGCCTGCTAAAAGCGCTTCGTTTTAATTTAAAAATGTGTACGAGTAGCTCTTAAAAGCGTAGGTGATGATTAAAGCATTATGTAAAAGTAAGTATAACGTACTTACATAAAAAAAGCAATGTAAACAGAAAAAGAAATCGAACAGGAGACCAGACTTTTCCAACCATAAAATATCGAGCCCTTCCCGCAAATTTATCGTAAGCGACAAAAACAAATTTATCGTAAGCGACAAAAAGGAAGTTCTATAGGAAGACGTTTTCTTTGTACGATAAAATTTATTTTCGCTGAAACTTGTCGTAAAACAGTTATAATGTAAAACTAAAAATGCAGAAAACTGCGAAACAATGTAAGCTTTGAAAAGCATAAGAAAAACCCCATTTTGTTTAAAATGTCGCTTACGATAATTTTGCGGGAAAGGCTCGATATGTAAAGTGAATTAATCATATTAAGCCTGGAAGTTCAAAACGATAATCGTCACAAGGCGTTCGCGTTGCAGCCAACATCGACATTCCCCTCAAAAGAAACAAATAATAATAATAAAACAATGGTTTGTATAGTAATTAAATTAATTTTTTGTTGAAGAGAGTAGGCAAAAAAGAATTCCACAAATGTGTATGCCAAATTCAAGGTAGTAAGTATGATGAAAGAATCGACAGATTATTTATGAAAAAGCTCAATTTTGTGTTCTCAGGGATCCTCAGAAAATCAACTAAATAACGAATCTAATGAGAGCAGGAGCTAAGCGAAAGGAGGAATGGGGGGGGGGGGGGGGGTAGCACCCACCACGATTTTCCCGAGTCGGCAAATCGAGGAAGAAAAACAAGGTAGATTTGTCGAGTTAAGTCAACTCAACCAAAAAGACACGAATGGAAGCGTTTTTGTCTCAACTCAGTAATTCTATAATCATCAGGGGCCTGTTTCACAGTAGTGGAGGACCGTAAGCTTTTTACCTAGGAATCCAGGGCCAGTCCATGGATTTTCATGAAATTTTCGGAAATGTGTTTTGGATGGCGTATAGAAAAAAGTTAAAAAATAAAATTTCACCGCTCTCAATTTTTTAATTATTTTTAAAATTAATTATTAACTTTTAGAATTTTATTTTATTTATTTAGGGTATTTTAGATAAGGTTTTCCAAAGCGTAAGGATGGATAGTTTTGGTTAAGACAAAAAAAAATTGTATGAGAGGGGGGTCTATATCCCTCCGTGTAGGCGCGAGGGGCAATTTTATATGAAATTTACTTCATTTTTTTAAAAACTATTAAAAATCAACTAAGCCACTTACTTTCTCATACTTTAGTGTTTTTGAAAGCTATTGCTTTGTTCTTTAATAAAAATTTTAATTTGAGTTCACTTAATGAAAAGTTTTGGAGAAATCAATCCTCAAAGTCAAAATTTTGAAAAAAGAAAATATTTTTTTCTTAATTAATTTTTATTTTCATAATTTTGCCCCACAAAGGGCCATTTTTTCTTTTCATGTTCAATGCTTTTATTAATATTTACTCAGAGCAAAAAACCGAACAAAAAAATTTTTCTTGGTTTAAGAGAAATTAAAAAAAAACCAAAGATACTTTTTTCCAGAAAACAAAATGTCGTTAATTTCCCGCTAATTGAACTTTTTTCCTTAAAGTGAAATATGAAATGTGTCTTAAATAGCATATAAAAAAAAGTTAAAAAAAAAAATTTTGTATGATCTTAATTTTAATATAAATTATAAATAATTATTAAAATTTTAGAGTTATATTTTAATTATATTACTTTTAAGTTAAATTTTAAAACTAAGACCTATTACAAACTTGAAATTTCATCTCAAAAGACAGCACATATACTAACTTGTGCTTTAAATGCTGTTTCCTCTCAAACGAGTTTATGGAACCGAAAAAATGTGGTTTTTTGCCAAATTTTGAATTTTCAACCATTCAAAGAGACTTAAATCAGATAATGTTAGATAAGGATCATCAAATTCTTTTTATGAAACCTAGCAGTGGCGTGGCGTCCACATAACACAATTCCTATCGTCTTACCTTTTAAAATTTGTCCCTTGGTCATAGAAAAAACCAGCAACATAAGTTTACAACTAAGCCTATCTTTGCCCATACACACACTGTTCTTCAAGCACTTTTAAATTTGCGAGATACACACAATACACAAAGCATACACTATACACAAAGCATTGAAAATCGCCGCGCAGAACATATTTTATGTTTGTCCCTGTCTTTCCTACGATATACATCCACCCCGGTGCACCGCGGTGCCACCCTTTTCAATACACGTTCTCTTATTGAAGAAAGTAAGACGATAATTTTCGTCTTACTGCAATCTGCAATGTCTGCTTGGAAAAAATAATACAGTTACAGTGTTCGCCTTCGAGTAATGTACGGCGAATTCGGTTTTGTTCTACTGATCATTGTTTTGGATTATTTGCAAGTTTAAAATGAGTTTTAAGTAACGTGCATTTGTAAAAAGTGTGAAAAAAACTAAAAATTCTGAAAATTGTGAAAAGTTAACGTCGAAGAGAACTGTTTTGATTTCATTATTTGAATGGCTTTGCTAAATGTTGAGTGTTGTTTAACCGATTACCTTTTATAAGAGGAAAACCATTGAAATGAAGTTCTTATTTTTTTTTAATACTAGTTACGTTACTTAAAATTTTATTTTATTTTCTTGCATTTCCACAAACGCTTCTTTTGAAGCCGCTTTTTTTATGCTTTAAGCTCATTGTGAATTTTAACCTAAATGACTTAAAGTCTAGAAAAATTGGCTTCCATTAATCCACGTTTGGAATTTAAGGTATCTTCTATTTATTCTTAATTAATTTGTGTAGGTGATTCATTTTTCTCGACTTACCATTTGAAAATATCCACGCCACGCCACTGAAACCTAGCATAGAATTTGCTTTCCTTACGATTGAGCTTATATGCTCATTAAATTCAAGGTTAATATTGAAGTAAACACCTAGGTCACGAAAACTTGAGACACTACATAATGAATGACCAGACATTAAGTATAACAGCTTTGCTAGGCTCACGTTTTTTCAAGAATGTCATTGTTTGGCACTTCGAAGGGTTAAGACTAAGACCATTCTTTTCACACCATGTTCCAAAGCTATCGATATCTTTTTGAAGAAGTACACGATCAGTAGTATTTTGAATCGATTTAAAAATTTTCATATCATCTGCGAAAATCAGAATTTCACTATACGAAATGCATGAAACAACGTCATTGATTGCGATAATGAAAAGCAAAGGCCTAAGGTGACTGCCTTGGGGTACACCCGACAGAGCATTGAAGGGACTCGAAAAAGCTGTTACGAAATTTTACTTGGTACGTTCTATTTTCGAGATAAGAGCAAATCCATGCAATAAATATTTTTGGAAATCCAAAAGCTTTGAGCTTATATAATATTACATCATGAGAGAGTTGATCGAATGCTTTGGAAAAATCAGTGTAAATACAGTCGAGCTCATACCCATTTTCAAGGGCATTAGAACATATGTGAAGAAAAGAAAGAAGGTTTGTTACCGTTGATCTTTTCTGCATAAAGCCATGCTGCTGTCTGCAAATAATATTTTTTGTAAAAATTGAGAGGCTGTCACAAACAACCTGTTCAAAGAATTTGGGGATGCAAGATAGCTTGGATATACGCCTGTAGTTTTTTATTTCAATCTTATCACCCTTTTTAAAAACCGGAGTGATAAAGGACTTTTTCCAAAGATTAGGAAAAACACCTGTTTTGATTGAAAGCTGAAAGAGATATTGAAGTGGGAACATTATCACGGAACGGCATTTCCTTAACAGAACTGGCGGGATTGCATCCGGACCGGACGAAAAGTCATCTTGCAGAAGTGATAAATATTTTAAAATCTAAAATAGGTTAAAATATAATAAAAGGCTGACCTGCAAGACGATTGCACCACCAAGCAGATAATTTGAAGCAAGTTTTTACTTTAAATATACAAAAATAAACGAAAATATAACTAGTTTAGAAAAAGATGATTATTGAATTTACCAATAGGCCAGAATGAGATAAGTATGTTTTTAAAACTACTCAAAATACACCCAAACGGAACCGAAAAATTAAAAAAAAATCAATTTCTCACCAAACACTGTGATCAAAAACGAAACACAAAATTAACTAATTCTCTACGAAAAATGCAGGAACTAGACAAAATAGAATGATTTTTTTTGATTTTAATCACTTTAAATCACTAAAACAAACAACAAAGGTATTAAAATCACACAAAATACCACAAAGATGTGAAATTTTCACAGAGTTAAATTAACGCAAAGCTAATAAACACAAACCAGCGCTGCCACTGATAATCTAATAAACCCCAAATATCAATATCTAACAGTCACGATTTATCCTCACAGTACGACAGTTCTTAATCTGACTTTTCTCCTTGATCTTTTTGATTTTCCAAGTCTATCTTAATCAATTAAACCAGTTTTTCATTTGAACCATTTTTACAAGTGCTCTAATAATTTTTGCCACTAGTGTACTACACTTTTACTCTATCTAAATCTATCTAAATCTGAAGGACTTCCTCTTTATTTTAATTTTCTTCTTCTTCTGATTCCCAAGTTATCGCTAATCTTTTTGCAAATTTTTTTAGTCGATCGTATAGTGAAGATATGATTGAACCCGACCTTAATTATTTCAGTTATCTGACAAACAGTTCAAATACCAGTTTTGTTTCTCTAAGGGTTAGTCGGGACACTGTCTACGAAAAAATCAACTCACTTAAAGATGACTTCTCTCCTGGTCCGGACGATATCCCTGCCATATTTCTTAAAAAATGCATCAACACAATCAGTGAACCGCTTTCAAATCTGTTTCAACTCTCGCTCACACAAGCTGTTTTTCCAACAGTGTGGAAAAATTCTTTTATTTTCCCTATTCACAAAAAAGGTTGCAAAAATGAAATTTCCAACTACCGTCCCATAGCTAAACTCTCAGCAACTCCTAAACTCTTTGAAAGTATAGTTTATGATACGCTTAATTTTCATTGCAATTCAATTGTTTCCCCACTACAGCATGGTTTCTTAAAGGGCAGATCAACCACAACGAACCTTACACAATTCGTTTCTATGACAATCTGTGCTTTAGAAAAAGGCAGCGAGGTTGATATAGTTACTACTGACTTTTCTAAAGCATTTGATAAAATATCTCACGGCATTATCTATCTTGTTAAGAGCTTTTGGTTTTCCACCACTATTCATCCAATGGGTCAAATCCTATTTGGAAGACAGTTTTTATACGGTAGTTTTCCGAGGCTCTTTTTCGACCCCCATTTCCGCCACTTCTGGTGTTCCTCAGGGTAGCCATCTTGGCCCTCTTTTATTTGTCCTCGCCATAAATGATGTGGACAAGATTATTTCCTACTCCAACCTTTTTATCTACGCAGATGACATAAAAATAACGAGGGTCATTTTGACACCTTTCGACCCTCCCCTGCTTCAACAAGATTTAAATTCCTTTCTAACTTGGTGTCAAAAAAATTTCCTTGAACTTAATGTTAGCAAGTGTCAATTCATGACTTTCTCACGAAAACGTCTTCCTCTCCTCCCTCGAATGTACGACTTTTGCAACGTAGCCGTTCCAGCAGTGTCTTCCATTCGCGATCTCGGTATCTATTGTGATAAAGAACTCAATTTCCGTTCTCACATTGACCAAATTATATCAAGAGCTAACTCTTCCCTTGGCTTTATAAAACGCTGGTCTAAAGAATTTTCAAACCCTTACGTGACAAAGTCACTCTACATAACTTTCGTCAGACCTATCCTTGAGTATGCTTCTCAGGTGTGGTCTCCTTATCAAACAACCCACTCTCTTAGAATTGAAACTGTACAGCGAAGGTTTCTTCGTTTTGCTTTACGCAATCTTCCTTGGTCGAATTCCCTTATCTTACCTCCCTATGAAGATAGATTACAATTAATCGACTTACACACCCTAGCTAGACGTCGCGATGTTTCTGACATACTCTTTGTGCACCAATTAATAACTGGCGTAATCGACTCCCCCGCACTTCTTGAAAACATGGTCCTCAATACCAACCTAAGATCCGTCCCTTTCTATAACCTTCCTACTCACCGCACTAATTATGGGCATTTCAACCCTATTACTAGTATGTATGTTACTCTTAGCCAATAATTCACAACACATCCTCGACTTTAACAAAAGTATATCTTCCCTTAAAAGAAATTTGTATTCCAATCCTCCATAATCCCACAAACACATTTAGTTTTTAAGATAGATTTAAGTTATTATTGTTTGTTTAAGTATTTTTACATAGCTTGAATTAAGCGAATAAATAAATAAATAAATCAGGTCATCGCTCTTGCAGTGTGACCACAAGTCAGTTTTATAATGAAGTTGTCGATCCTGTTTATTTGAACCCCTTTGTAAAGGACCTCATTGGGATAATATTTTCTGAACTCCGACTCTGGTGTTCTTTGTAATTAATCCAAGATAGGTACGCAGACACTGTCCCTCAAACACCCAAATCTTTTCCATTTGAGACACTGTAACATTGAACCACACAGGGCACCCATAGACAATCATTGGCCTTATGAGGGCCATGTAGCAAATCACCTTCACTCTGCTATCAAGTAGACTGCTGTGAAACAGTCGCCTTGCCAGAGCAAAAGCTCCTCTAGCCCTGGCCAGAGCCGCATCCATATGTTTGTTAAAATATTGATAGATACTGATTTAGCCAGATACTGAGGTACTTGACTACTACTTTGTTTGGCTGTGGGTGGCCATGTAGATCAACGATCACCAGCATTTGCCAGTTCTTTCTCGTATCCCATGAGACCCGAGCCAACAGGGTTCTAAACACAATTGTTTCCGATTTCTGAAAATTGATTTTCAACTTCCAGTCATCGTCAATATTACTGATTCTTATCAAAGTCACATTGCAAGAGACCTCTGATATCTTTGCTAGATTGGAACCATCCTTCTCTTTTTTGAGGAGAGGATGGACCCCTGCAGTAATCCAACGCATTGGATAATATGCATTATTCAGAGCATTGCTAAACAACGTGGTGTATATGTCCACCGCTTCCGAAGGGAGGTTTCGCAGCACAACATTGGGTATGCCGTCGACTCCTGCTGATTTCTTTTTCTTTATTTTGTGAAAGATGTCTTCGAGGTCCATCTTAGAAACGAACAGGGTGTTATCCCCGTTTCGCTCGGCGATGGCTGTATTTTCAAGTCGGTCGTCATTGAACCTAGTGAAACCAGGATTCTCAGATCGCCAATGCGAGATCACGTCTCTAAGATAGAAGTGTCCAACAAAGGCTCTGTTCTCAAGTTCAATTCGGGCGAATGCACTCATTCACCATATATACTCGCCCGAAAACAGCACCCACCGTCTCTACCTTCTCTTGAGCATAAGACCGATACCAATGGCCGTCGTTCCCGGAATCTCCTACCCCCAAATGGCATTGGGGGCTGGGAAAACTGTACAGCCTCCCCAGAAAGTGGCCGCACAGCCATCTGTGTCAAAGGAAGCTTCTGGGGAGTCAGAGGAGATGGTCGCTCTGCGTGTCATTCAGGCACAAATGAGCGATCTATTACGTCAAATAAGTGAGCAGGCGCGTAAGGTAGATGTGACCTACCGTGCAATGCCTACGCTTGCGCAATTTTTACGTTAACGGGCGCGCTGCCGGAGAGGCCTTTGAAGATCCTAGCCGTGAATGTGAATTCGCTAGTAAGGGTAGAACGGCGAACCAACCTCTTTGAGTTGTTAAAAGACCAACGTCAACATGTATGTATGGCTAGCGAAACTAGGCTAAACCAGCATCACCAATTGACGAATAACAACTACATTATCGTAAGGAGAGACCGACCCAACTAGATCGCGATCTTCATACGTAAGGGTATCGCTCACAAAGTAATATATAGTGGTGAAGTACGACGATTCCGGTTGCTGGAAGCATGTATCGTATGCATCCCTCTTCAACAGGAAGGCGGTTGTAGGTGGGCGCCGGAGGCTTCTCAACCCTCATGTTTTATAACAGAGCTCGAACCACTTTTTCTGACTCTGAAACTGAACTTATAAGAAAACTATTTGCTTTTGGCCGGTTTCGATAAATGTGTCATGCATTGGTTATGTCACAACAATAACAATGCATGTCAAGCGAACCGAAATACGTTAACAAAGAAAGCGACGGCGACGAGGACCACACTGTGCAATGTCACATTGCAGACCAAGCAACTGTAGACTCGCAGCCGTCATACTGCTTCCGAACGACCTTGTGGAACTGGAGGAGTACGTGCCGAAGCACTCTTACAACTACGGTAACCAACGTTGCTCACGCTTTTCCGGTGCAGTCTCAAGGGAACTTCGTTCGAACGGTATTGCACCGCCGTGCAACACGAATCTGTCGAACGTTGAGATCGATGGCTACCTACAACGTATGGAGGATGTAATCCGTAGAACAATGGACAGGACAATTCCAAAATATAGGCAACATGACTCTACGAACATGTACAGAAACGCGACAATAGATGCACTCTACAAACTAAAAGTAGACTTCTGTCGAGACTCAAACTCTTGCACCGGAGGTTTACTGACCGACACGATTTGGAGTTTATAACTCTGAAGTCACAGATCAAAAATCTCCAACAGTTAATAAAAAAAAAATTACAGAATATCTATAACTCTTTTCTGGAACAACTAAATTCGGGCTGTACAGTCCAACAACCCGAGTATTTTTCCGGAAATAAATAAAATTTTTAGGTGAAAAGATCAAAATGATCTTCAGAGTATTAAACTCCAAAGTTACTTCTGACACTAGGAAATCAGTAAAGTTTGCTTATTAAAGTGAAATAAGTTGTATCTATATAAGAAACTTATTAATGGAGTTATTTCCTACCATAGAAAATAACAATTTTTATTAAAAATAACACAAAAGAAAAATATATTACATGTGTCATCTCTTCCTGCATTTGTGCGAGAGATGCCGCATAGCAAGTTCATTGAATTTAAAACATTAAACATGCTTCCTGATGTTTCTGATCCCGTTCACAGTCCGTACTCAGAGTAGATTCAAACGTTTTGTAACGTGTACAGATTTCATGCAGCCACTTCTAACATGCAGAGCATTGGATCCAATCTTCCCTTTTTGAAATAGTTTTCTCAACATTCAGAGAAAACATTTGGATCGTCTGTGGACCCAACCTTTCTTTTTGCGGCTTCAAGTTTTTTTTTCAATTGAAATAGGAGAAAATAACAACCCTGCCAATTGCCTACGATTTGAATAAAAGGCACTTGAATTTCGGCAGTGGTAAAATTGATTGCAGTAGTTTTGACGGCGGTGTTAGTTTGTTGAAACATTATGAGGTGTGCGTTTGATTTTCGGAATGACTGCGCATGATGATGATCTGGTAGTCGGAATAACTGGTTCGAGTATTGTTTCAGAACATGAAACGGCCGTTTCCGAAAAAATAACTGTTGGTTCTTGAATTTCTGGCTGGTACTCAAACAGTTTCTCTGCTTTTCGGAGAGACTTTCTTTTGTCAATGTTTTCTCGGGCTTCTTTCAGCGCCTCTTCTGTCCAATTAGCCCTGGCTTATGAGCAGATGTATTTTAGGGGCATACTGAAGCTTAATACTCTATTTGAAAAAATACAAAAGCTAGTTCAGCATGCGGCATTTTCTTAAAACAAAAGTGAAAGTGCGGCATATCTCTTAAAATGAAGGAGAGATACCGCACCAGATTACAAAAATAAGACAAAATGGAAACAAATAAAAAATACACACGAGTATTCCTTAATACCTATTTGCTAGGCTGAATATTTTCCCTGGACAAAACACTCGATATCTAGCATCTTTTCAAATCGATTACTTCTAACGAACTAAAAAAATTTACTTAAAAAAAAGGTGGTTAAAACAAAAGAAATTACAAAAAAATACCGTTGCATATCAGATGTTTCCATTTTTTTGTCGCATATTTTTTGGTTAAATACCTAAGGAACGAAATGCAAAATAAAATCTTTTGTGTGCACGACTAGATATGTGAGTTTGGTTGAGTGCGGTATATCTCTCCCGGCGTGTCAGGTGTATCTCCCGCAATTACCTTAATATTTTAGACGTTACTCAAAAACTCAAAAAAGTCTATAAAGTATTAGCTGAGCCGCCCGGCGTTGCTAGGGTCTGTAGTTTTAAGGTTACCGTTCTCGTTCCTGTTTCTGTCCCGGGGATTATAGTTATTGAGGGATTATGTGGCATTCCAACGCCGAAAAATTTTTGATATCTGTTCAGTAGTTTCTAAGTTTCCATTTTAAACCCCGTTTCTGTGGGAATCTTCCGTTCACATGGATGACGATAATATAACATCCCAGGTTTGATCGTTTGTCTCAAATAGGCTCCGAAACTTCTGCACCGATTTGAAAAATTCTTTCACCGTTGGAAAGCTACACTATCCGCGATTGTATTTAGTTTTAAAAAAATATAGAGTTCCTTACCCAAACTATAAAAACTAATAATTTTATCTTACTAATAATAAAAGGAGGGAAGGTTTCATTGTTTTTCTCGAATAGGCTCCGAATTTATTGCACCGATTTGAGCACGGAGGTACGGGAGGTGGGTTAAGATCACGAAATAATCATGCCGCGCGGCTCACCAGTCGGCTCCCTACTGAATGGTTGTGTGCGGAATTAAAAAAATTCGCTTGATAATATTTTGTCGCTTGATAATAATTCGCTTAGAAGCTGTCGGAGCGAAAAGTTTGAGCACTCAAAGCAACGAAAGACAATTTGAGAACTTCATTTTCTTTAATCTTTGACTATTTCGTCGGAAATTTCAGCACACAATTTATGATAAGCGTTTTCGCACATAAGACCGAACTTCACGCCATCATCCAGTAATGGGTTTTAGGGTGCCGTGAAATAAGAACGAAGGCAATAAAGCCGAATCGGCCTTATTACCTTTTTTGGGAAATAAGGCCGAAAACAACAACAAATATATTTGTCCACCTTATTTCCTATTAAAAAGGTAATAATGTCGAAAAGAAAAAACGATAAATATTTGACAAAAATAAGAATGCCAAAAATTGAGAAATAAAGTCGAAATCCGTTGAGTAATAAAATCAAATTTAATTTCTGTTGGATGAAGAAGAAAGAAATTATTGTATTCGTATTTATACATTTCTATGTGCTTTAACTTGTCCTTACTGCTGCAATTGATTTATTACTATTTTTAACTATCAAATAGGAATATCCTGCAATATGACAATGATCCGAACAACAAGCTTTTTGGAAAGATTCAATAGCATTTTGTCCGCGAAGCTGACAAAAAGGAAGAATTTTTTCAAGTTTCTGGAAGTGATCCTTGAGCAATATGCTAGCAAAAGTATTGATTTCATCAAATGTTTGGACGGTTTGGAGATTAAGATAGATAGACCGTTTGACTAAAAATGATAGTTTCGTAATTGAAACAAAATTGAATGAACTATTTTGGCTTCGCATTGTTTTGCTTTTTTTAAGTATACTGGAGATACTGTTCATCTTATTTTTGAGAAATTTTATGTTGCTATGAAAGTTTGTCAACTTATTTGAAGAATTCATTAAAATGATACCCACAATTACCTGAGAATTTTTGTTTTTCATTTCAAGACAAACGCAGGTGCATGCATATAATATGTAGAAAATTTTTGTGGAAAGTGCTGCGTCTCAACGGCCCGTGCTGACTACGCGCCAATCTCATGCCAACACCGCACCGGACAAGCTCACTGCAACAAAATTAAAAAAAAAAAAAAAATTAAAAAACCATGTTACCATATATAATTGAGAGAACACATACCTCTCGAACGGGCATATCGACCTATCCCATTCAGTCTTGCTCATATGGAGCCTGTTCTGTTTATAACGATGTTGTAGGCTTCATTTGCCCTTCAAATTGAATGTTTTTCCTAATTTAGAAAGTAAAATTTCTAGCTGCGCCAGAAGCGACTTAGTGGGCGCTTCTACCCAAATGTCATTGGCGCTTTTTTTAACTCCTAAAATTCATCGACGCTATATTTAAGAAGAATGGACGGAACTTCCGAAATTACTATTTAGGGAACTGAGCAATTCTCTTGGGAATGCTCCAAAACATGGTGCTGGAGTTGTTCTTGGTAGTTTTCGTCTTAAATTAAATGAAAATGTTGGTTTTTGTTTCAATTAAAAATTCACTCACTCATCTATTTGAATACGACTGCTTGGCAAACACTGAATATGGAGAGTTGGATATTTTGTGTTTTCTTTTTCCATTTTAACTGTTATTTGTTACTTTCCGTTTAAAATTTAGTTTATTTTTTTAACGCCGTGAAAACTTTGCCGACTTTAATTTTGTTTTGCTGATGTTTTTTTTTTCAGTGATCACTCTCTTCTGATCACTCCCTTTGTGCACAGCTACGAAAAATCGCTATGCTTGAATAGGATTAAACTGGCTTTCGTCGAATTTTGGTGCATTTTGTCATAATTTCCAGTAAAGAAACACACCTTATTATTTGAAGTCGACATACTAGGTTCAGAAAAAACTCAAAACAAAATAATAAGAAACAAAAGCTGCAATAAAATTACATGGCCTATGCGAATTCACTTTCAGAAAAACAGAAGAATCTCACAATTTTTTTAACCTTTGAAAAGTAAAAGAAGGTCTATTATAGCTACAATTTATACAATTTGTTGCAAGTACAAGTCAAACGAGCAAACACCAACTGATCAAAAGTCAGGCTAAAAGCACAACGGAACAGGCAAAATGGTTTTTCATTTCAAATATAAGAAATGAAGTTCTATATTCTTTTGAAATAAATAACTCATTCCACTTTGCGACACGTTTCGGAATTAAGTTCGCTTTCGACTGTTAGCATGGCTTTTTTTTTAAATATCAGCAACAATAAATATATAAAATACTAGCTGTACCCGCGACTTCGTCCGCGTGGAATAGTGACTTTCGTCAGCATTCTTAATTTTTTAGGCTACTTATTTTGCAAATAAGACACATTCATGCGTTTTAGTAAACCATTGTTATATTTTTTTATTTAAGTAGTATATGTTTGCACACGAAGCACTTATTTTTTCCATTTTTTGCGGAATAAAAATTTTTTGTGGGATTGATACCAATTAGTGGGAATTAAAGGAAAACGGGGAATCAAAAAGTTTTGGATTTGTAATATTAGTAAGGATGTCCATCTTCGGGTTCTAGACTATCTCTGTACCAAAATTCATATAAATCGGTTCTATAGTTTGGGCGGTAAATATAAACAAAGAAAAACAGACAGACAGAGTTAATTTCGGATTTATAATGTTACTAAAGTCTTCCATTCCCGTGGGAATATGAGGACCGTTTCCGGAGGATGACTTAAAGTTTATATTACTCGGGAATAGTGTAGTACTAACTGTGGACATTTTTTGAAATGTGTGCTGTATTCTCCAAGTTCCCGTTCCCATGGGAATACAGGGATAAAACATATTGCTCAACATATATGTCCTTGTCCATCCTCAGGTTCTAGACTATCTCTGAACGAAAATTCATATAAATAGGTTCAATAGTTTGGGCGGTTTTTGATAACAAAGAGAAATTGAAAGACACATTTTACTTCGGACTTATAATGTTAGTAAAGACTCCCGTTCCCGTGGAAACATGGAGACCATTCCCATAAGGAATACGGGGATGAGTAAAAGTTTATGTTGCTCGGGGACTATGGAGCATTCCAACGGTGGAAGAGTTCTTGAAATCGGTGCTGTAGTGTCAAAGGGAGCAGGAACGTATACGGGGTATACCTTCCTGCTCCCGTGGGCATATAGGGGAAAAATATAAAGCCTATATCCTTCCTCATGTTCTGAACAATCTTTGTAAAAAATTTAATTTAAAAGTTTGGGCGGGAGATGGTAACATAGAACGACGGACAGACAAAGCTACTTTCACACTTATTATATTAGAAAGGACTCCCGTTCCCGTAGGAATATGTGGATGAATTAAAGTTTATGTTACTCAGGGATAGTGTAGCATTCTTACGGTGGAAAATTTTTTGAAATCGGTGTTGTAGTTTCTTAATTCCCGTATACGTTCCCGTTCCCGTGGGAATATAGGGATAAAATATAAAGCCTATATTCTTCCTCAGGTTCTGAACAATCTTTGTACAAAAATTAATTTTAATCTGTTCATTAGTTTGAGCGGGATATGGTAACATAGAAAGGTGAAGAGACAGAGCTACTTCTGCATTTATAATAAAAGTGATGACCGGTTCCTGTGGGAAAATTCGAATGAAATACAGCCTATATCCGTCTTTAAGTTCAGAACAATCTTTGTTCAAAAATTCATTTGAATCGGTTTATTAGTTTGGGAGAAGATGGTAACATAGAACGACGGACAGACAGAGCTACTTTCACACTTATTATATTAGAAAGGACTCCCGTTCCCGTAGGAATATGTGGATGAATTAAAGTTTATGTTACTCAGGGATAGTGTAGCATTCTAACGGTGGAAAATTTTTTGAAATCGGTGTTGTAGTTTCTAAGTTCCCGTATACGTTCCCGTTTCCATGGGAATATAGGGATGAAATATAAATCTAATGTCCTTCCTCAGGTTCTGAACAATCTTTGTACAAAAATTAATTTTAATCTGTTCATTAGTTTGAGCGGGAGATGGTAACATAGAAAGGTGAACAGACAGAGCTAGTTTTGCACTTATAATAATAGTGAGGACCGATTCCCGTGGGAATATTCGAATGAAATTCATTCTATGTCCGTCCTTAAATTCAGAACAATCAATTTCATCTAAATTGGTTTGTTAGTTTGGGCGGGAGATGGTAACATAGAACGACGGACAGACAGAGCTTCTTTCACACTTATTGTATTAGTAAGGACTCCCGTTCCCGTTGGAATATGTGGATGAATTAAAATTTATGCTACTGTGTGATAGTGAAGCATTCTATCGGTGGAAAAATTTTTGAAATCGGTGTTGTAGTTTCTAAGTTCCCGTATACGTTCCCGTTCCTGTGGGAATATAGGGATCAAATGTACAGTCTACCTTCTTTAGGTTCTAGACTATCTCTGTACAAAATTTCATTTAAATCAGTTCTGTAGTTTGGGCAGGAGACGGTAACATAGAAAGTTGGACAGACAGAGTGACTTTCACTTTTATAATACTAGCAGTGCCCGCGACTTCTTCCGCGTGGAATAGTGACTTTCAGCAGTTTTCTTAATTTTTTAGGCTACATTTTTTGCAAGTAAGACACATTCATGCGTTTTAGTAAACTATTGTTATATTATTTTATTTAAGTATATGTTTGTACACGGAGTTCTTATTTTTTCCATCTTTGCGAAATAAAAAGGTTTTGTGGGATTGATTACATGTGATTCTGCCACATAATGTTGCCATGGGATTTTTTCTAAACGAAAACCTGCAACTAAGAGCGTCTGAGCCTTATTTATAATGACCAATCAGTGGGAATTAAAGGAAAACGGGGAATCAAAACGTTTTCTCCTTTTGTCGTTCCAGTCATTATTAAAATTTTTATAGTGTCGCGTCCCAGATGTGTAATTTGTAGATGTGTACAATTCTGGATTACTCATTATTGGATTACTGGATTTGGAACACCAACTTGCTGCCACTCCTAATAATCCTAAAAAGTTGAGAAACTCGATAGGGTATGATGTGACTTGCTCAGTGTCCATAATATTGTCTATTGATAGACATTCGCCAACATCCTCCAATACGTCAAACATAATTTATTAGTTTATATGGTTAACTATCTCATTAGTCGGCGCCGAAATCGACCTTTTACACATTCATTCCCGATTACCAAGACATTTCTTCTCAGGTCAAATGTATTTTCGACAGTTTGACAGAAATCACCCCGCAATGAAAGAACTTTCATCGACCCAGCAGTTTTAAGGTTCCCGTTTACGTTATAGAAATATAGGGATTACTTATTAAGCCCATGTCCTTCCACAGGCTCTATGCGCTCTCTGAACAAAATTCCATTTAAATCAGATCAGTGGTCTGGGTGGGAGATGGTAACAAAGAAACACGAACAGACAGAGTTAATTTTGGATTTGTAATATTAGAAAGGATGTCCATCTTCGGATTCTAGACTATCTCTGTACCAAAATTCATATAAATCGGTTCGATAGTTTGGGCGGAAACAAAGAAAAAACAGACAGAGTTAATTTCGGATTTATAATGTTACTAAAATCTTTCATTCCCGTAGGAATATGAGTGCCGTTTCCAGAGGATGACTTATAGTTTCTATTACTCGGGAATAGTGTAGTATTCTAACGGTGGACATTTTTTGAAAATTCCAAGTTCCCGTTCCAATGGGAATACACGAATAAAACATATTGCTTAACATATATGTCCATCCTCAGGTTCTAGACTGTCTCTGTATCAAAATTCATATAAATAGGTTCAATAGTTTGGGCGGCTAATGGTAACAAAGAGAAATAGATAGACAGATTTAACTTCGTACTTATAATTTTAGTAAAGACTCCCGTTCCCGTGGAAACATGGTGACCGTTCCCGTAAGGAATATGGGGATGAGTAAAAGTTAATGTTGCTCGGGGACTATGGAGCGTTCCAACGGTGGAATAGTTTTTTAAATCGGTGCTGTAGTGTCAAAGTTCCCGTATACCTTCCCGTTCCCGTGGGAATATAAGGAAAAAATATAAAGCCTATATTCTTCCTCAGGTTCTGAACAATCTTTTTACAAAATTTCATTTGAATCGGTTTATTAGTTTGGGAGAAGATGGTAACATAGAACGACGGACAGACAGAGCTACTTTCACACTTATTATATTAGAAAGGACTCCCGTTCCCGTAGGAATATGTGGATGAATTAAAGTTTATGTTACTCAGGGATAGTGTAGCATTCTAACGGTGGAAAATTTTTTGAAATCGGTGTTGTAGTTTCTAAGTTCCCGTATACGTTCCCGTTTCCGTGGGAATATAGGGATAAAATATGAAGCCTTTGTCCTTCCTCAGGTTCTGAACAATCTTTGTACAAAATTTCATCTAAATCAGTTTATTAGTTTGGGCGGAAGATGGTAACATAGAACGACGGACAGACAGAGTTTCTTCCACACTTATTATATTAGTTAGGACTCCCGTTCCAATAGGAATATGTGGATGAATTAAAGTTTATGTTACTCTGTGATAGTAAAGCATTCTATCGGTGGAAAAATTTTTGAAATCGGTGTTGTAGTTTCTAAGTTCCCGTATACGTTCCCGTTCCCGTGGGATTATAGGGATAAAATATATAGCCTATGTCCTTCTTCAGGTTCTAGACTATCTCTGTACAAAATTTCATTTAAATTAGTTCAGTAGTTTGGGCAGGAGACGGTAACATAGAAAGCCGGACAGACAGAGTGACTTTCACATTTATAATATTAGTTAGGATTTCCTTTAATATTAAAAACAAAAACTTTAATATTGCGTTCAAATAGTTTTCATCCAAAAAGAAATGTAACGGCACTTAAAAAATAAGGAAAAACATACAAGTGAAAAACTAATGTTCTAACATCGGTTTCATTACACGAACGAAATCGGGATCGATATAAAATTGTATTACTTTGTTGTGTCACGTTTCTTATTTATTTATTTATTTTATATAGGGTTCGAGTGCTCAGATGTTACTGATATACGAAATTACATAAATACGACAATAAAAAAAAACATAATGATAACCAGCGATTGTATAAATATATTGCTTCACTTTGAAATGAAAGTGAAAAGTTCTTTTACATCACTCGGCAAAACATCTTCGATTCAGTTCTTACTTGGGTCTCAAATTAAAAGTCGCTAAAAGTATTGATGTATAGAAACGAAAAAATTTGGCATGGGTTGGGTATACTGTATACATGAACAGATTCAAAAAAATCAAGAATTGTTGTTTACAACATAGATTTTATTTTAAACATTCGCACAGTTTCTTTTATTTGCTCCCAGACACCAACTTTCTTCTTCCATCCACTCTGTTCTCGAATTGTTTGTGTTTTTATCGAATTTTCAACCTAGGCACAAGTAAGTCGCTGATGTAACGGCTCCAGTTATATTGCAATACCTAACAAAACCGATAAAGGGATTGACAACGGCTATGTACAGCAAGTAGTTACGATTTACGAAGCAATTCAAGGATGCCACATTGAAATTGAATTGCAATATGAAATAAAGTCTCCATCTGTTGGTTGTCTGCTTACAGGACCAGTCTCCATGGAATGACATATTGAATTTCTGAACATAAAAGTTCAGGAAATGGAAATTACAATTATAAAAAAAAGTTAAGACAAAAAATGATGTGAAGCGATACTATCTTTTGCTGGTGCATGCTCAAGCAGATACGTTTATCTCAGTTTATGAATCAATTTTATATTTGTTGCAATCTTACCAGAGCCAGGTTGAATACGCTAGTCGTTGATATATTTAATCTGCACAATTGCTGCAGCGGTGTCCCTTTACAGCATCACCAATAAAAATGTTCTGGTATCATTTTTATTTTTCGATTCTTGTGGTAAAATCGTTACGTGGATATATTCAAATGAAGCCACTCCACAAGAGCTTCGTCCTTAGCGTTGATATCCCAACAGTAGATGGGAAGGTTTTTCCACTGCTTAAGTAACCATATCGACATAAATAAATCATCCAATAACCATATTTTTTTTTGTCTAGATATGGCATGAAAAAATCATTTGCAATCCTTTATCGCTCCAGCTTCTTATACTAGTCTTATGCTAAGGGTTCCACTTTATCTTCACCCTCATGTTGCGTGTGGTTGTACATTTGAAAGATTTGTACTGTGTGAGAACTAGGAAATAACTATTTTTCAGCGACAAAGTTTTCTTGTTGCTGAAAAAAGTTTTGCAATTGAATGGAAGAGTTGGCATTTGGTTTGGTTGTGGATGTTACAGTACTAGCATATGTGAGATTATATCCTTGACAGCACCGAGCACCCTAAGGAAAACTCAAAAGATTTAAAGCGACATCTATGTACATATGTATGTATATTGTATAATGTATATGTATGTATATTAGACTGGTTCAGAAAAAAAGACTATTTATTTTTTCGAAACAATTCCATTTATACCTTCGAGGAGGTGGGAAATAGAAATCTGCGATGAGCGACCTCTAAATATTAATATTAAGAACTCTCCTTTTAACAAGTTTTTTTCTACACCTCCTCAAAGGAATAAATGAAATAATTTCGAAAATAAAATAATCACTATTTTTGAACCAGTCTAATGTAAACGATATATATACATATACATACACATTTGTATGATGTTCTTAGTACTCGTTTTGATAGAAAGCGTTGAATCGGACACATTGCAGAAGCTAATTTTAGAATTTATAGAAGTGCTGATCTGTGAGGCGTGTGCTGGTTTCCGCAGGCAGCATTTATTTTTCAATTTTCATTTTAAAATGAGAATCTGCATCAAATGGGACAGACACACTAAATACTAAAGCTTGACAATTCGATGGGGAACAACATTTTATGAAAGTGAAATGGTGAATGTACAAGAAAACGCAACTTTTACTTCGAAGTAGTACTAAAAGGTGCGGAAATATTTATTCTCTTAAAGAAAAATTTCATTTTGAAAATAAAAGGTAGTAAAATGATTTTTTCTCTCCCTGTTGCTTTTTTTTTCTAAAAAAGAGGAGGCTTATGCTAATCTGTAGCGTTTAGGCCTAATTTCCGGTTCATTGTACCACCAGGGTAGCAGCATTCTCTTTTTTGTGGTGCAGTAGATGAAAATAAGGTGATTTGTAATTTTTGTAAAGAAAAGTAGATGACGAGAGCGGGATTCGAACTCACGCGTTCAGCGTATCTACTGAAACTGAACACTCTAGACTACCACTGTCCACTGCAACACGGCCGCCCCACAGTGTGAGAATTCGCTCATCTAGCGGCATTTAATTGAAAAAATGAGTAGCACAAATTGATACGAAAACAGGTTTTTTTTACAGCCTAAACCTTCTTATAAGCGATTAATAAAAAACTGGTGTGTGGGAGGCATGTTAAATAAAAAAAATTGGTCTTGAAGTAGGAGTTGGTGTAAATTTCAGTGTCAATTGGCTTGTGAGTGTAGTTTTGTTTTTTTTTTCTTACGAGTGCTGTGTATGTTTATTACAAAAAGTTTTGATTTCAATTAATAAATAAGATATTAGAGAATTGAAAAGTAATTAACAATTTTAGATCATCGGGTGTTTACTATTTTTTGGTGGTTAGAATGGAAAAAATGGAGTATCTCTTATTAAATTTTTATATTTATGAGAGAAAAACTATATGTGTTCAGTGTTGTTCGGTTAAGTGACCACATGCATTTGAAAGCCTGATTTATCGTCTATCATTATGTGCTTTAAGGTGCTGCGAAAAATGTGCACTTAATATTTTTTTAGAATTTCAAAGAAAATGCTAACTTTGGTGTACCCTGACCTGTAATAAATTCGATATCTCTGTCAATACAGATGATAAAGACCTTATCTTAGACTTAATTTTTTGTAGAAATAACAACCTTTAAGACTGTATTTAAGTTGAGCTTCCATAGGTTTAGGGTTGCCAGATTTTCAATTTTAAATGGCGTTCAAATTTTCTTCCCGAAACAAAGTTTTGACTTTGAGGTCATTTTTTATCAGAAAATGCCTGATAAACATAGTTTCTTTATTTTTTACATTCCAAAGTATAATACACGAAGCACGGAACACCCTGTATATTTTTAAGAGGGGTCTACCAAAGTACAAAAAAAGTACACTTTCACAACTCCGCAAGTCACTAAGTCTTTAGTATGTAAGAAATTGTAGTTTTATTCTTTTTTTTATACATTTACCATGGTTCTCAAACAAAAACATGAGCAAAAGTTTTTTATTGTAGCCGTTATTTAATTTATAAAATGGGTCTACAAAAGGCCAAGAAACTTGCACTTTTAGAGCCGTGTACCTCAAAAATTTCGCGAAGTATATTAATGATTGTACTTAAATTTTGTTTTTCACATATTAAAAATAAATTTTGCAAAAAAAAATTATCAAAAAACATAAACTTGTAAGCGCTATTAATTTAATTCCGCTAGATGAGCGAATTCCCACACTGCGCGCCCTCTGCCCTGTGGTTTCCACTTATTTTAAATTCAAAGGAAGATGGAAGCAGAAAGAGAATTAAGGCCCCGGCCCATAGAACGCGTTGCGTGCGGTAGGAGCGGCGCGGCAACTGATGCGGTGGGTTTTGCCGCACGCAACTGATAGGGGTGACCCAATGAACGCGGCACGGTGTTTTGACGGCTGTGTATCAGCGAAAATTATTTGGAAATAGGCAACACAAACGTCAAACGAGCTAGGGATGAGTCAATAATTCACTAAAACCAGAGGTGGGTGAGGTTTTCACTGATACGTCATTTCCACTTAGGATTGAATCCCGTTTCAGATCGAATCTAGTGTCAGGTTATATATTTTTGATACGTTAAAAACAAAACAAACAAAGTTTTCAACTTTAATAACCAAAATATGTTGTAAGCTTGTTTACGAAAAAGTTGTTCGTGAAACTGTGAATACAGGTGGCGATACAACTAGCGTAGTTTCGATTCCGAATACTTTCCTTAGTACTATAAAGCTACGCCACTGACGCTGTATTTTTGCTGTTGTCACAATATTTCGTCATGTTTGTTTGGTTACTTACATATTCTTAATAAAAATAAAATTTTTTATGTGAAACTGTTGCCGTCTTAAAAAAAAAACGCTTTGGTTTGGAAAATCTCTAAATAGCCTACTCTCACTGGGACAAAAACTCAATTTTTTACGAAAACGAGTGAACCGTTCCTTAACACTTCCTTTCCAGTTTTGCACTTTTTGTTTTTAAAAATATCACTTTTATTAATATCATTGTATTTTTACACTCATTTATTGTAGAATAGAAAGATTGAGTCAATCACAAATGAATTTATATCATAAAACACTTTAAAAATTATGTTTTCGAAGTGAAGAGAAAAGATTTGTTGTAACATCTACTTATGGTGAAGAAATTTAAAACATAAAATAGCTTCTATTCCGTCACTTCTTCGCTATTTTTATTATAAGCTACTTGAAAACATTGCACTTTTGAAAACATGAGGTTCTAGAAAAATTGATGTGAAAATTTGTTAGCATTTGGGAACTGCTACGAAAACCAAGTTTTTGTCCCAGTGGGAATAGACTATAAGCCTAAAAAGTCCATGTCTGAGTTCATATATGTACTCATATACAGGGTGATTTGCATAAGGTATTACAAAAATATTACACAGTCACTGTGTAGGTTGAACTTAGACAAGCAAAAAACCGTATGGGAGGGAGGGGGTCCATTTTCCCCCGTTTAGGCGGGAGGGGCAATTTAAGAAAAAAATCACTTAAAATGGGAAAAAAATTATTTTAAAACAACGGTAATACCAACAGAGTCGTGCTATAGCATTATGAAAAGCCAAAAATATATACATTTGTTTAAATTTTAAAATAAGTTGTTCAAATGAAAAGTTTTTGAAATATTAATTTTCAAAATCAAAATTTTGTAAAAAAAACATAATTATTTTTTTCAAACCATTTTTTTCCAAAATTTTACATAATTAAGTAGTATTTTTCTGACTTATTTTCAATGCTCTTATTTATTTTTGATCAAACACAAAAAACCGGATGTCAAAATAACCCGCAGTTTTTGAGAAAATCAAAAATTACAAAAACGACTTTTTTCAATTTTTTTTTAAGTTTTTTTTTCGTTATTTGATTCTTATGGACACGTAGTCAAAATTTTGAGATGTGATGGTGGCAAGGAATTTAGCAGTAAAGATGTTAGTAACATTTTGTCAAAGTTTGGAGTTGAACAGTACATTGCAGAACAGTAATAATCAAGGACAGAGAAGGTGAAGTTACAATTTTTGGAAATCTTCAAAACGAGCCTTATGTTTTAAAAATTCAAGCTATAAAACCAAAAAATACAGGCTTTGATTTCAAAATTTGCAGAGACTCTTCAAGTTTACCATGAAAGATTTGCTCATCAGAATAAACAGCATGTTAAGAAGATTCTTGCGAAATTAAATATCAGTGTAGCTCAAGGTGAAGATGAATTTTGTGATGGATGTGTTGTTGGTAAAATGCACCGATTACCATTTAAGTCTAGAAGTGACAGACCTTCTAAAGTTGGAGAAAACATCCATGCAGATGTTTTTGGACCCGTAGAAACAACGTCGCTGGTAGGCTTGCGGTACTATGTCTGTTTTAAGGATAATTTCAGCAAATTTCGCAAATTATTTTTTCTGAAATATAAAAGTGAAGTAAGTAAATGTCTTGAAACTGTTCTTAATGAAGCCAAATCAAATGGACACGTAGTCAAAACTTTGAGATGTGATGGTGGCAAGGAATTTAACATTTTGTCAAAGTTTGGAGTTGAACAGTAGGTACATTGCTCCTCCATACACTCCACAACAGAATGGAATAGCCAAAAGAGAAAACCGAACCATAGTAGAAGCTGCTAGATGCATGAGAGTTTCCAGCAAACTCCCGAAATTTCTTTGGGCTGAAGCATGTAATACAACTGCATATGTTCTGAATAGAACAGGGTCAACAGCTGTTGATGGAAAAGTTCCATATGAATTATGGTATAAGAAACAGCTTGGGAATTTATCTCGTTTGAGAATATTTGGTACTGGATGCTATGTTCACATACCAAAACAGCTCCGAAAGAAATTTGATGAGAAAGCTGTGTTTGGAAGAATGGTTGGCTATGTCAATGAAAAAGATGGTTATCAAGTATGGATTTCAAAATTGAATAAAATAGAGTGTAGTCATGATGTTATATTCAAACAAGAAGTTGTTTGCAGTATTGATGAAATAAACACTGAAAAAGAATTCGAAAACCGAAATGAAGAAGATGAAAAGTTCCATAAAGAAAAAGAAAAGGTTGAGTTTTCTGTCATTCAGGACAATAAAAAACAGAAAAACAACGAATATGAAAATGAATATAAAAATGAAAACGAAATTATTGAATTAAGTACATACATCAAAAGTCGTATCTGAAACTGAACAGAACGAAATCGAAACAGAAAAATTACCTGAACAAGTGAATGCAAATGAAGAATCTACAAATAACACAAGTAAAAGAAGAAAGCCAGCATGGATAACAGGAGGTTCGTTTCTGATGCTTGCAGAAGAAGAGGCAAGAAGAGGCAAGTGTAGGGAATGGCAAAACACAATACATACAAAAATAATAAACATAATATAATCACATAAGAACATTACCAATAAATAAAATACCTACTATAATAATACCTGAAATAATAACACAAAAAAATACATAATACCTTAGCTTTTTATAACAAAACACCCTAATAATACTTACCACCAGCTATAATAAAACATACTTAATATTTACCATTTTCATAATAAAACACATTAATAATACTAACCATTTGTAATAATAAAATACACATAATACCATAAACATGATCTAAACACATAATATTTTTCTTCTCAATAATAACAAACGACCTATAATACTTACCTTAATAATTATTTACAACCTATAATACAAACCCTAATACTCTTAATAATATTGGAAATAATAATACAGCCTACTATAATACTCACCTGAAATAAATAAATAACACAATTAATACTTACCAACTATAATAATAATATCACTCATAATACTCATCATAATAACATAATGTTATATACATACATACCTAACTTACCGGACCCACCCTACTTGCCCTTGCTTAAAAAAAAAAGACCTTGCACAAAAACCTAACATGCATAACATGTCGCTTGGCAACAGATCGGCGAGCTTATCTCCACCCGCAAGTGGAAGATTTGCCAAAAAAAAAAAGATAAGCCGCAAGAGTGGCCGCTAACCGATTGTGTGATCTTGTCATGTACCAACCCAACTGTACCGACTATGAACATGTACAACGGTCGAGTTGGTACATGACAAGTTCAGCTGAGCCATCGAAGTAGGTCAAACTGGACACGGACAGTCAATAATTGATCACAGTGAAAAGCGGACGCAAGTAAACAAAAGTAATTTTTGCTAGTCGAGAAAAAAAACCTTTAAGATTTTAATTGTCATGGACAAGAGTGCGGTGCAATAAGTAGCCTAAGCCTAGTATGAGTAGGTACCTAGAAAAAAAAGTGATATATCCGAAAGACAATTCGTCGGTGTGAAATGGAATTTATATAAAAATGTAATATAGCTAAATAATAATGAATAGCTAAATAAAAAAAGGAAGGAGGAAAAAAAACTCATAAGTCGTGGTCATGGTCAGTGCAAAGTTCTAATCGTGGTTTTTATTGATGGAGAACATTTTTGAAAGTTGAAAGAACGTATTTCTTTAACCCCAGAAATAAAGCAGAACCTGCTGTTCCGCTAATAATAAAATATAATAAAGTATCGGGTTCAAATAAACGTTCAAAACGCCAGAACAAGAAAAAAAAGGAGGAACCACGGTATTAGAAGTGATACATATACATACATACATGTGAATACAGAGGCAACAAAGATCGTGCTACCCGTAGAGCTCGAAGGAAGACCCGGGTACTTGGACATCGTGGGATCCTTGCCTGCCCTCGTGAAAAAATATAGTGTCCCTTGTGTCCAAATTCCCTCCTTTGCCCTCTACCGCGTGTGATTCAGTGTTACCTCGCTCCTACCTTTATATTCCCGAGTCCCGCGTATGGTTAAGTCTAACAAAAATTGTAGTAAAATAAGATTAAAAGAAGAAAAGAAAGTGGTGGAATAATATCCTTTCCTGTTCATGATACTAGTGCTAGATTTGAGGCATGGTAAAAGAATTCAATATATGGAAATTTTTTTTGAATAATTTTTTTTAGCGGAGATCCGGGGTTTCAACCTACGTTGGATGCAAAACAAAAGAGAAAACAACAACATAACAGCCTCTGAGTAAGTGATCTATTATAAACATAGTTAATTTGATTAATCCATAGAGTATGGCTGGTTGAATCAGTATGTAAAAATTTTATTTGGTTTTTGGAGGGTAAGAAGAGGGTTACCATCTGATCTGAAAAAAAAAAATAGAAAATAAAAAAAAAAATGATGAAAGTAGTAGGCTATAAAATATGTTGAAGGATTAAATAGATACTTACCAAAAAGGAGTTGCCATCTGAAAAAAAAAATTAATAAATAAATAAAAATGTTAATTATATAATCTTGAAATATATCAAGTAATTAGATAGACTTACCTATAAAAGGGGGCTGCCCTGTGTGAAAAAAAATATATAAATGGTCTAAAGAGATTAATTGAAAATAAATTTAAGTTAGATATTACCTGAGGTTATGGGATGATGGTTGCCACCTCATCTTAATTTAAATTTTGGTTGTTTTTTTTATATTAACTATCTAGATAAATAATAGATATAAGTATGGTTGCCACCTAGGGATTTTTTGTTTATTGAAAAAAAAAGAAATATTATAAAAAAAATTCATGAAATAATAATTATCTGAGGCCAAATAAAAAAAAAAATTTTTTTTATAACGTTTTAAATCAAGGATTTCATTTGAAAAAAAAAAAGAATAATGAGAAGCTAAGCATGATTAAAACGACGTAAGCTGGTGGTTACAGGACTGGGGCGGTAGGTAATTTTTTTTTTGGGAGTAGGGGCTACCACACAGCTATGGAGGTAGTGGTAGCCATGGTAGTATCCCCCATGGATACGCGGGTGGGAAAATCCTCCCAGGTCCACCAACATCTGGACCCTACCCCTACTGGCCCGACATATGGTCCCAACGGACATCGGTCCCTTCAAGTTTTTTTTTCAACGAATAATATAGGCATGAGATTCGTAACGACCGTCCAGTGCTGCGGCTCCAAGAACTCACCCCATCCGACGAACTTAGCCCAATTAAACCAGCATGCCCAAAGGGGGTCGTAGCCTGGACACCCCTCTCTTTCCTGCTGCCCGGATCAGCCTCATGCGCCTGTTGCCATGAGGTTGTAAGGGTGGTCTACAAGGAGAGAGAGGGGCATTGGTATATTCCGTTACACAAGAAAGATTAATCAAGAACCAAATATCTACTATGAAGCTATGAAGTCAAGAAATAAGGAAGAATGGCTCTCAGCAATGAAAGAAGAATTATCATCGCTTGAAGAAAATAGTACTTGGGAGTTGGTGAAAAGACTTTCAAAACAAGTTATAAAAAATCGATGGGTATTTCGAGTGAAGGATTCAGTTCAAGGCGAGAAACCAAGATTCAAAGCTAGACTTGTAGCCAAGGGGTATTATGAAACGATGAAACTTTCAGTCCTGTTGCACGATATGACACAGTGCGAATGCTGTTAGGCTTAGCTACAACTCTCAAGCCAAAGGTGGCACAATTTGATGTTAAAACGGCATTTTTGTATGGCACTCTTGAGGAGGAAGTTTACCTTGAATAACCAGAAGGGTTTGAAGATGGTACTGGAAGAGTATGCTGTTTGAAAGGTAATTTATATGGACTTAAGCAAGCACCTCGTTGTTGCCACAAACGTTTTCTAAATTTTATGTCAAAGATTGGATTAAAAAATAGTGAGGCAGATCCATGTTTATTTTATCGAAATGATCATATGTAGATGATGGGTTAGTTTTTGGCAGCAATGAAGAAGAAGTTCAAAATTTTATGCAAAAACTTCAAAATGAATTCAAAATTACAATTGGAACTATTGATAACTATCTTGGAATGAAAATAAAAATTTCAAACGATGGTTCAATTCATCTAAGTCAAGAAAAATACACTTAAAGAATTTGGGAACGTTTTAATATGAAAGAATTAAATCCAGTAGCGACTCCTATTAGTCGGGAGGAAGAACAATCAAAATTAGAAGAAATAAAAGAACAAGTTCCTTATCGAGAAGCCGTAGGGAGTTTGATGTATTTGGCAACAGAAACAAGACCAGACATTGCCTTTGCTGTAAGTTCTGCTGCATATGCGTGGTACAAGCAAATCAGTCATCAAATATCAACCGAATAACAAAGAACTTCAGATATACAGTGATGCAGATTATGCAGGCGATTTGAAAACATTGCGCTCAACAAGTGGAGTGATTTCAGTATATGCTGGAGGACCTATATCTTGGGTGAGTCAACTTCAACGATCCGTAGCCTTATCAACAACTGAAGTAGAAATAATGGCCGCCAGTGAAGGTGCTAAAGAAGCAATGTGGCTGAAACGGCTCTTCGAAGAACTTACTGAAACAAAAAGACTTGTACCTTTGCTTTACATAGATAATGCTAGTGCTGTTAAACTGTCGAAAAATCCAGAATTTCATAAACGTTCGAAGCACATTGAAGTTCGTCATTTTTATGTCCGATAACGCTTTCTTGAAGGTTATATCAGATTGGAGCACACTCCAGGAACGGATCACCTTGCAGATTTGTTAACAAAACCTCTTGAACGAGTCCGATTTCAGATGCTTCGAAAGAAAATTGGTATTGATTGATTAATGAGTATCTATTTAACTGCCCGATGTTTTGGAGGAAGTGTTAAAAGGAGTAAAACATCGAACATTTAAAAACACTTTACTCTTATCAGTAAAATAGGAATTTTGTATATTGCTATCAAGCAAATAAATTTCATTGTTTTGATAATAAAATAAATATTCTTAGCAAGAGGAACGTTTGTTAAAATAAATATTCTTTTATAAATAAAACTTTGTTGTTTTTGCATATAGAGCCTATTTAACAATTTTCATCAAGAAAAAACAACATTAAAGTTTGTTTTTCTTTTTTCTTTTCTTTATTTACTTTTCTTCACTTCACTTTTTCTATTACTGAAACATTACACACTTAGAATTCAACTTCAACTAAACTACCGATCAAATGTATTCCCAAAAGACACCTATCATTTCCTGTGGTTTCGCTGACTCCAGACTGCATCGCATGCAGTTCTGTTGAACTGACTTCGAAAATAAGGTGCAATGCGATATTGCAATAATGCACAGATGATGGGTTGTTTTTTGTCATTCTAATTTTTGTGGTGTTAACTCCTCCGCCCTTAGATTCGAATGTCCTCGTCCGACAACTTTAAATGGCTGGCAATATTTTCCATCCCAATTTTGATAGGTTTCGCTCTGTCAGCTGGTAATGGTGCTGATATGCCTTCATCTCTCTTCGTATTGACTTTGCCTCTTAATTTGCGAATTATCTTGTAGGCAGGTATTGATGTTACTGCTAAAAGGCTAATAGTTAGATACTATTGAGCTGGTTGTGACGTGAATGAGGTTTTTTTTTTCTAGTTGCTCTATTTTATAAGTTCCGTTGGAATACAGATTCTTTAGCCTTTTCAGTGATATAAATTCCTCGTTTGCATGTAGCAATGATTTTGGTTGAAGAATTGCTGGCATCGGTTGGCAATGGATAGTCTCTCTGTTGATAATTTCTTTGTCTTCTATGGATATTGAGGTGTTTGACGTGACGTATGATAAATGTTCCATTTAGTTTTATGTTCTCTTCATTGATGACTGCGGTACCGTTGAATATGTACCTGTTGATATCTCCTCTATGGACAGAACATGATCGTTATTAATTGTTTTGCAGTTTGGTGTCATGCGTTTGAGAAGAGTGGGTATACATTTAGAAGTACCCACTTATATATGTTATGCTATCTCTTTTACATATTTCTAAACCGTTATATTTCTTTCCAAAAATGTTTTCATTACATTGTAGTATTTTTCATAGGGAATTTTGTTGACAACTAGCTGACCCGCCCGGCGTAGCTCAGGCCAGACGTTTATCAAATCGAAAAGTAGTAGTAGAAATTAAAGTAGTTTCCAAGCTTTCATTCTAGTGGCAAAGTGGGGATGAAGTATAGTCTATGTTCCTTCCTGACGATCAGTCACCTTGTCGCGGTGGGGGGGGAGGGGGGGCGGGGGGCTTAAGTAGTTTATTTGAACCGAGTTTGATGCCGAAAGGTGGTCGAAGGATGGGGAAATTGAATGAAAACCAAGAATTGATCAAAAAACAGCATGGAAGATAACCCAAAGTTGCAAGCCTTTGGGGACGGCTGCGAAAAGATACAGGTCGGAAGAGGTCTCACCCTAGAAATTAAAGGACGGTCTCCTGTAACTGAAGTCACCCCAACTTCTGCAAACGCGAACAGGGTCAAAAGTAAGAAGGTTTCCGGAAGCTCTGCAAATCTTCCTGTTGGTCTAACTGGAAAGTCGGTAAATGAAACTGGAGGAACAGGTCGCAAGGCAAGGGACGAAGCCGGCATGGTTAAAACTCCTGGAGGTCCAACCGAAACGTTGGTGAATGAAACCGTGACTGTTAGTCAGTCTGGTCCACGGGCACTGACCGGACGGCATAAAGCCTCGAAAGGAGCAAAATCCGTCGCACAGCGAAATAAAAGAGCGGCTGTCTCGCTTGCGTATCTGTAAGGCTGGCAATGACAACAGCATGACCACCACAGAGCGCAAGTACTGTGAAGATCATCTGTGGGAGCAGGCTCGGGCGGAGAGTACGCAGATCCAGTCTGAGGGATGTTGTTTGGAGGACGGAACCTTTTTGGTCGAGTGTTCTAATCAGCAGACCGCTGACTGGCTACGTGCATCTGTGCCTAAAACCTATCCAAAATTCCTCTTTTAAAATTTTCAGGGTGCCGGTTTTGACAACAGCCATCTGCTTTATCCTGGGGCAACTCAGGAAAAGTGAAGATGTGCTACAACGTCTCGTTACCCAGAATGATGGTATCGACTAGGAATTGGGATGGTGAAGACGGTTCTTATCTTGTTGTGGGAGTGGATCAAGCTTCTGTGGCTATCATCAAGGCTAGGTACGACTCCCGTCTGCATTTTCATCTTGGAAGGATTTATTTCCAATTTAATTCCAATGGGTGAAATTGATGGATGGATTACTAGTATTTATCAATGGTAATAACTCAGATAAACCTTCAACATTCTAAGGCTGCTACTGCACTCCTATGTAGCAGGCTTTCCGTGTCGAATACAAAAACTCACCTCGTAGCAATCCAAATGCCATGGGATTGGAAGGCCCGAGTTCTTGGTCTTGGAGGGCTACGAGGGTTGAAAAGACAAACGCTCTGATCACTTCTGTGGTCAGGACCTGGTTGCGGCTATGTTAAACAACGAAACGAACGGTGAGTGAAAAACTTCCGTCGTTGCGTCAGTTTACTTTCCCTGGAACTCCCTGGAGAGGGGGTACTCAAGATAGGTTGTGGATTTGATGGAGTTTTGTGAAAATCGGAAGTTGGGGCTTATCATGTGCTGTGATGCTAACGCTCAAAACATAGTTTGGGGCAGCGTTAAATGCATTAGGAGAGGCAACCATCTTTCCAACTGGAAAGTGTTGCCGGACGCGTCACTCTCAGACTTCGGATACACTGAATTCCATGTAGCAAATGAGGCTCCCACCCCTTTAGTTACAAGAAAAACTAACTGGACACTTTTCAACGATGAGCTCGGTAATTTCTCCAAAACTCTACCTAAGCTCTCATTATCACAAAAAGTGGAAGATGCAGTTCTAGAAGTGAATTGTGCCCTCACAAGTAGCTTCGAGCTGGCATGTCCAGCTAGACAATTACCTAGTAGATCTATGGTTCTGTGGTGGAACCTGTATCGATCTAAGCAGAAGGACTTTAAAAGGTTAATTCGAAGATCAAAGAATGCCTCTTACAAAGAATTCTGTGAAAGTATAGAAACACTCAGCGAGACTAGTCGACTTCCCAAAATCCTTAAAAGCAGCAAGGTAAACAAACTAGAAACGCTCAGGAAATCAGACGGTTCCTTTGCCGAGTCCAAAGCAGAGACACTCAGTCTTATGCTGGAAACTCATTTTCAGATCAGGTGAGTCCGATAAATCCACTCGACGTAGCTGGAAGCTGGTACAAGTCATCGTTAGTTGTCACCGACGAAGCCATCAAATATGCCGTGGCATCTTTTAACAGTTTTTTTTTTATTATTTTGTTTTATTTAAAAAAAAATCAAAATTTACACTTTAATTACTAGAAAAACGTAAGATAGTAGTATATTTCTATTAGCAATTTTTTGGTTTATCGGTATAACATGAAATCTTACGTTTTTTTAGTAATTAAAGTGTAAATTTTGAATTTTTTAAAAATAAAAAATATTTTCGGATTTGGGTTTTTTTCATTATTTGCATTTTCTGAGAACATTTACCATAGTAATGCTATATTTTTTTTACCATTTGAAAGTACAGATTTCAACGAACAAGAAACACGCCAACTTTTTTAAAAAAGCAGATATTTTGACATGAGAATTTTCGATTCAAAATTAGGGTGATTTTTAAATTTTTTTTTCAAAATATGGTGAAAAAACTAATATTTTAAATCACAAAAATTACTGTATGTTTGCAACATACAAAGGTATGTTTTCATCAAATTTCGTGAAAAAATAAGTTTTTTTGCAAAAGATAAAAATAAAAAACCAAAAACTCAATTATTCGAATTTTTCACATACATTTTGAGGTTATGTGAAAAAAGTGTCTTAACAAAAGTTGTAGATCTTTTAATTACCTTCAACTTTTCCATTTAATTTTTTTTCCTTAGACTTGCAGTTTTACCGGAAATCGAGATGAACCATTTTTAAATACTCTCCCCCCTCCCCCTTCCCGACAACAGATCGCCCGTAACTTATTTTTCCTTTTTATTTGGTTTATTTTCTACCTCTTCCAATTTTTTTCATACTATATTTTATTATATAATTTATATTATAAATTATCGACCCTGGTCAACTCGTTCTCGGACCAATATTTTGTCGTCTCCTCGAACCTCAACTCCTCGTTGCATTTTAACAATTGCTGTCTAGAGTCATTTGGGGTAAGAGCGCACAGTGGGGAAGAACGCGCTTTGTGGATAAAATTGCTCATGTGGGTAAGAGCGCCCAGTGCCCAATCTTACCCCGTATTGAAATTGTCAGTTTTTCAACTTTTTTTTTAGGTTCTTACCTCTCTACAGGACAAAAATATAGTGAATTCGTTTAAAAGGTATAAGATATGAGCTTATTTCTTGCTAGTAATTGATTTAAATTGTCTCTTTTTAGTATTTTTCTTTTGAGTGTATAGGAAATGTTGAAGCTGTGGAGTAATAAATGTTGATTGTTTCAGAAAGTATTACATTAAATTCTTAAATTTTTGACTGACTTAAACTGCTAAGATTCCAATGCAAACTAGGTGCGCGCTCTTACCCGACATTTTTCGCGGTCTTATCCTGACCTCGGGGCAAGAGTATGCAAGTTGACTCCTTGTTTGGTTTTTTAACAAAATCATACAAAATACTTTCATCAACCTTTACTCATTTAGCAATTTCTTGCTCTAAGAATAAAGATTAATCAAATGTTAAAAACTTTAATTTGATATCTCTTATGACCTTTTCTCAATTTGAGCTAAAAGTGAAAAGTGCGCACACTTACCCAAAATGACTCTTAAAATGAAATTTTTGTTCGAATACATTTTTTCAAGAAAAAATTCAAATTCAATGCTTTTTTAGAAATATATTTTTGTAACTCAACCGAATTTACAATTGATACAATTTTTGTTTTTGGCTAGCAATATTATGTATTAAAATTCGTTTTAAGAACTATTTTGTGTTATGACTACTACATTTAATGCGTAATTGCATTCAAACACTATTTAATTCACAACATACATGTTTGTGAAAATACCGACTTTGAGTGGCCAGTGTTTTTTTCAATTGATTGATGAGAACTTTATGGTTCATAACAAAAAGCAATAGAATATCCATGTCAATTTCAGTAATATAATGACCCCTAAACGAGTTCTTTACTAGGAGCAAACTAACCCAAACTTTTCCATAAGAACCGATAACATGTAAAATTCGGGTGCAGTTCTCTTTTCGCTCAATCAATTCTTTTCTGCTGGGCAGCTCGCAACTTCCCAGGATCATTTTCTTGAGATACATTCAAAGATGTTTCGGAAACATTAGAAGCATTGAACAATTCATCAGTTAAATCTAATGGTTCAGTGTCTCAATCTAGAACAAACGACCATATATCAAACAGAAAAAAAAATCGAAATTTGAAGTAGAATATAGATTTTGCTTTTACCAAACGTAACAACAGAATTTAAGTTATTTTCCGGAGACGATGTTTTGATAGAAAATTGGATGAACCAGAAAAAGTCGGCTTTGAAGTAAATGCATCATCAGATATTAGTTTAGGGACAGTCGAACGTGTTTCACCTTTCCCCTCACGATTCAATGACAATCCAGAATCGTTCAAACTCACTTTGGCGTATACTTCAGTAGGAAAAGTGTTCGCTATTGCTTTCACTTTTTTTTCTCTTTCTTATCGGTGCACCAAGAACTGAAAAAACATTTTCAAAGAGGGTGAAAAACTTAGTCAGAATTACATCAGAAAAGAGAACTACATGCTTTGCACTTTCGATATTTCACTTCGGAGCGTGTCTATTTCCTATTCCAATGCCCTTACAATATCTGAGTAACACGTTCCTATCCCGTCAATTGAGTCAAAAGACCTAAATACTTTTGCTGATTAATGTCACTGTTTTCTGCCATTGTAATCTATTAACCTTGATAAGAAATTGCAATTGTGTGAAATAAAATTTTAATTTCAATAGTTAGTTAATTGAAAGTGAAAATTTGACATTATATTATCATCTTTTTACATATTTGTATAATTTGTACGAAAGAAAGAATGTAGGTACATTACATATATACAAATTTAATCTTAAATATAAAAATGAATCGCAAAATATGTTGGTAAGCGCATAAAACTCAACAACGCTTGGGCACATGCAGTAATAAGCGATCATAGGTAAATAAACACTGCACAAAACAATGTAGGTTCGAACTTGTTTTGTGTATCAGTTGTCAAAAGCAAACTCAGATACTCAGTAGAGTAGGTAACCGAAAATCCAAAAACACTGACATTGACAGTTTGTTGTTTCAACTTTTTTTTAATTTGATATGACTTGGAGTCAAATCCTTCAAGACGTATTTAAAATAGGGATATTAAATAATAAAAACTTAAAATAAACACTTTTGGTAAAGCTGTTTTTGTTTGACTGATGTAATGACTTGAAAGCTGATGCATTTTAAAGTAAAACAAATTAAATAATATCGCGATCCGACCAAATTGAACTATTCGATTTCGTTTTTTTTTTTTTTGTTTATCTGTGCTCCAACGCACACTGTTTTGAATTTAACAGAATCTTACAGAGGTAATTAAATTGACGTTTGGAATATATATACCTACATTGTTTATACAACAGTGAGTTCTTGTAAGTTGTAATTTGTAATTCAATATGAACTTTATACAATAGCAATAAAGCTCGTTTTAGTTTTAGAAAAGGGCTGTTTTTAGTGTTTTCCGGCAATTATTCGAATTTTTCTCGCCGTAAAAACCATTTTTGAACTTCAACGAACATTAAAAAAAAGAATTGGCCAAACTGGTCCAGGCGTTGTTGAGTTATGCGTTTACGAACACATTTTGCGATTCATTTTTATATTTAAAAAATATATATATTTCATTGAATAAAACAAAAATCGTCTTTATAATCAATTTTCATCAGCGAATGAGGGCTGAATAGCATAAAGCCGATATGCGTGTTTTAGCGTGTTTTAGCGCATAAATGTCATTTGATTTTGAGTATTGAGTTGTCATTCAGTGGTTTATTTACAACTTTGAGAATTTAAAAAAATAACTAAAATGGAAATGTAGGCATTTATTTACTTATCGCACGGTGTCTTCGTTCTTGCTTTCCACACTGTTTTCTTTTCATACATTGACAATTATTTGCTGTCAAGTAAAGTAAATAGAAACCGATTCCAATGATCGTATGATCCTCCAGAATACATAATATCTCGTATTATTTTGAAGTTATAAAAGCTACTATAGATAGCTGTATAAAACATTATTTGATAAACTGTCAGACCAACCGTATTAAAAACAGTGTTTTATTTGTTGGCCATCCTACAAATTTCAGAAGTGGGATCTGATCTGATCTGATATCCCAAGTATTGTTCAACAAAATTTTAATTTACGAGTTTTAAGTCAAAGTCATAAGTAAAAATGTCGGAAAGTTTTGATGAATTTCTAAGTAAAGCTACTGTAGCTATTCTTAAAAAGGTGTTGCGATCTCTAGCACTAAGAGCCGATGGCACTAAGGCGGTGTTAAAACTTCGAGTGCAGGAAGCAGTTCAAAGTTAAACGCGGAAGAATCTTGAAAAGCTCGTGCAAGATTTCATGCCCCAATGTAGGCCAGATGATTCCGAATCAACAGGAGAAAGCGAATCTGAACAAGAGCAAGACGAACAACCAGGTATTGTTCAGAACAACAACATCGATGATGAGCTTAACAATCTTCGAGAAATGTGCAAAAAGAGGGAAGATATTGTTTTGCTGAAGCTTAGTCTTCGGAGCTGCAAATGGAAGACACACAAAAAAATCACAGTCCAAGGCCACATGTTTCGTATGAATTCAAAGACATGGAGAACGTTTTGTGTCAATACACCGGAGATGACCATTTTCCCATTGATCGTTGGGTAGATCAGTTTGAAGAGTACGCTGATATCTTTCATTTGGATGATCGACCCAAATTCATTTATGGAAAGAGGCTCCTTGATGGCACTGCTAAGCTGTTCGTGAGGTCATTGAAAATACGAAACTGGATTGAGCTGCGAGATGCTCTTGTGGGTGAGTTTAAGCGTGTTGTTACTAAAGCCGATATTTTCAGCGAACTAAGTGCAAGAAAAAAACGATGAGAAGAAACAATCCAGCAATACGTGTTGTCTATGCAAGAGATAATATCATCACATAACCCTATCCAGGAAGAAGATTTGATCCAATTTATTAACAAGGGAATATCTGATTCCGAAATCAACAAGAGCATGCTGTACAATGCCAACAATATGGAACAGCTAAAGATTGCAATAAGAAAGTACGAAAAGTTCAAAAATAATACTCGTGACAATTTTCAAGCAAAACCCAGCACATCGCAGCCTCACATTCACAGTAGTCAACAAAACAGGCAGAAGAATAATCAATTTAAGAAAGCATTGCCCACTACTCATGTTTCATGTACCCAATAATGGTTCTACGAAGAAGGAGTTCACGTGCTTCAAGTGTGGTGTTAGTGGACACATTGCAAAAAATTGCTCCAATAACAAGCCTGTTTTAACACTCAAGGCCAACATCACTAACAACAACGTTGGCAAACGCAATGATGTATAGACAACTTTCTCTCAGAGAAAATCAAAAACAATTCAAACGATGATCCCAGACGATTTTGAGAAGGAGATTCGTTATCAGTTCACAGATGGTCATTCTGAATGTTCGTGTGCTTAGGGGCGTAGCGAGGGGGGGGTGTGGGGGGGGGGGTGTAGCACCCCCCCACGATTTTTCCGAGTCGGCAAATCGAGGAAGAAAAACAAAGTAGATTTGTCGAGTTAAGTCAACTCAACCAAAAAGACACGAATGGAAGTGTTTGTGACAGTGGATTTGTTGCCAAAAAAAAACAAATCGGCAAATTAAGTTAGAAAAACAAAGTAGATTTTCCGATTGCCATGCCGACTCGAGTGATCTCAACCAAAAAGACACGAATGGAAGTGTTTGTGACAGTCGTTTTTTGGCAACAAAAAAATAACAAGTCGGCAAATTAAGGTAGAAAAACAAAGTAGATTTCCCGACTGCCATGCCGACTCGAGTGATCTCAACCAGAAAGACACGAATGGAATCGTTTTTGTCTCAACTTAGTAATTCTATAATCAGGGTCCTGGGGGTCAATTCCCGATCTGTGAAGCTGTGAAGTGAAAACATTTATCACAGCTTAACCGAAAATTCGAGTCTCGATTAGTGAAAATTCAACTTCAAATGTCAAATTTTTTTCATATGATAAATTTCTTTTCATTGCCGTATGGGTATGAGTCGGTGAAAAAATTCAATTATGAAAATGAAAAATGGCAGCAGAACTCAAGTGCGGAAAAATCCAATTGGAATCCAATTGGAAAATGGGAGACAACTGTCAAAATTTACCATTTAGAACGTTTTAGTACTTTTTAGAACACAGTTGGAGAACTATTTTTAATTTTGAGATAGGGAATCGCTTAGAGTGGTTTCGTGAAGTGATAAAATGAAAAAACTGTGTGAAAATTGAAATGATATTTTTTTTCACTTCACAGCTTCACAGATCGGGAATTAACCCCATTTTTCACAGTTAATACAACACTACATTTCATACAAAAAACAACTATTTTGAAATAATACATCACATATAATTTTCTGTTTCACAGATTTCATTGGAAAGATTGTTGATTAAATGGTAATTGTTAAGTATTCCATAAATATGGTTTTATTTTTTTATTATTAATAGTTTAATGCGTTTGAAACAAGTAACAAAATATTTTTTCCAACTCACATATTAATCACAATCTCATATGAATTCAACCCCAGCATGTAAACAGAGTCAAAAATATACAAGAGAAATTCCTTGTTACCTTTGTGAACGGGCCTATTTTTGACATTTCTAAACTAACAAAAAACGAACAAAAAAAATTGTTTACCTGCATGATACAACTATTAGAGATAGCGCATCACGGAGTTTATTTTTGTCTCGTTCTGCGCATCTACGTCACAAACACACATGGATTTTGACGTTTTGCATTCAGTATGTAAAATGTACAACACAGGTAACAAACGAACTAACTGAAAAATGTTTTATTTGATTTATATTTTTTATTTTTATTCTAAGTATCTTCACAGTCGCTGTTTTTATTAGAAATATTCCCGCGAATTCAAAATATTATCGTGTATACCACCACAGTGGCTGATTTCATAAGAAAACTTCCCGAAAAAGAATTTATTAGCAAAATGTTAATGTGTTGATGTTGACTGCTCTCTATTGTTAGTGATTTCAGTGTTTATATCTTTATCCTGCAAATTAATTTAAAAAAGTGAATAAAAGAATAAGCGTGTTTTTAGTTAATAATTTTTTTGTATTTTCGTTTTCGTGAAAGTTTGTTCTCAACGATTTCTCTGTTGAGTTTTCTCATTCAGAAGTACATCCGGGACCGAAAGAATAGTTTTTTTATTCGGTCGTCGCAATCGAAGTTTGCTTTCGCTGAAACCTCTATTAAATGCTTGATGTAGTTTGAACAAATGTACAGTCCTGAGCCTTCTCCATTCACAGCGTTAAAAACATTCTCCAGAGAAGAAAGTTGGTTCATCATGGTCGCGCTTGGCTTACACAGGCCACCCTCGTCCAAGTGGTTAACCCAGGAATTTTCAAGTGCATTTCCTTGCTCAACGTTGGGTATTATGTCCTTGAACCGGTGACAAATGTAGCCTGCCAAGTTTCCTAAGCCATCGTACTGAAAGTTTGAAGAGTTCTGATTGCTGGAAGAGGAAAGTTCTTCCTTCTTAGCAACTTATAAGCTCGAGAGCTCGATGAATAGAGCGTTATAGATCGAGCTATATCCTCTTCCGACCATTTTGACCGTTTCAACCCTAGTTGAAGTTTTTTTATTTGGCCAGGAGTGAAAATTGTCAGAAGCTGTTTCTCTAAGTTGGATTTTTGGAACTCGGCTTTGGTCAATTTAGCTTCCAATGTTTTTATAATTTTGTCGCTAATCACCAACTTTTTTTTAAGGGCTTCATTTTCCTCCCTCAAAGTCTTTCTAAGAAATATACATTGAAAAATTTTATATTTTGTAAAAAGCCTGAACTACTATGAGGACGGTACATTTTTATAATTTATTCATTATGTATTAAGCACGGGTCACACACGGCTGGTTGCCAGCAGCGAATTGAGTATCAGCTTTGTGTGACCACAAAATTCGCAACCAGCCCTGGCAGCCGGCGAGTGTTTAGCAGCGGCTGGCGAAGTTGAACATGTTCAACTTTTGGTAGCAAGCAGCGGCGGCTGGCAGCTAGTAGCTCAGTCTGACCACATCGGCTGGTAACAATGTACTTACACTTGTTCAGAAAACTCGTCTGATTGCTCATGTTGCATTGTAGGCTGAGGTAGTGGAATGTTTTCCTCGAAGCCATCATCAGCATTTTCCATTGCGATCTCATTTTCAGACTCTTTGGAAACTTCGAGCAATTCTTTCACAATTTCTTTTTTATTTTTTAATTCCATTCGCTTTGAACGCTCTGTCGAATGTACAACGCTCTGTACAGAGTCTATGGAAGGTTTATTTAAATAAACAGTAGGAACTGCATCAGATTTCAGAATATGAAACCTTGTAAACCCTATTAATAGATAATTCTTCTTAAATTTTGTTGTGAATTTCTATCGCTTAGCTTACCCATTTCAAATTGTATATTATTTATGAAGTCTTCCCTCACAAAATGCAAACTGCAGATCCTAGCAGTTAGGGTATTGATTTTGTCTTTTCTTTTGCAGAACAAAGTCCACTGCTTCGAAAGATTTAAATTTCCCTTCGGAAATTTGTGGAAACTTGTATCGCATGTTTTTTTTTCGCATATCGTTATTGCATCCAAATACTGAACAGCCACCCATATTTCAAACTTTTTTATATACTTTTTTATTCAAACTTTTTAATTATTTCACAACGCCAAACTGAAACTCCGAATCACAGAAACAGAGTGAAATTTCCGCCAAAAATACTTACCTATCTCAATTTTGTGTGTATGTGACGTCACCATATTTTGACAACCAATACCCCACATGCGCAATGCCATATCTCTATTAGTTGTATCATGGTTTACCTGCATTAATTTCACTACGGAATATTTTTATTTTCCACTCTATACAATTGCTTTGGGTTTTTAACAAACATTTTTTGCGTTTTTGTGCGAATTTGGCAAACAAAAATTCATTTGTTAACTTTTATTGGTTTAAAGTTAAAAATTTGACCGAAAGGTGGAAGAGTTAAACGTTTTTGACGCTTCATGACTGATTCGAAGCACATTGGCGTTATTTCAAGAAATGAACGATGATGACATTCAATTAAATGCTTTGATAAAAAGTTCTTCTTCATTTGCTGAAAAATTTTTGATGAAAATTCTGAAACTGCTTTTGTATTTGATCTAGAAACATTTTATAGAAAAGAGTTCAAAATGGTTCTTCAAACTTTTTTTTCGCATGTTAAAGATAATCTAACAGATAATTTTACCATTTTTGAACCTTTCTTAAAAATTTTTAAAATACCCACTTCCAGAGCAAATGCCAACATAGAACTAGTCAAATCTATCATACAATTAGATCCATTTTTTTTTTAAAGAAGATGTGGGCTGCTATTTATCGGAACTGCAAATTCTTCTTTTTACTTGTGAGAAATGCTCAAATTTCGATGATATTGTCAAAGAGGTATTCAAATTAAGATATGTGATTCCGTTAGCCTTTAAACTAGTTTGCTACATGTTAACTGCTCCTGTGACGTCGGCTTCTTGTGAGCGGTCATTTAGTAAACTTAAAATAGTTCTTAATTATTTGCGTACGACGATGGGTAGTGATAGGCTTAATTCATTAATGCTTCTGTATTCCTCAAAGGATGTTGTTGATAATATTCAACCTAGTGAGGTCGTCAAAAAATGGGCATTATTAAAACACCGGAGAGTTGGAGTTTAAATTCCAATTGATGAACTTTTTTTTGAATAATGATAAAATTTTTAAAGACTAAAATCAAAGAATATGTACTCTTTCTCATACCAAATACTATATTGTAATATTATTTCTTATAAATACTTTTAATTTTTTTGTTGTTATATCGTTAGGTATATTGCAATTATAAACTGATTTTAAGTTAATAAATGAATTTCTGTGAAATGAACACTTTTACGTTTTTAAATAGTTTTATTTATTTATTAGCTGAGCCACCCGGTGTTGCTCGAGTCTGTAGTTTTAAGGTTCCCTTTCTCGTTCTTCCGCTTCCGTAGGAATATGGGTATAAAATATAAGTTTTTTTTACTGTGGGATTATGTGACATCGCAATGGCGAAAGAATTTTTGAAATCTGTTCAGTAGTTTCTAGGTTTCCGTTCCCAACCCCGTTCCTGTGGGAGTATGGAGATAAAACCTTGAAAGGAACCATCTCTGGTTTGAACTATGTCTACCCTGAAGATCTTATAAGAAACCAGTCTATAACGGACATAAATACAAACATACATACATCCTATTTTATATATGAATATAGATTTATTTTTTGATGCAGTCGGCAAATTCTGAAGACTAGTCGGCATTTCATTAAAATTCACCCCCCCCATGGCTTGGAGCCTCGCTACGCCCCTGTAGTGCTTTGATGTCACTTTTGGACTCTGGGAGTCCGATTAGCTTCGTTCAGAAGAAGTTTTTGCCGCTCTCAATGATTTCAACGTTGGAGAGGAACAGCCGTTCGTACCACGGTTCCCAGTTTGGTAATTTATGACCAAAACTGGTCATTTTTTTTCACTTGGTCACGTGGTAATTCTTTCCAGAAGTAATGTCGTTTTCCATTGGTAATCCGGAAAAACTCTCCGATCCAGGATGCCAAAGTAACACTTTTAATTGCTTTGAAGTTTCGTTGCTTGTATTGTGTATCGGTGTGAAACGTCGAGCGCTATTTTTTTTCATTCACTTTTTTAATTTTTTTCATAATTCACTTAAAACGACAGGAATATGTCTTAAAATGTTTTTAGAACTCATCTCACAAAATTAATTAATTAATAATTGTTTTCAGGTCACTTTTTTTAAATTTTTAGAGGTGGCAAATCACATTTGTCAATTTTGACGTCAACAGTGTTTCAGTGTGTGAGTGCTTCTGGTTTCGCTTCCTTCTTCAAATTAAGAATCAAATTTCTTTTCTTTCGAGGAGAGGAACTGTCATTTGATGCCAATGGAATGATTTGAGAAGCGTTCAGAAGGCTTCCGAACGACCAATGGAAAACGACATGACTATTTATTTTTTTATATTCTAAAAAAATTTTATTTAAAAAAAAGTATCGCATAATGTGAACAGATCATTAGTGTATTCGATGCACTCAATTAATTGGCCCCGGACGAACACTGAATGCTTTCATTTCCATTACTTTACAATTGACACAGAGGAGATACAAGAAGAGGGCAAACCACACCCACGCAATGGCATCTGTCCTCAAACTGATTTAGTAATGGTGTTAGTAAATTCACTGACACAACTTTATATTCAGCTGAGTACTTGTATCACATATGAATATGAGATGAATATCAAGAAAGACATGGAACTAAAGGAACTATTAGTATCATATCATAACAGATCGGACCGATTAACGAAAATGTTTTCTTTCTCACTGTCTCCGGTGCATGCGCATTGCGCAATTAGTGTAGAGGTATGATTACAGAAATTATTGCAAAATTGTGACTAAATTTTAACGAATCATTTGGGACACCTGAAATTCCATGACAATAATGAAAACCATGTTACAAATAGTCAAAAGAAAAGGAATCAAATAAAAATAGAATCGTTCTTTGAATTACAGAACGATAAAATTAGTTTCCAAAGAAAAGTGTACTTAGCTGAGCTGAATCTGGTTCACTTCCTAATACTCCATAATCTGCCTTTCCTTTTGATGGATTACTTGCCGGATCTATTAAGAGAGTGTTGTCCAGATTCAGAAGTGACAAAATCTATTAAATGTAGACGCACGAAAGCTACGCAACTAGCGGAAATAATTGGGAACAAATCCAAACAGAAAATTTGTAAAGAGCTCCGGTCAACAAAATATTCGCTGATAACTGATGAGACCACGGATCTATCGACACAGAAATCTTTAGTGTTAGTTGTAAAGTATGTTGATTCAATATCTAAAATCATTAAAGACAGATTCCTTGGGCTCATTGAGATCGTTAAATGTGACGCTGAATCTATATACCAGAATCCAGAACATAAAATTTTTTTTTTGCTGCAAACGAAATTCCAATTGAAAACTTAATTGGACTCTCTACCGACGCGACGGGGCAAGTGTTATGGCAGGAGAAATTAATGGTCTTCAAGCTAAACTTAAAAATGACAACAATATCTTTTTTTTGAAATGCACCTGCCATTCCCTGCATTTATGCTCTGCATATGCATGCAAAAAAATTCCAGGCGACGTTGAAAAACTATGTCACAATATTTACAGATTCTTTGCGTAAAGTGCTAGCCGTATAAACCAGTTCAAGGAAATTCAAGAATATTGCGCAGTCCCGTAAGGCCGAAATAAAAACAAATGCTTTGAAATTTTATGTTGAACTCTTAAAACAATTGATACACAAAGATTCGACCTTAGTAATAATGACTTGTAAAATTTATCTCTGATAACTCCGAAAGAAGTGCTGTCTGATTCTGAAAACTTTATAGCCACGTTAATAAACAGTTTTCCTAATTTGATTCAGGGTGATCCTGAAGATGTCATTAATGAATGGAAAATGCTTAGATTTTCAAGGAATGATAATCTTAATGATAAAATGGATATTATGGAGTTTTGGGAAAAAGTAAGCTCACTCAAAAATGGGTTAAATGAGCTTTGTTTTGAGAATTTAATAACTTTTATTTTTAATTTATTGACTCTTCCACATAGTTCAGCTGCCGCTGAAAGAAAATTTTTTGAACTAAGTTTAATTAAAACGAAATTAAGAAATAGGCTTAGTTTTGAAAATATTAACAACATTATGCTTGCCAAAGAGCTCAAGGAAGTTAATTCAAACTTTTGAAAATCATAATTTCTGTAAATATTTACTATTTTTTCTATATTCATACATATGTAGTACATATTTTTGAACATGTACCTAATTTATTTAAAAAAAACATTCATTGTAATTTGATAATATAATAACAAATTAAAAAAACTGTGATAAAAAGGTAGATATTTATGTTTCTTGTATCATTACGTTTATTCATAGTTATTTATGAACTTGTTGGAACCTCTGTTTATGAAGTTTTTTTTTTTTTAATAAGAACTTTATGAAACAAAATAAAAAGCTGTGAAAAATTAAAAGATAATTATTTATTTTTTATTAACAAAATAAAAAAAAACTGTTAGAAATTAGTAGATATTTATGTTTATTAATAGCTATTTATGAATTTTTTTGAACTTTTGCCTATGAAGTTTTTTTTTTTTTTTTTTCAATGAGAACTTTGTGCAACAAAAGCTGTGAGAAATTAGAAAGTATTTATTTATATATGTTTATTTCTGTTAATGTTTATTGAAAGTAATTTATGAAGTGTACTTTCACTTATAATACTTTGTTTCGCTTTTCTTTTTATGAATGATCTGATCATATAACAAAATGTACGCAACATATCTAACACATAAAATATACAAATTCATGTATGTATAAGTACATTTCATGATCAAACATATCTAACTAATTAATTGTTCAATGTTTTATTTGTGTGCTTTTTTTTTGTTTCTTATGCTGTAAGTTATGTTGGTCATTTCAAACTGCATTTGGTCATTTTTGCCATCGACAGTGGACATTTTTTTTCCAAGTGGCAACCGTGGTTCGTACTGTGGAGTAAACAACAGCCCGCTTTAAGTGTTGGGAACTGTTAACGTTTTAATATTTTTTGAAAATCTAGAAACTAACTTAAGTCTATTTGTAGTGAAAAATAATTCTATGAGTTATCCGATTGTTCTTGGGAGAAATTTTATCGATCGAATTGGTATGATGTTAAAGAGAGCAGAGAAGGTAGCTGAAAGCCAACATGGTGCAGTTTTGCCAGAGGTGTCGAACAGTGACAAGAGTAATCGTTTTTCAAGTGTATCATTGTCGTCATCAAATAGTTGTCCAGAAACATATGTTTGCATGAATAATTTGTTGTCATCGTCTTCAAGTCAGTATCGTCCACATGTAAGTACGCCTAATGAGGAAAATGACTTTATCGAACAAAATTTGAATATTGATGTGAGTGATTAAAAATCAGTGTTAGATCTAAAAATCAATCCAGAGATACCATATAACATTCAGAAAATGGTTAAAGAAGTAGTCGAGGCAGCTTTTAGTGAAAGTGTAAATAGGGGTAATCGCGAGGAGAATGAATTTAAATTGAAGATAGTTTTATCTAAAGATCAACCGTTCCATTGTGCACCACGAAGGTTACCCTATTTCCATAAAATGGAATTAGAAAAGATTTTAAGTGACCTACTTAGCAAAGGGATAATAAGAGAGTCAAGTTCGCAATATGCATCACCATTCACCAATTGTTTTAGTTGGGAAAAGAATAATGAGTTAAAGCTTTGCATAGATATTAGAGAACTAAATAAAATTACTCTTCGAGATAACTACCCACTACCTTTAATTGAGGATAATATTGACCGGTTTAAAAATAAAAAATACTAGGTTTACAGCACTAGATATGAAAAATGATTTTAACCATGTTCCCCTTGAGGAGGAATCAATAAAATACACATCGTTTACCACCCCGATTGGACAATACGAATTTACCAAAATGCCTTTTGGGCTTAAAAACGCCCCCTCTGTTTTCGAAAGGTATAAGAAACATTTGTTTGGTAAATTGGTATTACAATCGACGATTTTGACATATTCAGACGATATTCTAATTGCAACAGGAGGCATTGAAGAACATATAAGTATTTTAAGAGAAGTCATGGAAATAGTTACCAGTAAAGGTTTGAAGCTTAGGTTAGATAAATGTGCGTTTTTACAAAGTGAATTAACATACATATTTAGGCTATAAAATAGCCGAAGCTGGTGTAAGCCCGAATGATTTTAGTCTCAAAGCAATTCAATGTTTTCCGTTGCCTACCTTTGTCAAAGATGTTCATAGTTTTTTGGGACTTTGTTCCTATTTCAGAAAATTCATCCATCAATTCGCCAATATAGCAAAACCTCTATACGATTTACTGAAAAAAGACTCAAAGTTCAGTTTCGGTCCTAAGGAAATAGCAGTCTTTGATTTGATGAAGGATAAACTGATTTTAGCTCCAGTGCTATCTATTTATAGCCCCCACAACCCCACAGAGTTACACTGCGATGCCAGCCAACATGGTTTCGGAGCAGTTTTGCTTCAAAAACAGAGTGACGCTAAGTTCCACCCAGTTTTTTTATTTCTCTAAACGAGCTAATGAATCTGAAAGCAAATTTCATAGCTATGAGCTTGAGACCTTATCCATTGTCTATGCTTTAAGGCGCTTCAGAATATATCTGCTAGGCATTCCGTTCAAAATCGTAACGGATTGTCAAGCCCTTGTTTTGACATTGAACAAAAAAGCTCCCGTAAAAGTTTTGATTTCTAAGTTTTTAAATTCAGAATTCTAAAACTTGCTTAACATCCTTCGATGTAGTTTTGTGGTATTTGGTGAGTCAACCAATTTTTATACCCATAAATTTGAATTTTGTGGAAAAAATAGATAAAAAGACTGGGCAGTCATCACAAATAGACTTTCTTTGTTTTGAAAAAAACGGAAAAAAAGATAAAAAGAGAGAAATAACAAAAAACGAAAAATGCCACTAAAACGTTCTCCACTCGCAAAAAGGAAAACCGAAAGCTCCACGTCCACACCACCTACACATTCTACGAAGAGAGATTTGTCCTCCACCTCGCCAGAAAATTTCCCACCACCGAAACTGTCAGATGACAAATCAAGCTCATCTTCATGTAGCAATTCTTCCGTTGGTAGCATGAAAATTAATGATCTTTTCGAAAGAATGGCTACGCTTTTTGACGAAAAATTAAAAGATTTCGCAACCAAGGCAGATGTGGAAAATCTAAGCCAAGACATTGAGGCATTGAGACAAGATAATGTCGCTCTTCAAGATCAGTTGGAGAAAATGGAGTCACGATGCCTTTTTCTTGAACGTCAAGTTGTGCAACTGTCTCACAGGGTCAACGAATAAAACGTATGTAGTTCTTCACTTCGCTGCAGAAACTGATGACCAGGCAACTGAAAAAGCTAAGTTTTTATGTATGGATTTGCTCCAATCTCAAAGCAAAGATGCGATTGTGAGTACGCGAACAATACGTTCTAAGAATAAAAAAACGAAAAATGTAATTGTGGAATTAAGAAACAGAGAAGACGTCGGGCGCGTCCTCAAAGAAGCAACGAAGTACAGAGCTGCCGGTATTTCAATCCACAAAGATTATCCACTGGCCGCTAGAGAAAAACGACGTAAACTCAACGAAATAAAGTCTAAAAGAACATCAAAAAACAACAACTTAAAAAAGACTTTCATCCGCGGAGATTATCTGCACATCGATGGAAATGAGTTTTATCTCGACCAAAACAATGTTTTGACAAGTGATGATGAGAGAGCAAAAATGTTTTTACAACAGCTTCTGTCAAATGATGGACCTGTGGTCTCTGACTACCACGAGACACAATGAAATGAGAAATGTCACTTTAGTTGAAACACACACTGTGCACTTTGTATATACTTTATTCACACACAGATACTAACTTGATAACAACAGACTTAAGATAACTTAACTAACTGATACTTAAATTAATAAATGAAATGTATGTTTATACATATATACATTGTGGCTTTGGTTGTCCGCTGTTCGTTGGATGAACTTGCTGTGTAGACCGGTGGAGACAAACTGCAAGGCGTCGTATTTGAATTGCAACGAACTTATCGTCTACTGCGTAGTTGAATTATATTTGCAGGAGAATAGACTTGCAGCTATGAGGGCGAAGGGTGCAAACCTATTCGTCCTTCCAGTTGTTTTATTTTGTCGTCTATTCTCCTCTGTGGAAATAGTTCCGAAGTTTGAGGAAGAATAGACGACGAAGTTTGAGGAGGTTCGTTAATAGATTCGCCACAGACCTAATGGAAACCCTTCCAGTACATCTCAAACTGTAAGCACTAAAGTGCTGCCAAAACGTGTTTGATGAAAATGCCGTCAGCCAAGTTAACACCAGTCGTAATGTTTTATGTAAAATTTGTTCTTATAATATATGTGGTTTAAAAAACAAAATTATTTTTAAAGATTTCTTTGATAAAATAAGGCAATATGACATATTTTTATTATTCGAAACATTTATTGAATCAGTATCCGAAAATTAAAATCAACTTTTCCCCGAATTTTCTCTTCAATGGTCTGAAGCTACGAGAACGCACTCCCGTGGCAGAGCAAGTGCAGGATATTTATTTGGTAAAAAAAACACCGGTTGTCGTTTTGTTAGTAAAATGAATAGAATTGTAATTGAAATGATGGATGAAAATGATGTTTTTACCTGTATATATCAATTGTAACAAGTGGACAGAAGAGTTTGGAGAGTTATATAATTTCCTTTTGGAACAACACGGAGAAAATGTCATGTTGATTGGGGATTGTAATGCGAGAGTAGGAGACACTCAGCTGCTGCAAATGGTACCTGATTTCACCCCTAGATCGTTGAACCATATTAGATCAGCCAGTGATATTATTTTAGACACAAACGGGAGAAAGCTTATCGAAATGTGCGAATCACTCGGTTTGACGTTGCTCAATCGAAGAACACAAAGCGATAAGTCTGGTAATTTTACGTTTTTGAGAGGAACTTTCTGCTCCACCATTGACTTCTGCTTTATTCGTGATAAGTGGCTCGATTGTGTAAATGATTTGAAGGTAGATCAACTGGTATATTCGGACCATTTTCCACTTATAATAACGTGCAACCTCAATCAAGTCTCAGAGCTATCAAATGAAAGTTTTGGATTGTTACCAAAATTTCAATGGAAGGACTCATTCTTGGCTCCATACTTAGTCAACCTCGAGCAGAGGCTGGATCTTGGAAGCGACGTCCAAATTAGTTCCCTCGAGGGTGTTGAGCTCTTAGTGTCATGCATAAAAAATGCTGCCCAGCCTCTTCAACCCAATCACAGGCGAAAGAACGGGAAATCCCCATGGTTTGATGATGAATGTGCTACAGCGAGGAATAAATCGTTCAGTTTCCTAAAACTAGTCAGAGAGACAAACTCAATCATTTCAAAAACAATGTACCGTGAGGCAAAAAAGACATTTAAGAACCTCTGCAAGGAAAAGCAATTTCAGTATTCACGATCACTAATGGAAAGGCTGGTAGAGGTCAGGGACAGTCGTTCTTTCTGGAAAATAGCACGTGAACTAAATGGCATACCGTTCGCGAAAAAAACCAAAATAAGCACTTCGCTGCTAGCAGACCACTTTAAACGGCTTCTTTCAAATCAAGAAAATCCAGCCCAATTTCAATTTGCTTACCCATGGACCGAAAATGAAATCATTGATCGAGCTTTTTCAACTCAAGAGGTGATGATTGTGTTACAAAGATGCAAGAACAACAAGGCTCCAGGTGACGATAGAGTTCCATACGAATTCTATAAGTTTTCTTCGGAACTCTTTGTAGAGAAATTAACGAAAGCCTACAACTACATTTTCGCAAATGAAAACTTCCCTGAAAGCTTCCAAAGAAATATCATCTTCCCACTTTTTAAAAAAGGTGATGTATATGACCCAGTTAATTACAGAGGAATTTCGTTCATGAACTGTGTCATGAAGGTTTTTACTGGCGTGATCCTAGACAGACTTACGATACGGACCCAAGAAAATAACACTATAAGTGAATTCCAAGCCGGATTTAGAAAAGGATACTCTACAGTAGATCACATTTTTTCCCTCACCTGTATCGCTCGTTCATAAATTAACAAAAGTAAAAAACTATACGCCTTCTTTATTGATTTCAAGGCTGCCTTTGACTCAGTTGATCGTAAGGCTCTGTTTTATAAGCTAAGCTGCTTAGGTATATCAACCAAAATGATGGCAATGCTAAGAGGGCTGCATGAAAATAACTTAACGGCAATATGGGATGGAAACGAAGTTTCGGATTGGTTTTCATCGACTTCAGGAGTTAAACAAGGTTGCCTCTTGAGTCCGCTTCTCTTCTCACTCTTTCTGGATGACCTCACAAGCTACCTTCCAGGTGGTATTTGTTTTGCTGGTACTAAAATTAAAGCACTTTTATACGCTGACGATATTGTCATGTTCGCAGAGACTCCAAATATGATGCAAATCATGATTAACAAATTGCAATTGTACTGCCAGCTATGGAGCCTTACTGTTAACACTAGTAAATCAAAAATAATGATTTTCCGAAACGGCACTGGACGATACGAAAGAGAAGAGAGATGGAAATTCATGAATACGGACATCGAGGTGGTAAAAGAATATAAATACTTGGGTGTTATCATTACGCCATCGCTATCGTTCAAAAAGCACTTGCAAGAGAAGCTGTCAGAGTCAAAAAAGGCTATCAACTGCAATTGGAAAGGAGTTCTCAGCAAAAAACATATTGCCCCCAGCGTCAAACTCAAACTTTTTGAATCAGTTATGAGATCGATCCTCTGCTATGCTGCTCAAGTATGGGGATTCTTACAGTACGAAGAAGTCGAAAAACTACTAAGGTACTTTATCAAGAAGATGTTTTGGCTCCCTATGAATACGCCAAATTATATGATTCATCTGGAAACAGGAGTTGCACCCATATTCATTTTCACACTTAAAATGCACTTCCAGTACATTGCAAAGGTAATGGCACTTCCAAGTCATCGGCTCCCAAATGTTATCGCAAGATCTTTACTTGCGGAAAGAACTCAATTTTTCGAAGAATGGACCCTCATTGGTCTGGAACATGGCACTCGATTAGGTACTAGAGATGGATTCAGAAACCTGGAAAAGTGTCTTCCCACCGTTATTGGAGAAAATAGAAGAGCAAATGTTTGTTAATTTTGCGGAGTCAGCACGTCAAAGTGATTCCCGAGTCCTATACAAAGAACTACAATTTGATATGGGTTCTAACAATTATTTCAACGACCAAATCCCGATTAAGTTTATATCCCTTATCTTTAAGACTAGAGGAGAACTGCTTCCTTTGAATTACCAACCACATGGCGCCAACGAACAAACACAATGCAACTTATGTAACCTCCAGGCAACCGAAGATGTTTTCCATTTTCTAGGAATTTGCCCTATATTAAAATCGATCCGCCGTTTTTATTTTAGCAAAAGTATTTTGAACGTAGAGGAAGTCAAAGAAATCCGAAATGGACTGAACTGGACCGCACTAGCCAAATTCATCACTTCAGCTTTAAGCTACCGAAGCCAAATAACGAACGAAGCATTCTAATGAACAAAAAAATTACATACCGAATTCACAATTGCAATTTTAACAATCTGAATAAATGTTCTTTTTTGATTTTATATAAAGCTTTGCAATCTATATGTTTAACTTTCTTTTTCTGGCTGACGGCAAAAGCCAATGCTATAATTAGTGATATCCCAAAACGATTATAATTGTAATTATGCTCATCATTTTTATAAATTTTTGCTAAATAAAGTCACTATTTACTACTACTTTTTTACTACTACAAAAAAACCTTAAATGCGCGTATATCACGATGGGCGCTAGAGTTACAATCATTTGACTATTGTGTGGAACATAGAAAAGGGGATCGAATGTCGCACGTCGATTCTTTAAGCGATCTTTTAACATTTTGCATGTTGACGATGAATCTTTTGAATTTGTACTCTCGGCCGCCCAAAGGCATGACCCAAAAATAGTTACCATCGTTTCTGAATTTAGTAAGACCGAAAGTCCTCACTATGAAATGGTTGATGGGCTGATATATCGAAAGGCAAAGGATAAGATTGTTTTTTACGTCCCATCTCACATGGAAGAGCTAATTATCAGAACTCATCATGAGTCACTTTGTCATCTTGGTGTCGACAAAAGTTTTGAGCATTTGGTTGGAATTTATTGGTTTCCCAATATGAAGAAAAAAAAAGGTGATAAGGAATTGCCTTAAGTGTATTTATTTTTCTCCCGAATCTGGGAAAAAGAAGGAATTCTCCATCCAATTCCAAAAGGAAATTTACCATTCGACAATCTCCATATCGACCATCTGGGTCCCTTTTCTACATCGCGTTCAAACAAAAAACACATTCTAGTGGTGGTAGATGCTTTCACCAAGTTCACCAAGCTTTATTCGACCAAAAGTACTTCCATAGTAAAGAATGTATAGAATGTTTGAAAACATATTTCTCAAATTTTTCTAGACCTAATCGCATAGTATCTGGAGGTACTTGCTTTACCTCGAAAGAGTTTGCCGATTTTGTGAATGAAGCAAATATTCAACATGTTAAGCCACACACTCACCGCAATCTAATGGTCAAGTGCAACGACGTAATAGAGTAATAACACCTATGCTAGCGAAAGAATGCAAATCTAATACTACTGGCAATTGGAATAAAAATTTAGAAAAGGTTGAGTTTGGTATAAACAACACCGTGAATCGAGGTACTGGTTTCACACAAAGTAGTTTGCTTTTTGGTAGAGATTAAAAGGGAAGATTTTGCGATAAGGTAAAAGAACTTTTGGTGAACAATATTGGATCTGAACGATTGGATCTAGATGAGGTTAGAGAGATAGCTAAGGGCAATATTGAAAAGGAACAATTGAAAAATAAGAAATATTACGATAGTCGTCATAAAAGTCCGAAAGAGTATGAGCCAAGAGACTACGTCATTATTAAGAACGTTGACACAACGCTAACAAATAAGAAACTTTTGCCAAAGTTCCGTGGGCCATACGAAATTAAGTAAGTCTTAGGAAACGACAGGTATGTTATAAGAGATGTAGAGGGCTTACAATTAACAAGATTGCCATATAAAAGTATTAGTTCCTCTAGTAATATGAGACTGTATTCGGTACCTGAGATTGATTTGAAGGATGATGACAACGATGATGCTAATTGAAATTTGAAAAAACCAAACGATAACTTTTACATTTGAACAACGATAATTTGAAACTAAACAAGCTAATTAGTTGTATTAATTAATTTGATTTTGATTGCTTCCATCTGCACCATCTGTCGATGAACATTTTTCTATTTTTTAAGATACAACCATTCTTTAATTAACAGCTGGAAAAAATGTTTTAATGTTTTGTTTTTTGAAAAAGTTTGAATAAAAAATTCTTATTTATATTTTCGAATATGAATCTTAATATGATAAAATGTTTAACCGTTTTAATGTTTAGAAAGAATCAACATTTCTTTTTATATCTTCAATTATAAAATTTAAAAGTTTTTAATGTTACTGTACTGCCGTTATTTTAATATTTTTGTATATTTATCAAGTGAAATAATTGCTTTATAGCGTTTGGAAAATACTTAACATAGGTATTAGTATCTTTTAAATGAAAACGATAAAGAAAGTATTTGTTATTTTACGGAAACTGTAATCGGGACGATTATACGGTCAGGATGGCCGAGTTGTTGGCAGTTATTTACTTATCGCACAAAGTCTTCGTTCTTGCTTTCCACACTGTTTTCTTTTCATACATTGACAATTATTTGCTGTCAAGTAAAGTAAATAGAAACCGATTCCCATGTTCGTATGATCCTCCAGAATACATAATATCCCGTATTATTTTGAAGTTATAAAAGCTACTATCGATAGCTGTATAAAACACTATTTAATAAACTGTCAGACCAACCGTATTAATGACTGTGTTTTATTTGTTGGCCATCCTACAGAAATATACTCAAATTACATTCACTTTATACATAATACATTTACAGAGTAAATGTGTTTTCAATTGAAAGAAATATGATGTGTTTTCCTTTTTTGTAAATTAGTTTCTTACAAGTTTTCCAGTTGGGAAGCGTTTTTGATTTTCCCTGTTTGGACAAAACAACGAAATTAAAGCCAAAGAATTGTATTTGTGTAAAGCTAATGAAATAATAGGTACAAATGATCTTCCGGTGTTTGATTTCGAGCAAATTGGCAAAACAAATTAAAAAAAAAAAAACACATTGGTGATTTGAAGCCAGTTATTGACTCTTCGATTCGGAACAATTGACAAACTGTACTTCAGTATCGCATTGTTGTTCAATTTCAAGTCCCATAAGGTATATTGTGTGACCTACATTCCATCTTATCTATGAAAGTACAATGCCCCTAAATTACGCACCTACTGTAGATACCTTTGCCTTGAGTATCGATATTATGCACTCAACAGCCATACAGGACTCGAACTACGCCGCGTAAGTCGGGTGGATCGAAGATATAATTCATCGCCTATTTGTATGTACTGTGGAGAGAGTCTGAGCCAAATACATTTGGATGTCCTTTGTTATTTGTCAAAAAAAAAACTTAGCACTATAAAAAGCGTTTAATTGTTTAAATTTTTTTTATTCTTGAAAAAGCAGTAGACATCGAATGTTCCATAGGTAAGAAAATATAAACAAAAACAAATTTCTGTTGTCAGTTTAAACCATTGAGAAACCAAATTAGAGAGTTTCTTTATGATTTTGACATAAGGTATGAATAACTTTAATGGGTGATGAAAAGGATTATAAATAGGGACTTTTTATTCACTGAATAACGTCTTAATAAGTTCTTATACACTGCATAACTATTATGCGTTTTAAGCGTGTTATAGCTAGAAATAAAAAATAAAAAAATTCTCAAAGAAAACCAATTTCAACTGTTTCAGTTGAAAATCTTCTATCTCCTGGCATAGCCAGAGCTCATGCCAATTCGAAGATGTCATTAGTTTTTTCATTGAAATGCTAAGTTTAAATTTAATTTTACAATATACTTCTTTTATTCGTAAGCGAAATTTCAGTCATTATGTTTCTACCTGTACTGCAAGTTCTGCGACTAAAAATAAAATTATTTTAACCTTGCAATTTAATCACAAAACTTGCAGTTAAAAAAATAATGGCAGGGTCATGGCACCAGTTTTCCAACACTTTTGCGACTTCAAAGATTTGATGATCAATAAAAAATATTTTTCTTGGATTCAAAGTAATACTGTTAATTGATTTTTTTTTTAGCAAAACTCAAATACTTTTGTGTCCGGTAGCAATTTTTATCACTATTAGCATCAAAAAATAAAAAAAATGGGAAAAACTGAAAAATATAAGTTTTCTCCTATTTTCGAGCACGAGTTATCAAAGCCGAACAAAAAGTCTCCTATTTTCGAACCTGAGATTGTGTCGGATTTTTCACATTTTACTAAGACATAAAATTGAAATTTTAAGAAATTTAGATTTGAAATGGAATGATTTCCGTTGTTTTTATTTTACTTAACTTCAGTCGATAACAAAATAACTAAATAACTTTCTACGCCTTTATTCGTTGCTTGTTTGCCATAAAATTTTTCCATAGAATATAAGATGTGGGCATAGGTCCTCTATCCTTTCCTTTGCTTCTATTGAGATGTCTTTCTTGTCTTTTGTTGCATCTGAACATTTTAAAAACTTTTTAAAGCTCGAAGATGGACTGCTGCAATTTAAAATTTTTTTGAGCTTACACGCGTTGAATAAGTAGTGTTTGAAGTAAATATTCTTGCATCTGGAGAGCTTTCCCTAATTGCTGAAGTGCTTAAAAAAAATAAATAAACAGGGTGGCGCAACAGAGCGAGGAGCCCCTGGGCCTAGTGCATTTCTCACAACCATGCCTTGTGAGGGAATGGAGGGGACCTAAAATTTTCTGCCGGTTCCGAACGGCTAATCGAGAAAACGCTTTTCATGGCAATGAATACTGACGAAGAACTTGCCAATTCCTCGCGAAAGGCGATACCCGTGGAAAAAAACATTTTTGCCTCTGTTGGGATTCGAACTCGAACCTCTGGATTAACAGGCGGACATGCTATCCATCACACCACGGCTGAAGTGCTTGGGATGTTTAAATTAAAAAAAAAAAAATCAATCTTAAAATTATGAATAAGAGGAATTTTATCCAAACCTACAGTTTCGCATATCATCACAGTAATGTTTCGTGGTTAAGCGATTTGATTAAAAAAAAACATAGTTGTTTGTATTCTTTTTATTTTTATTTGTTATTACTTACATATCTATTATACAAGTTACGTCCCAGACGTCACCCCAAACCTGTAACCCGCTATTCCCCACACACCCTTTGCCTAACGGCACATCCAACATTCCTTAACAGGTTCCCACCAGTTTGCTAACATAGCAAAACTAGTCCATAACGGACATATCCTCTTTCACCTCCAAATACCTAAACGTGCCGAAACCCGAAACGTTTTATGATGAATCGTGGGAATGCTCAACCCAAGGAAAGTTTCATTAAAGATTGTAAAATACTTTTAAGTCAGTTCTAATTTACCAACCCAACTGAAAGGTGCAGCCTCGCTTAGGACAGCGGCCTTTCTTTTGGAAATAATTATAATAAAGTTAAAATAATAATGAAATAAAGACAAATAAAAAAAAAGAAAAGAAAAACAACTTATATGTTTTTTTTTACTCAAACTCGGCCCGTTGCCACGTAAATGGCGCAGTCGGTAAACGTTCGATAAAGAAACGTTCGGTACACAACGTAATAAGTTCGATAAAGAACAATAAGTCCGGTTAACGTTCGATAAAGAAACGTTCGGTACAAAACGTAAGTGTTCAGTTCGATAAAGAACAATAAACCGTTAAAGTTAGATAAAGAACGAAGAAAGAACAAAACGCGATTAAGTGCAAAGTTCAAAGTTAAGTTCGACAAAGAACAGTATAACTAAACAAAATATAGTGTGAATGTAAAGTGCAAATAAGTGTTCAAAAATAAAAACAAAAAGACAAAAGACCGAAAAGCGCAAATAAGTGGACAAAAGTTAAAAATTATAAATACAAATTCGAAGAAAAAATCGCAACAATTAACGAAGGAAGAAATAGAGCATTCGACAACCTTAGAGCTAACAGAATGGCTGAGCTCAACGTCGAACAGTGCCTAGTCGCACTTACACGAATTATTGAAGAGAACAATAGACCACGCAGTGTAAGAGCACGCATAGAGAGAGAAATAAGGTTCCTGGAACCATTCAAAGGAGAAAAAAATACACTGCCTTCATTCGCAAGTGCCGTGAACAAAATGTTGGCTAGCTATCCAGAAGGGGAAAGACTGGCAGTATTCGATGTGATATACGACACAAAAATCCAAGGAACAGCAAAGAATTTATTATATAATGCCCCACCAACAACCTGGATTGATTGCTTGGAGAAACTACGGAAACATTTTCGACCATCTAGAGACGAAATGTCTATAACGAAAGACATTGGAATGCTGAGAACATTATTCATCACCTTTCTGACTTTAACAACAACAGTTACTAACGGACAGAAACTAGAAGTACAAAACTTGAATTCAGGAAACGGATTTATTACAATTAGAAACGAAAAGATTCAGGTTATAACAGGATACACTAAAATACTTCATAATATAAATTTAACTGCATGGGCAGACAATCTTAATATAATAGAACATAATATAAACAAACTTAATCTTAGGGACGAATACCCAACACTAATACACAGTTTTAAACTTTTATCTGACGAAGTAGAAAATCTGTTAGGTCACTATCACCATAAAAGAAAAGAGGACTTTTTAACATTGTAGGGAAAGGACTTAAATACCTCGCTGGTACAATGGACTACGACGACGAGGCAGAAATTAGACAAACTCTTGACATAAATGAACAAAATACCAAGAACCTTATTGAAGGAATTAACGACCAAGTCAGAATAAATCATAATTTTAACGAAGCATTTGACAGCATAACAAAACATATTAACGGACAACAAATTGAAATTAAGAAACAATTAGCCGATTTAGGCAACACAATCGACAAAGAACTTGCGGAAATAGCAAATATGCAACACGCATTCCAAATACAATACGACATACAATTACTGAAAGACCATTTAAGAAAAATTAAAGAAAATTTACTTATGAGCCAGTTAGAAATTCTAGGACATGATATTTTAACACAAAAAGAAATTGTCAAATTTAATATAACTCTAAATGAACTAACTAATATTAAGAGTACAGTAATAATCCATGAGAATCAAATTGTATTTATACTTTTAATACCAATATACGCTAAAGAGAAATTTTATAAAATCCTAATCGAGCCAATTCCTAATAATAATAATTTAGAACTTGTAACATCGTATAAAGAAATAATAACCGATGGTAATATCAATTATGAAAACCTAAATGAAACTGCAAAATTTAAACAACTAAAACAAATAAAAGATCCTTGTATTAAAAACATTTTTAAAGATAATCCTGAATGTAATTTTAAAGAAAACGAAGATATAGAAATCAGACAAATTACCAATAATATTGTAATAACAAAAAATGTACCATTTACAAGAATAAATCATAACTGTCATAATTACGATGCGACTATAATAGGAAATAATTTGCTAAAATTTGAAAACTGTAAAATAGAGATAAATAATATTGCATACGAAAATTTCTTATATTATGACAACTTTGTCTTACCTAATTTTAAGAACATATCAATAAAAAATATTATAAAAAACTATTTCACAGAGACATTACATTTAAAAGAGGTTGAAAACCGAAAACTTATTGAACAAATCAAAGCAAAAACAAATGTACATGAATATTTAAACTTCGGAACAATAAGCCTCATCATAATTATTATGTTAATCCTAATCAATTTTATTTTTAATTCAAAAAACAAAAAGAACAGTACTAAAATAAATGTAAACATTAAAGATTCTTCGGAGCAGAATCCTAAGGGGGGAGGAGTTACGTCCCAGACGTCACCCCAAACCTGTAACCCGCTATTCCCCACACACCCTTTCCCTAACGGCACATCCAACATTCCTTAACAGGTTCCCACCAGTTTGCTAACATAGCAAAACTAGTCCATAACGGACATATCCTCTTTCACCTCCAAATACCTAAACGTGCCGAAACCCGAAACCTTTTATGATGAATCGTGGGAATGCTCAACCCAAGGACAGTTTCATTAAAGATTGTAAAATACTTTTAAGTCAGTTCTAATTTACCAACCCAACTGAAAGGTGCAGCCTCGCTTAGGACAGCGGCCTTTCTTTTGGAAATAATTATAATAAAGTTAAAATAATAATGAAATAAAGACAAATAAAAAAAAAAGAAAAGAAAAACAACTTATATGTTTTTTTTTTACTCAAACTCGGCCCGTTGGCACGTAAATTACAGAAAATAAATTTTTTATTAGCTGGAACGAGAAGCCACTGTCCAAAGCGAGGCTGCTTTTCGTGAACCAGATGAATGAGAATTAAGACTGACTTTTATAAAATTATATTATATCTGAGGTAGGCTCTGCATTACTTTATTTCTTATGGGAATGGAATGAACTTGTTGACAAAATATTCATATTTCGTTGTCGTTAGTGAAATATGAATATTTTGTTGTGCGTTAGGATGAACAGTAAAAAGGGGTTCTGGACACGTTTTGCTGGTTAAGCAAAAATGGCATGGGAAGCCGTTAGGCTAGCGGAATGTGGGAGGTGACGAAAGGCAGGTTTGGGTGACGTCTCAGACGTAACTTCTGATAGAAATAAAAGAAAGAAAAATACGACAATAGGCTGCACTTTAAATGAATTAATGATTGAAGCAATCAGTCTTTGTTAGAAAGACGCAGAGAGCGGACGCATTTTCCGTTAATGATATTTTAATAAAGATTATTTCGTGTATTTCCTTGAGAAGTTTGGCTTTTCTTACACAACAATTCAGAAGTGGGAATTGGCGCAAACAAATATACATACGCCTGATTTATTGACTTTTTCTTAAATCGAAAAATAGTATTTCAGAAGTTTCTAGTCACATCGTATTAATTTTCATTTTATTATCATGGTGACGCCGAGGCCGGTGAACGAGAGCGAAAGAGAATAGAACTCGAACGACTTGAGGTCGGTCGTATGCAAGAAGAATAAGGACAGAGACAGCGTAATCAGACTGGTATTGTAGAAAATAAGGTTGGTGGTGTTGGTGTCAGTGTTTTTGGTAAGCCTACGGCTGAAGGTGAAAGTGAGACGATGACGAAACTTTACGATGAAACTTACAATTTGCAAAAATAAGTACGACAAGAAAACATAAATCCAGAAATAAGAATAGAAAATGTTTGTAACCTCACTTCTGACACCGGTAATATTCCTGAAAATTTAGTAAGTGCCAGCCAAGTTGAGAGAATGATGCAAAACATCATTAGAGAAAATCAAATGCAAAATGAAAAAATTCAGAGACGCGATAGAACTATTGACATTTTAGTTGAACAAATTCAGAACCTTCCTCAGAATGCTCTAACCAACTCAAAAAGCACTCCAAGAGCTCAAGAAAATAATATTGTTGCTTGCCATATGATGCCAGATTTTTCGAAAATTTTGATGGAGAAGGCGACATGGCATCAGCACATAGTTGGCTAAACAACACAGAAAATATGTGCCATCTACATCGGTGGTCAAATGAATACGCCTTGGACGTGGCTAAAATGAATTTGGTTGGTAGGGCGAGACGGTGGCCCAACGCTAGAATGGACGAGATTCAAAGTTGGAGTACATTCAAATCATCATTTGAGAGCACATTTTAAGTGAGGGAAAACGCGACCATGAGATGACAAAGAATGGTAAGTCGCTCACAGCAAAAATATGAATCATCCACCATTTACTTTCATGATAAATATGATCTTTGCCGCCAACTGAAATTGAATTTTGATGAGACCAAGGAAATAATACTGACTGGACCCTGGGGTCGAGATGCAGCAAATTCATTGATGATTTGTCGACACGTAGACGCTGACGATCTGCTTCACGATATTCTTAGATTCGAAAGAATGAGGTCCCCAAGAACGGAACAGGACAGATTTTATCTAACCAGTCTGTTGAACTCGCACTTCAACCAAGAAGCAGCGAAACTCAAGGTGCAAGTATCCGCCACCGTGTACCAAACGAGTTAATATGCTATAACTGCAAGAAAGGAGGTCATCTTTCCAAAAATTGTCCTGAGGCACGAACTTCTCCAACATGTTATCAGTGTGGACAAAAAGGACATATTTCAAGAACTTGTTCGAATCGGCAATTAGATGGCTATCCGCAAAACGGGATTGAAAAGTACCTTAAAACTGTGTACGTTGGCGGTTATAAGTTGTCCGATTTTGTTGATATGGGTAGTTCGGAGTGTACCATTAGAGCCACAACAGAATTGGTCGTCAATGGTTTCGACGTTCAACATGGCTTGATGGAGCTGAAATCATTTGGTCCAGCGGAATTTAAAGTCATCTCGCCTGGCTGGATTGTTTCTGCACTCCGTGTTGATGGTGCACTAGCTGAAGTTCAAAAATAGATGAAGTTCAAAAATGGGACGTGCTGGTTGGTCGCACATTCACAGAACTACCTTACATACAATACGCCAAAGTCGACAACTCGTTACTCTTTACAAGAAAAACGGGAGAGCAGTCCCTTGCTCATTCTTCCTATGGAGGTGATTATATGAATTCATGGAAAGCCGAAGAGACCACAGTACCAACTGGCTCAAATAAAATAGTTTTGCCTATTGCCAACATAAGTAAAAAAGAGGTAGCTGTTGGAACTATTTTCAATATAAGCATGAATATTGTCCATCAGGAAGAGAAGCTTTTAAAATCTCCTATCGAGTTGAAAGATGTGAATGTTGACGCTGATGTTGTGACGTACGCTGAACGAATTTCGTGATTGTATTGCCATTGACATTAAGGGAGGCCTTACTATTATACTATCGAAGTGTGAGTTCTTGAAAAAGCGTGTTACTTACCTCGGATTCCAGATTTCCGAAAATGGAATCGAACCAGGCCAAAGTAAAGTGCAAGCTATAGAACAATTTCCTAAGCCATATAATGATTATGAAGTGCGAAGGTTTTTGGGATTGGCCGGGTTCTTTAGACGATTTGTTGAAAAGTTTGCTATTCGAGCGAGTCCACTTTACGATCTTTTGAAGACAACAAATAAGTTTGAATGGACTGAAGCGTGTAATCTAATGAAGCGTTTAACGATCTTAAAAAGTCTCTAATTAGTAGCCCAATATTAAAACTTTTCGATCCGAACAAGCATACTGAGTTGCATACGGATGCAAGTAGCAAAGGTTTGGCGGCAATGCTTTTCCAACGAAATGAAGAGGATGGACAACTCAATTTGGTTTACGCAATTAGTAGACGAACAACAGACGCTGAGAATTCATATCTATCGATCCAGCTAGAACTTTTGGCTGTTATTTGGGCCACAACACGCTTAAGGTTTCTCCTCGTTAATATAACTTTTACTATTGTAACGGATTGTCAATCGCTTATTTATCTTAACTTTTAGAAAACAAGAAACCCGCAAGTATGCCGGTGGTACAACTTGCTTTGTGAATTCGACTTTAATATTGAACATCGATCTGGAGTAAAACTTCAACACGTCGACGCCCTTAGTCGTGCACTTAACGAGGAAGCACCAATTTCACAAGACTTGGAAGAGAGAGCCTACGTTTTTGCAATAACGACTGACGAGGATGAAATAATCATGGATCAGTCCAAAGATGAAAAACTTCGGTCAAAAATTAATATCTTGAAAACCAAAAACCAAAAAAAAAAGTTAATGGATTTATTCTCGAAAATGGAATTCTATATAAGGTCGAAAACAAACTGCATAAATATGTATGTCATACCTAGGTGGATGAGAAAGGCTATAACAATCAGATTCCATGATTTGCAAGGACAGTTTGGACAGAACGTTGACAAAAATAAAAAAATTCTACAATTTTCCAAGCATGCGAAGATACGTGAAACAACATGTTGGTGCTTGCCTGCATTGTTTGTTGTCTAAAACACAAACAGGGAAACCAGCTGGTAAGCTACACCCTATTCCACCTGGAAATCGTCCGTTTGCTATTGTCCACTTGGATCATTTCGGTCCTTTTGTAACGAGCTCGAAGGGAAACAAATACATTTTTGTCATTATTTGCAACTTGACAAAATTTGTGAGATTAGAACCAGTTCGTAGCACTAATGCTGAAAATGTTATTAGGAGACTGGAAAACTTCTTGGCAGAGTTTGGAGCACCTGAAAAGTTTAAAACAGACCGGGGAACTTGTTTCACCTCCTTCAATTTTGAACAGTTTTGTCACAGATCAATTCAATTCAAATTTTATTGAGACTTTACAACATTGCTTAAATTAAGATTACATTATTTTGAATTCTGGATAACCGACTTTAAACTTTATCTGGTTAGACTTATTTGTTTTCTTTTGAAATGCTTATCTAAGAGCGTTTACACTATGAAGTTTTGATAATTAACAAAATTAGAGCTGCTTTATAGTCGTATGTTTGCTCCCGACATACGTTCCATTTATGGCTCCAAGCGGCCAGATTAAAAATAAATGACTAGAAAAACTTACACACTAAACAAAATAATATAAAAATATTATAATACCTAATAAAAGAACATCAAAAGAAATTACCAAAACTACTAACTTAAGTATATAATATATTATATAGTAAAAAGTAGAATTAGTAACTATGAATCAATTGATCTTTCAAATAAATTGAGATTTTTTTTTTTGGCGAAAGACAATGGAATAAAACAACACCTTAATTCGCCGAAACATGCCCAAGCCAATGGTCGGGTCGAAGGGGTAAATCGAACTTTGATGCCAACGATTGTAACAACCCTAGACAAAACAAAAGAAGGAAAGTATTGGGATCAAGGACTAAGGAATGTTGCGAGGGATTTGAATAACAGCGATAACAAAACCACGGGAAAGTCACCGTTTCAGCTTTTATATGGATACACCCCACGTTTCCTTAAGGATTCTTGAGGCAACTTATAATCGAAGAAAAACCTAAGCACTATCACCGACCGGAGATCTTGCGAGAGGAAGCTGTCGCTAGAATTCTTGCAGAGCAACAGAAATTTAAAGATCGATACGACCGCAGCAGACGAATGAATGTCCAATATGACGTTGGGGACAAAGTTTTTATGAAAACTGTTCCTCAAGCAACGGGCGATTCTACCAAGCTACATCGTAAGAGCAGTGGTCCCTTTGTTGTTACTAACTCTTTTCCTAATGATACCTATGGGGTTGCAGCCTTACGATACGATGATTCTGGCCGAAAGTATTCCTCTACGGCTCATGTAAGTCAACTAAAATTATGGCGACCACCATCAGACAACGATGATAACGAAACAGATGACATCGAAGAGTATGATGATCCTTGCTTAATTAGACCAGATGAAGATTACAATAACATGAGCAATCAGACGACATGAGAATGATAATTATTACTTGACTAGACCAACACCATCAGATGAAAATAACAATAATGAAGATCCAAAACCGCAGCGCAATCGAAAGAGAGTACAATTCCGTGATTTTGAGTATGTATTATTAAATAAAATAAATAATATGTATGTATTTTTTTATTATTATTCTTTTTTTTAATCAAACAAATTCATATTTAACTTTTTTTTATGATTAGTCGTAATTCACTTTAAATAAAGTTTAGAAAGTTTTTTTTACATAAATCAGTTCAATCAATATTTTAATTCTATACTTGTTATTTTGACACTGTATCGAATTCGAGAACGAATTAAAAGAGGATGGCCATTTGTTAGAAATAAAAGAAAGAAAAAGACGGCAATAGGCTGCACTTTAAATGAATTAATTATTGAAGCAATCAGTCCTTGTTAGAAAGACGCAGAGAGCGGATGCATTTTAAGTTAATGATATTTTAATAAAGGCTATTTTGTAGTACAAACCAGTATATGTCCTGTCCTTTGAGACGAATTTATAGGTCTTAGTCTTAAAACTTAACTTAAAACTAATATAATTAAAAGATAACTTAAAAATTTCAATAATTATTTATAATTTATATTAAAACTAAGATCATACAAAATTTTTTTTTTAACTTTGTTTGTATGCTATTTAAGACACATTTCATATTTCACTTCCAGGAAAAAAGTTCAATTAGAGGGGAATTAACGACATTTTGTTTTCTAGAAAAAAGTACCTTTCGGTTTTTTTTAATTTCTCTTAAACCAAGAAAAAATTTTTTGTTCGGTTTTTTGCTTTTGAGTAAAAATTAATAAAAGCATTGAATATAAGAAGAAAAAATGGACCTAAATGGGGCAAAATTATGTAAAAAAAATTGATTAGGAAAAAAAAATTTTCTTTTTTCAAATTTTGACTTTGAGGCTTGATTTCTCAAAAACTGTTCATTAAGTAAACTCAAATAAAATTTTTTAGTAAAGAACAAAGCAATAGCTTTCAAAAACACTGAAATATGAGAAAGTAAATGGCTTACTCTTTGGAAAACCGTATCTAAAACACTCTTAATAAATAAAATAAAACTCTAAGAGTTAATAATAAATTCTAAAAATAATTAAAAAATAGAGAACGGTGAAATTTTTTTTTTTTAGCTTTTTTTTACACGTCATTCAAAACACATATCAGAAAATTTCATGAAAATCCATGGACTGGCCCTGGATTCCTAGGTAAAAAGCTTACGGCCCTCCACTATACATATACTGCTCAATTTTTTTCATCGGTTTTAACCAATTTTTCCAAATTGATAGGAACAATAAGAGAATACAAACTATACATTCACTAGTTTGCAATAATCGAACACCAAGAAAATCTATTTTCGAAAAATGGAACATTAAATACAATTGTGTTTTTTCATATATGTATAAGTAAATGATAGCAATATATTTTCTGATAAATCCCGGTGCTAAGTCGATGAAAAACAATTTCAATTGAGAATAAAAAGTTAAGTTAGCATGTGTTTTTGCGCTGTTCGAAAATTAGAAACTCATTTTTGCCTAGTTGCCTATTCTGAACAGAACTGTTCGAAAATAAGCAACTAGATAAGAATGAGTTTCCTATTCTTGAACAGGGCAAAAACACACATGCTTGCTTAAATTTTCATTCTCAAAATTTATTTCAATATCGCAAGCAATTCCTCTGATATAATTAAAACCACAGGTTCAAGTACGTACGTACGTCATAAGTTGCTTTTTAATTGAAGTTTCCAACACGTGCACTGCACTTTTTTACTGCTACCAAGCGTCGAACCGCACGCACTGGCAAACTGAATTTTTGTAAGATCCTGTGTTGTATTTGTATTAAAGAGCATATGAGGAAAGTGAAAAGGGAATGTGAGGGCACGCATATATAGTACTTTCATTTCAAGGTTGAAACACCAAAAAGAATAATACCTTTAGGCATTTTTGTTTAAAGTTTTCGAAAAATAAGGATGTTCGGAAATAGGTGCCACTGCCATTACCCCATATTTTTTTTTGTTTGGTCCATTATATTTTGACCTTCAGATGTTTTTTCATGTATATTTTTTGTACAACGTTTCATTCAGAAACATAAGTTGGTTAAGTTTTTAATATTAATTTTTTTAATCCTAAACTAATATTATAAATGTGAAAGTAACTCTGTTAAATGTGTAATCAGTTCCTATCTGTTTAAAAATCAATCTCCACATTTTTTTGTCAATAGCCTCAAGCAGGCCTAATATGTTTATCTTGCTTCTTCTTATAATTATATCTTGCATACATATGACTATGATGAACGAATGAGGTCACCATTTCTACTATTGCAACTTTTACAATATTCGTTGATTCTCTATAACTGACTTGCATTTCATATGCTGTAGACTTTTGAGGTTTTCATTTACCCTTCTTTTTTCAATATTTAAAAGCTCTGCTTTTGTGTGCAAAATATGTAAAGCAATTCTCGATTGAATAAGAGCAATTTCTTGAGTCATTAACCAATGACTCAAATAGGTATTCTTAAAAATCAATCTTCACATTTTTTGTTAATATACTCAAGCAGGCCTTATATGTTTATCTACTTAAGTGGCTTTAATATACTATACACAAGGATTGAGCGGTGAACTTACGTATGCGGTTGACATGAAATTTGCAAGAGTTTTCTTTTCAAATTTAAAAATTGCCGCAAAATGCAATTCTGATTCACGAACATACATTTCCCTTTCAGGGTTATTTCAGGTCAAAGTATTCGCCATAAAATACGAAGATACCAATCCATGTTATACTTCTGGGTAATGTTAACAAGGTATTCACAACACATCCGACTCGTTCTGCATTGCAAGAGGCGCTTTGATAAAGAGAATTTACATGTTTCCCGTTGCTGGTTAAAAAAAGAAATGATATTTCCATTGCCAAGTCAGATAAACCAAAAGCCAATACTATAAATGGGAAACATAATGGCCTACTGTTCAGAGGAAAAAAACAATATTTGTGTCAGTGATGTATGAAAAGACGAAAAGGTCAAAGGGGCTAATGTGTTGTCCCAACTTCTTTTCTTTTTTCCTATCTATCAATATCTGGGTTGCACTGAAAGAATGATGATGATATGTCCTGAAATGTATTCAGTTATCCTACATTAAGAATCACGTTTGGCAGAAAGAAATTATTTAAGTGACATGGTATACTTACTTTAAAGAAAAATACGCAAACTAATGTCGCTTTAAAAATTCATGAAATCGAATATTTTCAAATACCAGAAAAACAAGACCCTGTAAGAAATGCTCTGCAAAGAAGAGCTTGCACTTTTAATATACAGGGTGTTCCGTACTTCGGGCACTTTTAGTAGTTTTTTTTATGTATTTTATACAAATACAGTTATAACAAGTGCTCAAAGTGACCTATTTCGTTTTGAATGCATGCCAGAGCCCGTTTTTGAATTTCATTGTAGGTGTTTGCTCTCGATAACTCTTGTCTTACTTGTAGTTTTGTAATCTTTGAAACTGTATTTAAATTAGATTCCTATTGGCTTAGGATTGCCAGATGTTCAGTAAGGATAAAGTTCCTGGTATATTCGTTGTGCTCTTCTTGAATTTCCATTGTAAAACTCATATTTACTCATAATTTACTCACAAGCCAACAATCAGTTATCAATGAATTAGGCCTAACGGTCGCGGACTTGTATGTTTAAGCTTGGTACCTAGCAACCAGTTTTTTTAGATTTGTTTTTGGATGGTATTTTGATAGATCTATACGAAGATTAGAGATTAGTCATTTTTTTTTTCTCATTTGCAGCATTAAAATGTATTTTGTTTTTATGTTTAGTAAAAAACAAAGTAGGAACTGCGAAAAATTAAATGAAAAAATGCATTTGCTGTGGAACATATTTTTTGTTTAATTTTTTTTAGGAATTGTGTATAATGTACGTGATATGCTTTATGTATGATAGCGTAATTATATATCAAATTAAAGCTTACCAATTAAGGATTAAAGTGGTGCAAAAAAAATTATAGGTCATCACTGATTTTTTTGAGATATTGGCTGGCAAACGTCAACGAAAATGTTTTTATTTCAAACAACTTTTAGGTCTGTTTTTTCGAAATATAAGGCATTTTGAAAACTGTATTTTAAATGAAATGAAAGATATTTTTATGATCTTTCATATGATACCAAAATCATTGTCCTACGTGCTATGCTTTTCGAGATATAGGTACGTAATTATTTGCAGAAATGTCAGATTTTTCCCATTTCCGGCGCTCAAATTCAAGTCTAATTATCTCGAAATCACCAAGACCGAATTCAAAAATATTTGGCAGGCTGATTGGGCTGAACGTAAGCCTTCATTTGGTACTAGTCTCATAGGTGTACGCCCTGGGCCCAAGTATGCACCACCTCCTTTGTGTGATCTTAACTTTCATATAAATTTTAAATAATTATTAAAATTTTAGAGTTATCTTTTAATTATATTAGTTTTAAGTTAAATTTTAAAAAGAAGACCTGTTATGAACTGTATCTTTGGTCTCAAAAGACAGCGCATATACTGATTTGTGCTCCAAATGCTGCTTCCGTTTTTTGTTTTTTTGTCAAATAAATACTCGCGAATTTTTCTACGTGCATTCAGTATTCAAACAAACATTTATGAATAAGGGATGCATTAATTCTTATTAAAAAAAGGAAAACTACATCAGCATGCTCTCTACCTAAAAAAAAACTTCGAACCGCTAATTTAACGGACTAAGATCTCTTTGATTGGTTAAAAATTGTCAATTTGGCAAAAAATCACATTTTTTCGGTTTCATCAACTCGTATGACCGGAAACAGCCCAAACTATTGAACCTACTTATATGAATTTTGGTACAGAGACAGTCTAGAACCTGAGAATTAACATAGGCTTTATTTTTTGTAACTACAGTCCCATGGAAACGGAAACTACTACTACTACTACCGAGTAACATCAGCTTTAAGTTATCTCCCGGAACGACCCCCATATTTTCACGGGAGCGAAAGTTTTTAATAATATTTAAAATCAGCAATTAACTCTATCTGTCTTTTTTTCTTTGCTAATATCTTATGCCTAAACTATTAAGTCTATTTAAATGAATTTTGGTACAGAAATAGTGTAGAACCTGAGGATGGACAAAGGCTATATACAGGATGTCCCGTAATTCGTGAATTATTCTTTGGGGTGTGATTCTTGGTCATATTCTAAGAAAAAAATTGTTTTACAGCAATGCTCGTTTCTCAACTTTGACATCACTTTTTGACGATTTAAAAAAGGCTAACTTTGGTGTACCCTGACCTATGTTAAATTCGATATCTATCTTAGACTTAATTTTTTGTAGAAATAACAACCTTTAGGACTGTATTTCAGTTTAGCTTCCATAGGTTTAGGGTTGCCAGATTTTCAATTTTAAGTGGTGTTCAAATTTTCTTCCCGAAACAAAGTTTTGAATTTGAGGTTATTTTTTTGCAGAAAATGCCTGATAAACAAAGAGTTACTTTATTTTTTACTGATGAACAAAATAATAATAAAAAAAACTCAGTAATAAGTGCACTCAAATACCCATACATTTTATGATACTTGAAAGAATACAAAATGGGTAAAATCCCAGCAGAATAGGAAAGATGGTAAAGCTTACGCAGAGGTTTTGCCAGCGTAGAAGAACACCTCATAAATTGAAATCTTTGAGGACTCTCGCTACCGAGCGAGTTCGAAAAAATATCTGCTTCATTGCAGAATTTCCTGTCTCAAGCTCAGGTGGGGCCAATGTGCTATCAGGAAGTGTCGAATTAGCAGCAAATTAGCATTATCGATGGAGCTGACATACGGAGAGTCATTGAAAACGAGCATTGGGACCGATGACGTGGTCGAGTTCTTAATGTGAGAACATTGTTTGTATTTTGTATTTGAGTATTACAGATATTTCTGGCCATTTGAACAAATTTCGGTTTTCTACAGTTGGGTTATACATATTTAAATTTTCGAAAACTACTTTCTCGATCCCTATTCGCCTCTTTACAGCTTAAAACAAAATACGATTCTCTTTGGGCTTTTTGTTCTGTGAGGAACAAAATTTCTCATGCCGTTGAGAATTACGTTAGATGTCATATCAGCTGATGCATCATCGTTTCCGTCGAGAAAGCACAACGACCAATTAAAATTTCGAAAGAAATTGTTCAGGCCGTCCCAATTGGCTTTCTCGTATTGCCACACAGTTCTTTTAGGGACTTTATCTTTTTTACCGTGATGGAAAACGAAAAATCTACCGATATGACACAATGGTCCGATTTGCCTAAGGGAGATGATACTATAACCCTGTATTTTTCGGAATGAGAAGTGAGAAACAGGTCAAGAGGGTTAGACGCATGGCCTTCAATATCTGGAACCCGAGTGGGCTCATCAACAAGTTGAGTTAATTGGTTGAACTCAGTAAAGATCTCAACATATTCTCCTTCGGGTGTCGTCTGGCCAGAATGTCGAAGCCAACCAGAATTGTGTACATTGAAATCGTCCGCAATTACGATTTCAGTGTGAGGATAAAGGGAAACAACTCTTATTATGGAGTCAGATAGCGCATCAAACTCGTTAGAGGTTGAATTGCTATTAATATGGAGTCAGATAGCGCATCAAACTCGTTAGAGGTTGAACAGCTATCTAAATTAGGGCTACTGTAAATAACACAATAGTGAATGTTTTGCTTACGGAATTTTAACCACATGAATTTAAAGTTCGTATTAGAACAAAGGCCGTATTGTGGTAGAAGTTGGTAAGCAATATCATTCCGAACATAACGGCGAGGCCATGAGAAGAAAAGAATAATGGTACTAAGCTATACCCAGGCAGGTTGAACTCTGAGGGATCAGAATCAACACCCACCTGTGTTTCACTCATAGCCAAAACAGCTTGCCTACATTTTGCAGTGTGAGCGTACACAGCAAAGAAATTCGATCTTAGCCCCCTAATGTTGCTAAAATCGACCCGAAATTTACCCAACATTACAATTCACAGAAACACACAAAACAAAGTATCAAACGCAGACGTTACCTAAGTCAAAACAGCATGCTTCGAAACATAAACCAACCAAAACTGTGCAACGGTACGCGTTTGGTGTTTAGAAAATTGATGAACAATGTAATTTGCGCGACGATACTGAAAGCAAAGTTCAAAGGTGAGGAAGTTCTCATTCCGAGGATTCCGATTATCGATACTGATATGCCATTTGAATATTAAAAACTTCAATTTCCGATCCGTTTTGCATTTGTCATGGCCATCAACAAATCACAAGACCAATCTTTAAAATGTTGTGGTTTGAATCTAGAACATCCATGTTTTCCCATGGTCAATTATATGTGGCATGTTCACGGGTCAGAAGACCATCTGCGTTGTTTGTTTTTCACCTTGTAATAAAAAAAAATTCGTGTATCACAAGGTACTTAAGTGAAGGGCAACCTATGTACTGAAATACAGAAACAATAATGAATGATTAATGAATTCTTAATAATAAGTAAAAATTAAAAATAAATTAAAATTAATAGATTCAAAAATCTGCTTATTTATTGCCTTTAAGCCGGAACAGAGATTTCAAAAATTCTTTCAGCATTAGGGGTGCTACGTTATCCTCCTCTATCAGTTACTTAGACTATATTTCATTTTTATAATCTCATGGGAACAGAAACGGGAACGAGAACGGTAACACTAAGCTGCTTGACCGATTTCAAAAATTCTTTCAAGTCAAGTATGTTTCATTATCACTCAGTGCCGTAGAATTATATTTCATTCACATATTTCCACGGGAACGGGAGATTCCCATAGGAACGGTGTCGCAAATGGAAACTTAGAAACTACTGAACAGATTTCAAACATTATTTCGGCGTTGGCCTCATAGTCCGAAAGTAAAAAAGATTACATTTCATCCCCATACTCCCACGGAAGCGAAGAAAGAGAACGGGAACGTTAAAACTACAGACCCGAGCAACGCCGAGCGGCTCAGCTAGTTGGCAATAAAATAAAATCAATTAATCACACAATTAGTTGTCAATATGAGTACTGTTTTTGGTTGAGTGTAGCCCCACAAACATTGCTGTTAGGTGTCAGGCTTAAAAAGGCATATCATGCTATTTAATGCAACTAAGGTGCGACTGAGGTGCCCTGTCTTGCGTGACATATTTTTTCAGTTACATAAGGATATTATACGTTTTTTGAATTTATTACAATCGAAAAATCGTAAAATTGCATTTTGAAACTGAGTTATTAATGCAAACATCCAATTGAATAAATTTATGCGATTAATGGGTATTGAGATCTGCACATGCACAATTAATGCACGCACTCTGTTATTGTGACAGTAATTCAAACGACTAATGCAAATGCTACCCACTTAAGGCAAATGCTGAAGTCCTTTTTTGGAATGGGCTTGTTATACCCTCCTTTCGTAATTGGATTCATGCATTACGCATAGATATTCTAATCAAATATGCTAATACATACATACATGTGTAGGGGCTATGTGCCTCCTTATTTCAGGGAAACGTTTGCTCAAAACCACCTTCACAAACCACCACTATGACCAGTTCTATCAGAAATGAAACTCAATTTAAACCTCAAACCCCATTATGCTCATCAATAATGTTCTTTATGGTTCAGTGAACCGTTTGATCAGATGCATGCAGCGAATGGCTTTTGGCATTTCAACACACAGACAGTTTGTGTAAGGTGCATAAATTAATGAAATAACACCGCAACCAAAGTATAGATGCTGGCAAGTTTCAGTGTATATGGAAAGGAGGGCAGTAGGAGTTTGAATGGATTTATTGTTAATCATGAAATGACATAAATCTGATTTAAAATTTATTTTGTGCATATTTAATGTACCTACTGTTACTTTACTAATGATGTGGGATGTGGCTTTTATATTCACTCTTTAATGCCTGTTCACATAAAGAATAAATCAAGAAAAATGAATCTCAGCGCTTTTGAGCCAAGATTCTTCACACGCTCTTAATAAAGTGATGTTGAAGTTCAAACTTGTTCAACTTGTTTTGTAAATTGCTTCAATTTAAAAAAATTAAGAGATTTCATAGCTACAAACTGTCACACTCACAATTCATACTTCAACGAATAAATTAGTCGTTTGTGTTTAAAAGAATAGTTCCAGTTTTTTTATTTAGCGGTGATATTCTAAAGTCATACGTGACCACTGACCAGTACAACATTGCGTTCAATGCAGCATCAAAGCTTTTGTCAGTTCATGATCTACTATCTCAACTTTTTGTCAGACTTAAAATTGTACGATTCGCCTTTGTATTATACTGGGTACATATATACTGGGTACAATGGGCGTAGCCAGGAGGGGGGAGGGGGGTTCTGGTGTTCAAACTTTGGACATTCTGCTGAACGCATTGCTGTTTTGAATGGTAAAATTCGGGAGCTATTACCGGCTGGAAATCAAAAAACGCTGTTTGAAACACGGTTGGCTAACAAGCATGAAGGCGTTATTAGATTTAAGGAAATTTATCAAGCTATTGTCAATGCACTCGAAAAACTCCAAACTAGCAGTAAAGAAACATCGAAGCCAGCTGTTCAAATGCTTAACACACTTCGATCTTACAATTTCTTTTATGTGCCCAGTGATTCTTCAAAAAGTCGTGAGTCTTACATTAGGCGCGTTTTTTTCACAAGGATGTTATGTACATAACATGACATAAAAAAAAACGCTTCGTTTTTTTATTTGTGGGTTGGTGTTGTTGATCAGTTGTCAAACCAATTAAAGTCAACAAATGAATTTTTTTTGCCAAATTCGCACAAAAACGCAAAAAATGTTTGTTAAAAACTCAAAGCAGTTGTATAGAGTGGAAAATAAAAATATTCCGTAGTGCAATTAATGCAGGTAAACAATTTTTTTGTCCTTTTTTTGTTAGTTTAGAAATGTCAAAAATAGGTCCGTTCACAAAGGTAACAAGGAATTCATATGAGATTGTGATTTATGTGTGAGTTGGAAAAATTATTTTGTTACCTGTTTAAAACGAATTAAACCAGTAATAATAAAAAAATAAAACCATTTTTATGGCATACTTAACAATTACCTTTGAAAAAAATGTCAACATTCACAGAAAGATGTGAAAAGAAAAAATATGCAAAAAGTGCTTTTAGTCACTAAACAGACCTTTTTATTGCTATTACGATTTTTTATGTATCTTAACATTTTTCTTCTTTTTTTTTTGTAGCCGGCTACGTGTTACTTGGCTTAAGTATAAATTAAATATAAACTAAATTCATTATCTATCTACATATCTATTTATATAAAATAGGTTGTATATATAATGTATATATGTATGTATATTGTATATATGTATGTATGTTTGTATGTATGTCCGGTGTAGACTGCTTACCCACTCAACGGATTTTAATGAAGTTTTTAGGGTAGACAAAGTTTAGTCCAGACATGGTTCCTGTTAAGGTTTGATCCCCATATTTCTACAGGTTAAACTGCCAGACAATTTCTACACTGTTCTTAAGGAAAAAAAAAATAAATTGATTCAGAGTATTTTTCCGGATATACAGAGTAATTACTTCAATCATAACTGGCTCAGTCATCGGGCTATTTCGGCAGCTAAAAATGTTGATGTTGATGAGATCAACTTCCAGATACAACAGCTTTTATCAGGCGATCTGATGTCTTTTAAATCATTCGATACTGTTGTTAATGAAAATGATAGTATAGCATATAATCTTCGATTGAATTATTCTCCTGTGTAATTTGAATTCACCTCAATTATGCTACGGTACACGTTTGGTCATTAAAAAGATCCAAATCCAGGTTAAAGTGGTCCTATTGCCACGTATTCCAATGATACCGTCAGGTTATACCATACCCTTCAGAAGGTAACAGTTTCCAATTCGTTTAGCTTTTGCCATGACTATAAATAAGTCCCAAGGCCAAAAACAATGTCCATTTGTGGTAAAAATTTTGAAAATCCATGTTTTTCTTATGCGCAGCTATATGTTGCATGTTCATGTGTAGGAACGCCGTCGAACCTATTTGTGTTAGCGAAAGACAGTTTAGCCAGAAATATTGTGCACCGATTAGTCCTAAATTAAATTCAAATTAAAAGTATTTATAACTAGCTGTGCCCGCGACTTCATCCGCGTGGAATAGTGACTTTCGGCAGCATTCTTAATTTTTTAGGGTGCTTATTTTGCAAATAAGACACATTCATGCGTTTTAGTAAACTATTGTTATATTATTTTACATAAGTATGTGTTTGCACGCGACGTTCCTATTTTTTCCATCTTTTGCGAAATATAAAGGTTTCGTGAGATTGATACACGTGATTCTGCCACATAAAGTTGCCATGGGATTTTTTTTCTAAACGAACACTTGCAGCTTAAAGTGTCTGAGCCTTATTTATAATGACCGGAATTAAAGGAAAGCGGGGAATCAAAACGTTTTCTCCTTTTGTCGTTCCAGTCATTATTAAAATTTTTATAGTGCCGCATCCCAGATGTGTAATTTGTAGCTGTGTACAATTCTGGATTACTCATTATTGGATTACTGGAACACCAACTTGTCGCCACTCCTAATAATAAAAAATTGAGAAACTCTATAGGGTATTATGTGACTTGCTCAGTGTCCATAATATTGTCTATTGATAGACATTCGCCAACATCCCACAATACGTCAAACATAATTTATTAGTTTATATGGTTAACCATCTCATTAGTCGGCGCCGAAATCGACCTTTCACGCAGCCATTCCCGATTGCCAATTTTTATTTTAAGATCAAGATAGACATTTCTTCTCAGGTCAAGTGTATTTTCGACAGTTCGACAGAAATCACCCCGCATTGAAAGAACTTTTATCGATCCAGCAGTTTTAAGGTTCCCGTTTACGGTGTCGATCCCGTAGAAATATAGGGATTACTTATTAAGCCCATGTCCTTCCTCAGGCTCTAGGCTGTCTCTGAATAAAATTACATTTGAATCAGACCAGTGGTCTGGGCGGGAGATGGTAACAAAAAAACACGAACAGACAGAGTTTATTTTGGATTTGTAATATTAGTAAGGATGTCCATCTTTGGGTTCTAGACTATCTCTGTACCAAAATTCATATAAATCGGTTCAATAGTTTGGGCGGTAAATATAAACAAAGAAAAACAGACAGACAGAGTTAATTTTGGATTTATAATGTAACTAAAGTCTTTCATTCAATCGGACCACAGCAATCTATTTCCCTTAGATCAGGTGAATCCGATAAATCCACTCGACTTAGCTGGTACACGTCATCGTTAGTTGTTACCGACGAAGCCATCAAATATGCCGTGGCATCTTTTGACAGTTTCAAGTCACCTGGCACTGACGGTGTTTACCCAGCTATGTTGCAGGAAAGTATAAACCTTTTGCTTCCTACTTTGAAAAATATTTTCACTGGTAGTTTAGCCCTAGCGTATATACCAACTCCATGGCAGAGTGCTAGAGTCGCCTTCATACCAAAAATTGGTAAACAAGACTACTCACTCGCCAAGAGCTTTAGACCCATTAGTCTTTAGTCTTACCTCCTTCCTGCTTAAGACGCTGGAAAGAATGGTTGAGATTTACATTCGTAGAACCTCAATCCAATTACACCCTCTGTCTAAGATGCAACATGCTTACCAAAGAGGAAAATCTTGCGAGACCGCACTTCAAAATCTTGTTAGCAGGATTGAATGCGCGCTTGACAGGAAAGAATTTGCGGTAGGTATTTTCATCGACATTCAAGCTTCAAGGTGCTTTTGACAATGCTAGCTTCGATGGTATGTGTAATGCTGCCAGAGAACACGGTGTGGACGAGTCATTAGTGTTGTGGATTAAAGCAATGCTAGTAAATAGAACCGTAATCGCTGAGGCTGAGTGTGGACAATATGTTGCAACGGGAGTGAATAAGGGCTGCCCACAAGGTGGCGTTTTATCTCCTCTTCTGTGGTGCATGTTGATCGACTCTCTACTCGTAATGCTCAATGGTTCTAACGTTCATGCCCAAGCATATGCAGACGACGTCGCCGTGCTCTCGATTGGCTCCAGCCTCCAAGCTGTCTGTTCCCGAGCACAGGCTGCGCTTTATATGATTGACACCTGGTGTGTTAGAAACGGTCTCTCCGTCAATCCTCTTAAAACCGAGGTTGTCATCTTCACGAGACGTAGAAAATTGACTGGTTTGACCCAACTTACGCTTAAAGGCGTCAACATTCCTTTTTCAAATGAAGTCAAACATCTTGGAGTAATCCTGGATAACAAACTTCTTTGGTCAAAACATGTCGAGTCTAAAACTACTAAAGCACTGTCAGTTTTCTGGCAATGTAAAGGAGCCTTTGGCAAGACATGGGGTCTTTCACCGAAAAGGGTCCTTTGGATCTATACGGCTATGATAAGACCAATCATCTCCTATGCGTCAGTTGTTTGGTGGAATAAGCTCTCGCGTAAATACGTTATTGCCTCGTTTGCCAAACTTCAAAGAACAATTTGTCTAGGTGTTACGGGGGCCTTCCCCAGCACACCGGGAGCTGCTCTCGACGCACTGTTGAATCTTCCTCCCCTTGATACCTACATCATGGGGTGTACTCTCAAGACCATTTCTCGTTTAAAGCGATGTGGTCTCTGGCACAATTCGCACTGGAGCTTTGAGGAACTCGCAAGCAGCATATCTTTTGACTCACGTCTAATGGATATGCCGTCTGACACGATGATCCCAAGGCTCAAACTGCGTCAAAATTACTCAGTCAACTTTCCTTCGGTTCAGGACTGGTTCACTCCAGAATCTGAGCCTGGAAAGAACTGTTATCGTATCTTCACAGATGGCTCCAAAACCGACGAGGGTTCTGGTGCTGGTGCCTTTGTTGAGAACGACGACATACGACTGCACTCATCTTTGGGATCATACGCTTCCGTTTTCCAAGCGGAGGCTTATGCTATCCTAATGGCCTTGAGCCACGTAACGAACAATGGATGGACGGGGAGAAGTATCTTTGTTTGCAGCGACAGCCAAGCTGTGCTTAAGGCCCTTCTCAACCCTCTAACCACTTCGAAAGTGATCCAGGAATGCAAGAGCTCTCTGAATGCGATCGGAAGATTAAATTCCTTGAGTCTCATTTGGGTTCCGGGCCATCACGGCATAACTGGAAATGAAGTCGCCGATGAACTTGCTAGGCAGGGATCTCAGACAGCTTTTTCAGGACCTGAACCGTCGCTAGGTCTGCCAGCGTCCTCAGTGAGAGCTTCAATCAACGATTGGATCTGTGAAGAGCAAAATCGTAGATGGCATGCCTCCATTGGATGCAGACAAACCAAGCGTATGCTCCCCAACGTTAGTAAGAAGACTGCAACATTTTTGCTAGCTCGTAGCAGAAAAGACTGTAGAAAGCTTATTGGCGTTGCCAGCGGGCACTTCTCTTTTGCCAAGCATTTAAACGTGTTAGGCTTAAGTGATACCACACTCTGTGAATCTTGTGGAGAAGATGAGGACACCGCAGAGCACTTCCTCTGTGAATGTCCTGCTTTTTCTCGCATGAGGTTACAGATACTCGGCGCAGACATGGTGAGAGCTGGTAACTTAGGCTCCTTATCATGGCAGCGTCTTTTGGCTTTTCTCCGAACATCTGGAAAGCTATAACAAATAGAAGGTTGCTATCTGGTAGTACAATGGACCGGTATTAAGGTCTGAGTGCTCAGCTGGTATTTTAAAAACCTCCAACAAAAAAAAAAAAAAAAGTCTTTCATTCCCGTGGGAAAATGATGACCGTTTCCGGAGGATGACTTAGAGTTTATATTACTCGAGAATAGTGTAGTATTCTAACGGTGGACATTTTTTGAAATGGGTGCTGTATTTTCCAAGTTCCCGTTCCCATGGGAATACAGGGATATAACATATTGCATAACATATATGTTCATTTGTTCATCCTCAGGTTCTAGACTGTCTTCGAACCAAAATTCATATAAATAGGTTCAATAGTTTGGGCGGTTAATGGTAACAAAGAGAAATAGAAAGGCAGATCTAACTTTGGACTTATAATATTAGTAAGGACTCCAGTTCCCTTGGAAACATGGTGACCGTTCCCGTAAGGAATATGGTAATGAGTAAAAGTTTATGTTACTCGGGGATTATACAGCATTCCAACGCAACGGTGGAAGAATTTTTGAAATCGGTGCTGTAGTGTCAAAGTTTCCGTATACTTTCCTACTCCCGTGGGAATCTAGGGAAAAAATATGTAGCCTATGTCCTTCCTCAGGTGCTGAAAATCTTTGTACAGAATTTCATTTAAATCGGTTTATTAGTTTGGGCGGGAGATGGTTACATAGAAAGGTGAACAGACAGTTACTTTTGCATTTATAATAATAGTGGGGACCGGTTCTTGTGGGAATATTCGAATATATATATACAGCTTATGTCCGTCCTTAAGCTCAGAACAATCTTTGTACAAAATTTCATTTAAACCGGTTTATTAGTTTGGGTGGGAGATGGTTACATAGAACGACGCACAGTGTGTAATTTTGCCAATCTAGCGGAACTTTATTCGCTGAGAGTTTGAATGACTTGGGGTTTATTTAAAAATGTTTTTTTATTGTATATTATGGTTATTTGATGATACTTAACAGTTTTCCTGAGTCTTAGATGCTGTACTTCTTATGCATTTGGACGATTTGTGGAAGTCGTTTTTTTATCGGTTTAAAATATTATAAGACTTTATCTCAACAGTGTTTTTTTTATGTTTTAACTTTATTAGCTTTGTTTTTAAAAGGCTGAATAGTTATTCTAATATTAATTTACATTTTATGGAGAGCTAAGAATGGAAAAAAAGCAACAGACAATTAAATAAAGCTCTTCTCTGATTTATTTATTTTGATTATTTCTATTTCTTTTTTTTTTAAATAAATTACTAGAACTATAAATTTTCTGTGTCTCAGCCTGAAGGCTTGAAATTTGTAGCCATCAATAATGTAATACATTCTGGTGCGAGTGAGCTGCAGTTTCTACTAAGCTTTGTACAGCTTCGGCTAGAAGGTATGGATCCGAGGGAAGTAAAAACCTGTTAATCACATAACAATTTAAGTTTGCATTGAAAATTTTCGAATGAAATGCTCTCGAAAATAGCTCTTTCAGCTACTGTCGCATGGCCTTATATTGAAATTTGCTCACTTTGGTATTTAAAATAAGCAAAGGGGCTTCTTCCTGTGTTATTACTTTCTTGTCCATTTCTTGACCTGATCTAGCCTTTTTGGTTTCTGTGGGTCTTTGAGGAGAACAATTCGCAATTCAGCAGATTTCATTCTGATTTTGGCTGCAAACGCGATATCGCTTTGAGCTTTTGAACCAAACAATTCCATAACTTTAAGGTTTTGGACTTTAATGGTGCACTGTTCGAATGATTTCGCCTATTTGCACCTGAGCAGGTTGAAGGAACATCTTCAATAAAGTTTTCTGGTAGCTTTGCATCCTTACACAACCGTACTTCATTTGTCTTAGCAAATTTTTCTATATTTCGTTCACTTCGTTCCCACCTATTCAGTATTTTGCTACATAAAGAGCTCACATATGTTTGGAGCACTAAGAACGTTGTCTATGTCCTCTATATAAATACATTCATTATCTGTTCTGATGTTTTTTTTTTTGCGACTCTATTGCAAAAATTCTTCATACGTCAAAAATTCCTGAATTTTTTTTTGGCTACATGCCCCTATTAAAAAAAAAAATTGTATGGGGTCAGCAGAAAGAAGCAAGAAAACTAAACGATTTCTAACACAAAATATACTAAGGAAGATTTTAAGGCCAATATCTCGACGGATACATGAGGATACATTTTTAAAACGCTTTACAAAGTTATACATAAAACACAAAAAAAAAATATCACATTTTAAGTCTTCCAACACAAATTTTAATTTTTTTCGTTGTTGTGCAAAAAAAAAACTTTTTACTCTGCGAACTTCTTAAATGTCAACAAAAATAAATAAAATAAATTTGAGGTGCACAACTAACTACTTACTTAACCACGATGCTAACAACTTGATAAGAAAAAAGTAATGAATTTTAAAAAATTTTTTGCTTCAACAAAGCTGATGTTTGTGGTGTTGTCGAACTGTAAATACAGATATTTTCCTGTTTTTGTTTTTGGATGGTTAATGCTGGAGGTCTTAGCTTTCATATGATACCAATTTTGTTACATTTGGAGAACACTTATTTTTCATTAAAGTTCCGCTAGATTGGCCAAATTACACACTGTGCGACGGACAGATAGACCTACTTTTCCACTTATTATATAAGTAAGGACTCCCGTTCCCGTAGGAATATCTGGATGAATTAAAAATTATGTTACTCAGGAATAGTGTTGCATTCTAACGGTGGAAAAATTTTTGAAACCGATGTTGTATGTTCTAACTTCCCGTATACGTTCCCGTTCCCGTGGGAATATAGGGATAAAATATGTAGCCTATGTCCTTCCTTAGGTTCTGAACAATCTTTTTACAAAAATTAATTTTAATCTGTTCATTAGTTTGAGCGGGAGATGGTAACATAGAAAGGTGAACAGACAGAGCTACTTTTGCATTTATAATAATAGTGAGGAGTGGTTCCCGTAGGAATATTCGAAAAAAATAAAACCTATGTCCGTCCTTAAGTTCAGAACAATCTTTGTACAAAATTTCATTTAAATCGGTTTATCAGTTTGAGCGGAAGATGGTAACATAGAACGACGGACAGACACAGCTTCTACCACACTTATTATATTAGTTAGGACTCCTGTTCCCGTAGGAATATGTGGATGAATGAAAGTTTATGTTACTCTGGGATAGTAAAGCATTCTATCGGTGGAAAAATTTTTTAAATCGGTGTTGTAGTTTCTAAGTTCCCGTATACGTTCCCATTCCTGTGGGAATATAGGGATAAAATATATAGCCTATGTCCTTCTTCAGGTTCTAGACTATCTATGTACAAAATTTCATTTAAATCAGTTCCGTAGTTTGGGCAGGAGACGGTAACATAGAACGCCGGACAGACAGAGTGACTTTCACATTTATAATATTAGTTAGGATTCAAAATAATAAATATTATTGTTTGAAGATATTAAACTATCCCCCTACCTACCTGATTTATAAGTTTAACTGTCACATGTTATTTACGTAATATACTCATTTCTTACAAACTTGAATAAAAATAACAAAAAATTTTAAATCTAATTCTTTTGTTTTGATTCTTGCTTTATATCAACTGTGCAAAAATTTTGATCAATTGTGTTAAAAGTCCTTCCCCTTCAAATCCCAAACCAGTAAACTTTTATACCAGCTTTAACGTTTCCGTCTTTTTCCATAAACAATAGTTTTATTTGAATAAGGGGTAACGGTGGTAGAAAATCAGTAACGAAGGTCGCCATGTTTTGTTTTTACAAATAGCATCTATTAAAAAAAGCATTATGGTGCCCAGGTCTGATGTTCTCCTACCGTTCCCATTAAATACTTTATAACAATATCATGACAAAAACGTTAGCCACAGCAACGCGTGGCCGGGTCAGCTAGTCTAAATCTATCTCTTGAAATCAATAAAATTCTAAAAATCGAAAATTTTCTGCAAATAACTTCCTGAGTGTACGAGCGGGCATATGATTTGATTCAGTTACACATTTGTGAACACACCCTTTGTCACCCGTTTTGCTTTTGTTCGTGATACATGAATGTCTCTAGACGCATCAGTATCATAAAATGAAAAATCGAAAAACTCATTCGATACTCGACTAAACGTCAAAAATCTATCCCCGACCAAATCTTAACCATCCTTTTATCCATAACATCGGTTGTCGGGGATGTTGTTTTTGCTTTGCATGTAAAATGATTTTATGTATATAACAGTCTGGTGGGAAAAAAACACGCCTATTGTCGATAGCACGTACACGTATAACCGCCCGTAGTTTCCCTTCTACCTCGAATATTTTCATGAAATTTGTTTTGATCAGTAGAATGATATATTAGCCGTATTTTATTATCACGATGATCCAGATCGGATCATTGATTTACTTGCATTGAAACAACAAAGCGAAATCCTGCTTTTCGGTTGGATCTATTTTTGTGATCTAAAAGTTAGCTCTTCTATTTCACACAAGAGGAGATTTTCCAATGAAAACGTTGGTATCATTTCCATTATTTCCAATAACAAAAGTACTGCCACATGAACATTTTTATTTGTGTGAAATGAAATATATTTTAGAAAGACAGCGAGAAGCTTCACATCTTAGAGGAATATAGAACATTGTGTTGATACTGATCTGCAGAGCTTATTAAATACTACTGCTCAGAAATATTCTATCAGTCTCTTTAAGTCAGTGGAATTACAGAACTTATAGCTTTTCATGGTTCTGTTAGTAGATGAACAAATTGAGTAAATACCTCCATCCAATAACGGTGATTGAAAAAACTTAGTTAAACAAAGTTTAATGTTAATTATAGTAGAAGGGAAGGTACATACATGTACATTTGTACATAGCCTTCCATCACTAAGAATTCTTCAACACAAAAATGATATATTTGTGATGCCAAATTAAAAGAACTTAATTTGGTTGAAAAAATGAAGTCAGTGCTACACGGCTGAGTACGATTTTTATAATGTCTTATTCACTCATCATATAAATCTACACTTTTATAAGGTTTGTTCGCTATTTTATTTGTCTGTTTGTTTGTTTTTATTGAAAAGGCTCCGAAACTACTGAGTTGATTTGAATAAAGTTTGGAACAGATGTGGTTTAGAGCAATAGGGGATATATTTCGTCCCCATATTCTATTGATATTTGAAACGAGAATTTAGAGTTTGTATTGAATCGGACCCAAAACAACAGCCGATTTGAACAAAATTTGGAACAGAAATGGGTTAGAGCCTAAGAAACAATTTAGGCTATAATTCTTCTTTATATTGTCACGAAAACGGGACGAGAACGGAAACATAACCGTGAATTTTCATATTGAACGGATTTAAAAAATTTTTTCACCATTTCCCCGAGTAACAGCTTTTATTTCAGACAGGTCAGCTAGTTAGACATAAAACAGTGGTTGCTTGGGAGGAAGAAAGCTAAATAAATTGTTGCGAATTAAAAAAACTAAATTGAAAGAAGATTCCGAATCATTTAGGTTTATTTGTTGACGAATCCAAGCATTGTAAAATCAAATGATGAAAAAACTACAAAACGGTTTTTTAAAAATGCAGATATTTCAGCAGAAATAACCAAACTTGATCTAGATTTAATTTAAAAAAATGCATATTATAATAAAAATAAAGTAGTTCATGCGTTAAAAATTTAGAGCATTTACTTATGAAACTGCTTATTACTATGAATAAAAATATCCCTAGTATTATATACCACCAACCGTCCATAAATATTAAATCCCATTGGACAATTGAATTAAGAAGCCCGTAATAAGAACGTTAAAATATAAAGGTAGTGTCATTCTTGTAAAGATAGTTGGGAAACACAACTACAGACATATTCCATTTTGTGTTGCTTTCACCTGAAACCTGATACAGTGTTACCAGGTATGCAAAGAATTCCGAAAGAAGCGATAAGTTTTCTGAAAAGTCCATCTGTTTTTCCTCCCAGCTCCAGTTGTGGATTTACCAGTAGGCTGAGTAGGTTGGAGACTAGGGCGGCCATACTTCAGGGGCATTAAATTTGCCTCAACTTTATTTGTTTTGTCTTACGGAAATAAAAAAAAAGACATGAGTCGACAAAGTTACTGATTCCATAAAATTTTTTTTTTCAAAATTTTGACTTTGAAAATTAATATTTCAAAAACTATTTATTTGAACAACTTATTTTTAAATATAAATTAATGTTTAAGTTTTTGGCTTCTCAAAATGCTATAGCACGACTCTGTAGGTATTACCGTTATTTTTAAATAGTTTTTTTCCCATTTTTAGTGATTTTTTTCTTAAATTGCCCCTCCCGCCTAAACGGGGGAAAATGGACCCCCCTCCCTTACGATTTTTTGCTTGTCTAGGTCCAACCTACACACCCTATCTTTTTGTCACACCTTATGCGAATCACCCTGTATAAGTGTGATTATTGTATTAAAACTGTGCTAAAATCACATTTACTTATTTGTTTCTTACTCCGTAAATATTACCCTTAAGATAACGCATGTGTTCTATGCAAGAAAACTTCAAAGAGAAGGCGAAGGGGAGGGCGTGGCCAAGGAAAACTTTTACAATTAATTAACCCTAGTTTACAAACTGGGGTCCATTTGGACCCCAGAGCATGTTTGAACACTCATAACTTTTTTGTTTTTCATTTTTTTTAAATGGGATTTTTACTCAGTGAACAAAATTAAATTTTTTATTTATTTCTTAAGTTGAAACGATTATCAGATGTTTACAGATTTTTCTGCGATTTTTTTGTGAAAAGAACCCGTCCACCCGAACTGGGGTCCATTTGGACCCCAGTACTGAAATTATATGAAAAATCATATTTTTTCTAATAAATAATTATTTTATTTTAAAAGCAGCCTAGTTTATGTTTAGAAGAATTTAACTTGAAGTTGTGGGCAGTTTCGGGAGACATTTAACACATAAGGTTCTAGTGTGGCAAGGGCAACAACATCTGCCGCATCCATCGCAGGTGGTTCTGGTTTTCTTGTCATCTGCTCTTGGGCAAAGGTGACATCTGCTTCTTTTACAAGAGAGCCTTTCGGGGACTGGTGGTAATTTTTCCTGAACTCTCCCCAAAATACAGAGAGCATCCATTGCAGATTTTCCAATGCCAGATTGTGTTGCATGTTGAAAACGGTTATTCAATTCTGACTCAACCAGTTCCTCCGCTAGTTCGATGAGTTTATCACTTCTGTACAATTTTTTGTTTCTTCTAGGTGGATTGAAGTGTCGAAAAATGATAACAGTTGCTAGGGCTGCTACGTCCAGTAAGTTGTAGAATACAACCATCGGCCAGCGATTTGTTTTGCGTGTACATGAATAAACTGAGACCATTTGGTCGAATACATCGACTCCACCTTTGGTGCTGTTATAATCCAGTATCATTGCAGGCTTACTTTGATGACCGGAAGTGGCTTTCTCACAGTTATGTTGTGTTGATAGCAATACCACTTGTTTGTTTGGCTTCGGAACATAACTCACCAACGCCATTTCTCCAGAAAATCCAAAAATGGATGAGTAGACTGGACGATACTGCTTTTTGTTATTGACCTTTACAGGCTCATTCTGCTCATCAAGAACCTCCTTCGCTACAAAAGGTTTAGGCAAATCTCTTTTGTTTTTCCGAATCGTGCCAAGAATACTGATCTTCTTATCCAGCTACTTCAATGCCAAATCCACCGACGTAAAGAAATTATCAATAGTGAGGTTGCGTCCAGAATTGAAATATGATGGCATCAACGACATCACCACATCATATCCACGACCAAGTCCTGTACTTTGGTCAGAGCTACCAGTGTAGACAGAAAACTTCAGTGGATAGTCCGTTGAGCTTTGATACATCCACCTAAAGTTCAAGCCATTTTTGGCAGGCTTGCTTGGCATGTATTGGGGAAATTCAATCATTTTTACCTTAACAAAGTGAAATAATGACTATTTTTTTCTTTTGATAGGCGGACCTGGCAAGAACATTGATATGCATCAATATTACAATCAGTAATTACATAAAACAGACATATCGAAAGGGATAAGCGGGAATCCCAGATTTGCAAAATTAGGCAATTTCCATCGTTTTTGAAATTGAAAAATTTTATTGCTGACCTCCTACATACCTGCATAATGACATCTCTGCTTAAATTTCTTTATCCCTGCTATATATAATACTTAGGAACAATTCATACAATAGCCAGAAGAACTATAACTGAACAATATAAGTCAGAAATCAAAAAAATTTCGAAGAAAAAATCGTGGGGTCCATTTGGACCCCAGTTCGGGTGGACACGACTTTTGCCGGTTTGTAAACTAGGGTTAATTAGTAATAAAATGAAGAGTATTGATGCCCTATTCCACGTTCCTAGTTGTTATCAGGCTTGCCAGGTGTTCGGTATTTTAGCTCTGTGTTCGGTGTTCGGTACGGTGTACGATAAGGTTTGGTATTTTTTTTTTTTTTTTTTTTTCAGATAAAATTTGTTACACAATCGGCTAATAACCTTGCCGCTTTATGCACGTCACGAAATAAAACATTTGTTTTCAACTTTTAAAATAAAAGAATTTTTTTATAAATATGTCTTTTATTTTCAAATATTTTACATTAATCTTAAAAGGAGCTAAAGGGGTTAGGTACCTAGTCAGGAGCGTGAAAAAATGGCATTTCTTAAAAACTTTTTTCTTACTAGTAATGAATTTTTTTTTTTCACATAAGTGAAGACGTAGTATCATTTCATCGTTCTTTAACATTACTTCATCTAAATTTCAACACAAATATTAACCATCTTACAAGTTATGGTGGTTTAAGTTGAACAGGTTTTAAAAATGTGTCCTTGCGGTTCCAACCGTAACTCAAGAACCGCTCGATGGATTTGAATGAAACATATACCTACAGTTTTTAGAAAACATAAAAAGCTAGTGGCTGTTCTGACTAGGTTTTATTTGTACCAAAAAAACTAGGGAAAAAAATATATAACTTGTAAAAAACTTTCTTAAGAAAAAGAAAACACGTCCAATTCAATTGCTTTATAATTCGGTTGTGTATTTACATTATTTACTTGATCCAGAGGTCAAAAAGAACAAATTCTATGTTTTTATTATTGATCATTGATTTGACATTTATATTGTGGATTGTATTCTAAGTAATGTTTGATTAATTAATTTAAGTTTAACATTTTCTTATTTACACCTTTTAAAATAATCTTTGTACATTCGTACATTCTCCCGCCTCAGAAATTGCAAGTACGATCACGTCTGGAGCACCCTATTTTATCTCGAACTGTAGTACCGACATTGTGCAGTTGATTCTTCAGATGGCCTTTGACAGTTGACTTCATTCTTCAATTGGGATAAATGACAACAGTGGTACTCCTCTTACTCATGCATACATGCAACGAAACAGAAAAACAATTAGTACATTTAATAAACGTAAATGGACAACACGATAGAATGGTACAACAGATACTACTAGTAAATTATAAAATTGTTGCCTTTCACTTAGGCATGTGTACTGTGCATCGGTAGTGTACGTTGCCTTGCGTAATTGTAATTCCATTCATCGTTTGTTTCATTCTTCCTTATTGCTTGTTTTTAAGTGAATTCAATATTATTTGCAGTGAAGTGAAGGTGTGAAGAAGCATGGTGCCGGCATGTTTTCTTCGATATTTTTAATCGTGATTTTCCGTTTATTAAAAGTGAGTTTTGTTTGAAGTGTGTTCATTATATTATATTTTATTTAAGGGCCAACTATAATGCACTTAGCTCAGCTTAGGCTAGTGTCAAAAACCAGACGAAAAGTTTCCGAAAGTGTTCGTTAAACAAAGAGCAACTATAATGGATTCTGGCTACTTAACATGTTAACATGCGTTGAGCTGATTTGAGTTAAGTTGATACCACAGAAGAGATACACAAAAAAAAGGCAAACCACACCACACAATGTAGACAAATGGCAGTTGCGGAGCAAGAGAAGTGTTTGTTTTCTCTCTTCTTTTCTTCCCCTATGGTTGATACGCTTTAAATTTGACATTTACGTAAGTTCGAGCCAATCCAATGGCTCTTGCTTAATTGCGCGAAAGTGAGCGAAATTTAACGAAACTGAGTAGAACGTCTATTATAGTTACTGTCATATAAAATAGTGTATTGGCTCGCTCGCGTAAGTAGGCGTAAGTTCGGCAAAGTGCATTATAGTTGGCCCTTTAGTGTTAAGTTGCTGGTTGCTGCTATTCCAACGAAGCTGCTGCGATGGAATTATTATTGCGAAGAGCTTCCCGCAAAATTTGTATTGGCTCATCGTAAATGGATGCCATGTGTTCCCCCATTCCAGATGAGTTTTTTTTTGTTTTAATTTATCAACATATTTGATTTTAATATTTTATTGAAATTTATTCGTTTTGTGTGTTATTTGTTGTTGTTGATGTTTAATTTCGTGGATGTTTAATATTATTTTAATTTTAATTTTGATTTTTGTAGAGTTCGTAGATTTGTGTGTATGTGTGTGTGGCTTGTGCAAATTTTACGATTTAATTCGCGGATTTCGGGGTTCGCGCGGAGGTTATTCGTTTTAATAGCGGGGTATATATGTATGTGTGTGTGTGTGTGTACTGTGTACAATGGCAAAGGCATTTTTGCGTGACCAAGTGCCATCTTTTTTCTAGTCGGAAAGGTTCGATTTTCGACTAGAATTGTTTACATTTTTTTTTTTTTGTAAACAACTCGCGAATCTGATTCGGAAATTTTTCGCGAATTTTGTAAGTTTTATTAAGTTCTAGGAGTGTTTCAATTATTGAAAATGATGAGTGCTTTAATTCAGTGGACTGTATAATTTGTGATCTTTATAAGTTAATCAGATCTTAGTGCAAGATGGTCAAATGCATTTGCCGACGGCATTTGACATTTCGTGGTTTTTTCATTTTCTATGTGATGTGGATCGTGTTCTTTTTTTTTTGTTTTTAAAATGGCAGTGCATTTTGTGTTTTGCATAATTGCCTTTAATTTGTTAATTTAATTTGTTTAATTACAAGTATGATTTAATATCATTAATAGTGTATGCATTGTTGCAGTGCACAGGAAATTTTTTTTTATTAAAATGTGTCTTGTCGACGACAATCCTTTTTTTGTTTTGCCGACGGGAATTCGTATTCGACGTGCGGTGTTTCTCTGTTTTCGATGTTCTCCTCGCAGAGATTTTAAAAATAATGTGTTTTCCGAATTTGATTTTATATCGTAGCTTAAGTTTTTTAGAAGTTGTTTTAAGCATTCAATGTAAAGCTTAAGTGTTTTGGAATAAGTTGTGCTTAGTTCTATTATATTTTAAGTTTTATTTTGTGTGTGCGTTGTTGCAGCACAGAATTAAGATGAAGTGCATCGATTGTCTTTCATGCAACTTCTGTAAATTATTATATCTTTGAATAAAGATGATTTTAAAGAAAGTTCTTGTTTGTTTTATCATTTTTTGAACAGCTTTTCAGGTGGTTTTAAAGATGTGTTTTAAACAGCCTTCCAAATGTTACAAGATGTGTTGATTGTTGAATTGTGTGATTAATTGAATGACAAAAGGTTTTGATTTTGAGATGAGTTCGTTGATGATTTGATGTAACTTTTTTTTTTTTTTTGTATAGATGGGTTGATTGCTGGGTTTTGAACGATGATGTGTTTTAACTTTTGTTTTGTACAGATGGGTTGATCGTGGTGTAGAGTGGTGACTTGAATGAAAATGTGTTGATTTCAAGTTTCGTGTGTTTTGAAAACAGCATACTTTTTTTTTTTTGTTGTCAATGTTTCGGTAACCAGTTTACGTTTTTGGAATTAACTTTTATACCAACGCCGATTGTTCATGGTGCTCGTTTGACGGTAAAGAACAGATTTTCGCGATAGGCCGTTTTAGGTTTCCGTTTTGTGTCTTGACCGTGACAACGCGTACGAGTCCGTCCGTTCCCGCGTGAATGTTCTCGATTCGGGCAAGGTTCCAATACGTCGGTGCAAGTCGCTCATCCTTGAGCAACACTAGGTCTCCTATTTTGGGAGCTTCTTGAACTTGAGTCCATTTCGGACGTTGCTGCAAACGTGCAAGGTATTCGGAACTCCACTTTTTCCAAAATCCTTCCGCCAGCGCTTGTACTTTTCTCCATCGGTCGATATACGTGATGTCGTTGTTGAGTTCGCCTAGTGGCACAGCGTGTAAAGATTCGCCTACGAGAAAATGCGCAGGTGTTAGCGCATTCAAATCATCTAAGCTGTCGGAGAGCGGGCATAAGGGTCTCGAATTCAAGCACGCTTCTACCTGAGTTAGAAGCGTTGTGAGCTCCTCAAAAGTCAGCCTTTCGGTTCCAACAACTCGCTTCAAATGGTATTTCACCGATTTCACTCCCGCTTCCCATAATCCACCAAAGTGTGGAGAAGCTGGGGGAATAAAGTGCCAATTTGTACCATGATTTGCAAGGTTTTCGGCAATCTCCTTCCAATCGTGCTTCGCGTCCTTCAACATTTTGGCTAATTCATTATTAGCGCCGACGAAATTTGTTCCACAATCGCTGTAGATTTATTTGCAGCTACCTCTCCTGGCCGTGAACCGTCGAAATGCTGCTAAAAATGCTTGGGTAGTCAGGTCAGACACTACTTCCAAGTGAATGGCCTTTGTTGCCAAACAGACAAATACTGCAAAATACCCTTTTAGTATTTTAGCTCCGCGCGCTTTCCAGCTTTTTATTTCGATGGGTCCTGCGTAGTCAACTCCAGTATGACTGAACGGTCGTGACATTTGGACTCTAGGTGCAGGTAGATTCGCCATCAACTGCTGCAATTCCGATGCCTTTTGCCGGTAGCAAGAAGTGCATCTATGAAGCTGATACTTCACGCTTCGTCGTATCTGGCCAATCCAATATTTTTGGCGGATGTAGTTGATCATCTGTTGGATGCCGCCATGTAAAGTGCTCTTATGGGCATCTCTGACAACCAGGTTCGTAAAATGGTGACTATTTCGAAGTAGTATCGGATGTTGCGCGTCGTAGGGGAGGAGAGAATTCTCCAAGCGTCCTCCAACTCTCAAAAGTCCTTCAGCATCAACGAATGCGTTCAACGTCTTGAGTGACTTAGGTATTTTCGCGGTTTCCAAAATTTGTTGAAGCTCTGCTTTGAACATCTCTTTCTGAGCGGTCTTTACGGCGATGATACGCGCTGCTTCCAGTTCGTTTGGAGTAAATGGGCCATCAGAAATTGCTTTTCGTCGACATTTTGTTGCGAACCGACAACATGTGGCGATAACTCGAATCACCTTCAACAAACTTGAACAGTCGCAGATGGTTTGAAGTATGCGATCATCTTGACTGACTTGAGCACTTAGTGCCTTGACCGTACGTCGTTCCTCGTCAGTTTCGATGTCAACAGGTTGATGCGGAACATCGAAAGCCCATTGAATGCGTAAAAATTCAGGACCACTCCACCAAGTCTTCAATGACGTCAGTTCTGCTGGATACACTCCTCTGGACGCCAGATCGGCTGGGTTATGAAGCGTTGCAACATGTCCCCAGCAATCGATCCCCACTAACCGCTGAATTTCGGACACTCTGTTGGCCACGAACGTAGTCCATTTAGCGGGAGTGGCTCGTATCCACGCGAGCGCGATGGTTGAGTCGGTCCAAGTAAACATCTTGATGTCGGGAACAGCCAAGACGTCCTTTGTATACTGCATCAGTTGCGCTAACACTACTGCTCCGCAAAGTTCCAAACGTGGAAGCGTGATCGTACGCTGACTTGGAGCTACTCTCGTCTTTGCTAGGAGCAAATTAACATGGATATTCCCATCACTGTCCAGTACACGAACGTATACTACGGCACCGTATGCTTTCATAGACGCGTCACAGAATCCATGTAATTCTATATCCTTGTTGGTCTTGCTGATATAGGTCCAGCGTGGTATTCGAAGTGTCTCAATCATCGGAAGTTCTCCATGAAAAGCATCCCAATCTTTTTTCAGTGTAGCTGGAACCGGATCATCCCAATCACAACTAAGTTCCCAAAGCCGCTGCATCATTAATTTTGCCGTGATGACGCATGGTGATATCCAGCCAAGTGGGTCGAACAGTTTGGCTATGGTGGACAACATTGACCTTTTTGTTGTGGCTTCTGATGACTGCTGCACATTCTGATATGAAAAGTAGTCGTCTACCGGGAACCATTTTATGCCAAGGGTTTTGACATGATTTGACATGTTGAACGGCACCTCAAAATCTAACTCTCGATCTGCTACAGGTATGTCTTCGACGAGTTCCTTCACGTTGCTTGTCCATTTTCTTAAATTGAAGCCCGCGGACGCCAGAAGTTGATTCGCTTGGTCGCGTTTTGTTCGTGCTTCTTCCACAGTATCGGCACCACTGATGAGATCGTCCACATACATGTCCTCTCGTACTACCTTCGCGCCCTCCGGCAAGTTCGATTCTTCATCTTCAGCTACACGCTTCAGAATTTTTATGGCAAGATACGGTGCACTTGCTGTGCCAAACGTTACCGTTTTAAGCCGATACATTTTGATTGGAGATGAACGATCGTTTCTCCACAGGATCAGCTGATAGTAAGTATCCGGAGTATCCACTAACACCTGTCTATACATCTTCTCGATGTCAGCCGTAAACGTTATTCTGTGGGTTCACCATCGAAGAACCAGATCAATAATGCTCGACTGTAATTTTGGGCCCACCAAAAGTCGATCATTGAGCGAACTTCCATCCAAAGTCTTCGCTGTTGCGTCGAACACGACCCTCAGTTTCGTAGTGGAACTCGATTCCTTGAAAACTGCATGGTGAGGCAAAAAATAGTGGTATGGGGTTGCCAACACCGAGTCGCCGACATGAATTTCTTCCATATGCCTCAGGGTTGCATATTCCTGTATGCATTTGGCATAATCTGCCCGAAGAGTTGGGTTTGCCTCCAGCCTCTTCTCCAAGTGCAGGAATCGTCGGACCGCGCTCTGCTTACTGGATCCCATCGCTGGAAGACATCCACCTTTAAACGGCAGCTTCACTTCATAACGCCCGTCAGGAAGGCGTCTCGTGTGTTCATCGAAATGCGCGTCGCATGCGATGTTTTCCTCAGTTTCATGTGTCTGGAACGGCAATTCTTCCATCTCCCAGAATCTCTGCAGCTGAGAATTCAGGTCAGCAGTCTGCACAAAACTGCGTATTTGCCGGGGATGTTCCGCTTGAACTTTCCCTAACACAATCCACCCTAACTGCGTCTTCTGAGCGGTTGGTCCGACTCCATCTGCAGGTCTTCTCACTTCTGGAAGGAGTATATCAGCATATACTTCGCTGCCGAGAATTAAATTAATAGGTCCAGGAACGTGGAGATTTGGATCTGCCAACGTTAACCCTTTAAGGTGTTGCCATTTGTCAGGTATCATTTGTTGGGCCGGGAGATGGCCAGTCAGCGACTTGAAAACCAGTACCCGCACCGCACCTTCATAAGTTGAGTTGCATGACGCAAGCTCAATATCCACGCATGTTTGCGTTGTGCCACTGCTGACTAACCCTAACCCTGACACCTCGACAAAGGTACGTCGCTTTTTCAGCTGCAATTGTTGTGCTGCATCTTCAGTGATGAAGCATGCTTCCGATCCTGGGTCGATCAAGGCTCGGAGATGGTGTTGACGACCATCGGCTGCTCGCACCTTCACAATTGCTGTCGCTAAAAGCACCTGGTGCGTTCTGCTACCATGCGACGTGTGGTAATTCAAAACTTGACCACTTGTAGAAGCTTGTTGTACTTCTCGCGGTTCAAACTCCAGCGCGTTTGCGTTAAAAGATGTGGAAACTGCATTGTTACCTCTTGAAGTTGTCGTTGACCTCGTGTTGTTGACCATATTTGCACGCACAGCTGGATGTTGGGCCACGTTAACATGCAAAAGCGTGTGGTGACGCTGTTGGCAAAAGTAACAGCATCCAGGTGAGGGGCAATCCGGCGCAAAATGCCCTAAAGAAAGGCAGTTGTCGCAAACTCTCAGGCGTCGAGCAGTCTGCTTCCTTTCCGATGTGTCCATGTTCAGGAACCGCTGACACTTCCTTATGGAATGTTGCTGCTGATTGCATAAACTGCACACTCCCGACTCCCTGTTAAAGGTTGGCCGAACTGCTGGCCTACCTACTTGCCTACTGGCTGGCTTAACTGTTGGCCTAGCTGCTGGCGTCGCAAACATCACTTTGGTGCTCTGAAAGCGAGAACGGTTGTTGGCGTGTGTCTCAGCTTTCATTTTTGACGCGGAGCACATCTCCTGCTGGTCAACAACTTCCAAAGTGCGGAAACGAATGTCCAAGAAGTCCGCAAACTCGACGAATTTCGGTAAATCTTTCCTGTTTCCTATCTTTTCTTCCCACAGCTTCTGCGTAGATGACGGCAATTTCGGTTCTCCAGCGCTGACATACACTCCCGTGTAGTGAACAACAACTCCTTCAAACCAGTCGCAGTTTCCCGGGCCATAGGAGACTGCCCAAACAAAGCCTGCATCTGTAAATGTACCAGGATGCGTTTGTGGTCGTAGCGCTCATTCAGCAAATCCCACGCCTTCTCATAATTGGCCGCCTCGACCGACAAATTTTGCAGGAAACGCTCGGCGTCACCAACCAAACAAGAATGCAGGAAGTGCAGCTTATCTATATCGGCCAGACTGCTGTTGTTGTGCACCAACGCACAAAAACGGTCGTGAAATCCTCGCCAGCTGGTGTAAGCACCATCAAACTTGGGCAAGTCGATGCGAGGGAGCCGTATCTCCGACCGAGATGACGACTGTTGCGACGTTGCGTCCAAACATGCTGCATTGACGTCCCCTGTGGGCACAGGTTTGTGCCTTTCTAACGCCTCCATCAGCTCTACACGGTAATCAAATGTAATGTCCATAATTTCGTCGTACACCTCTAATAAATCTTCTTTTTTCATTGTAGATTCCAGGTGCTTTCCCCCTACGATGGCCTCATTATACACCTTTGAAGTGGCGATGTCCTCTTCCAACTTAGTCAGCCTTGCAGCCACGTATGAGCGGGTCAGGCGCTCTTTGGGAGACTTTTTGAAGTTGGTGAGGTCCCTCTTGATTGTTTTCAACAAACCATTTTGCAACTCCCCATATTTGTATGACATTTTATTCAATATATTTATTTTTTAGATGATACAAAATTTAAAATGTGCACACTTACGTACAATCAGCTGCAGCTGCCGTCAAATCCTGTATCTTCTTGTTGGTGTTCTGTTTTATTGCGCGACGCGGCGTAATTTCGGTTTTTTGAAACGCGAAATTAAATTTGTTTAACAAGTAGTTAATATTATAATCACTAAAATGATTTTTTAAATGCACTTCGTGTATATATATATGTACATATATGTTTAAACAAGCTATTTAAGTTTACACTTTATTGTCTAAAGTTATTGTTCTAGCACACACACACTGTTTGTTAAATAATTGTTTTTGAAAGACGGCTCTAAAAGGACCAAATGTTCTGACTAGGTTTTATTTGTACCAAAAAAACTAGGGAAAAAAATATATAACTTGTAAAAAACTTTCTTAAGAAAAAGAAAACACGTCCAATTCAATTGCTTTATAATTCGGTTGTGTATTTACATTATTTACTTGATCCAGAGGTCAAAAAGAACAAATTCTATGTTTTTATTATTGATCATTGATTTGACATTTATATTGTGGATTGTATTCTAAGTAATGTTTGATTAATTAATTTAAGTTTAACATTTTCTTATTTACACCTTTTAAAATAATCTTTGTACATTCGTACAGTGGCTGATCGAATCTTTTTTATTTTGGCTCAATATTAACAAAATGGCGGCCTCAGAAATTTTTTTCTGATTGACGGAAAAAATAAACATTAAATTGTTTAAAGTCTTACAGTCCATACCAGACCGCTCGAGCCTTTTATTCTTCACTGTATAACTCGAAAAATATTTGTCGGATTCACTACAAATTTTCAGAGAATATTTTTAAGATACTATAATTTAAGAAAAAGCAAAAAAGAAACAAAAATCGTTTTTTTGAAAATTCTGACTACCCTAACCCCTTAAGGCTCCTATGTAGTTACTATAAGACTGCCGATCCACTCATCATACAGTCGTATTTATATCCTTCCTTATCTTTCTACAAGGAGACTAAAGCATACAATCATCTTGCTTGATAACGAAGAAGAGATAATATTATCTATGCAACATTGTATACAAACAATATTATCTCTGTTACATAAATAGTGTCGTTGTGGTGACCGATAGCCGTAATAAATTAAGTGAGGACATGATAAAGGCTGAATTATGCATACGCTGCAATTTCAGTCTTTCATGTTGACAAATGCACGAGGCCGTCAAATCAAATAAGGCATTGCTAGAAGCTTACAACAGCAATAAAAAATATAATTAGATCAAAGGTGGCTTTTGTATTCTTTATAAATTAATAGTTTATATTAAAGTACCTTCATAGTTGATTCTTAATACATGTGTGTTCCGGTTTGTAATGTTTTTTTCTACCCCATGTTCGGTTTTTTTCAAAAAAGATCTGGCAACCCTGGTTGTTATTGACAACTTTTTTCAATCGTCTCGAAAATTCACAATTTTACTTCGATGTGATCTCAAAGTGCAGCTTTTCGAATTTGAGTAACTTTGATGCAAAATAGAGTCTAAAAATAAGATTACAAGTACCCTCAACTCTAAAAGTTTGCTTTTCCCCCAGACACGACAACCGGTTCATCAGTTATATGTTTTCGTATCCTCCTCAAAACTCAAAAATTTGTTGGGAATACCAACATTTATAAAATTCAGGGCATTTACTTTCGTTCTATGAATTTAACATTTCTTAGCGAATGTAATACACGTTGATGTAAAGATGAAAAAAAAAAACTGTAAAAAACTTATTTTAACCTGGAGTTGATTGAAATATCAAGAAATCAAGTGACTTAAGCTTCAAAAGTTTGCGTTTCGCACAGATGCGGCAATGAACTCATCGGTAAGATCTAGTCGTATCCTTAAGATTTACTTTCATTCATATAAGCATTTAAAAGTTGTATCAAAATAATTCGAAAGAAAAGAAAGCCCTAGTTGTCTAATTGATCTCTTAAAACATTTTGTTACCATTTAAAAAGGCAAGTGTCCACGTAAGGCTCCGCTTAAAAATAATCCGGTCCAACACACAGAAAAAAACACCCATGTAAGATTAACATGAAAAAATTTTGTTTTAAGTTCATTCTGTCATTTCACTTCAAATGTTGATTTGCCATTTTTTCAATTTAAAACAACATTTATAGCTTTTGGTTCAACTTAATTTTCGTTTGATTTAACGTTTTTAAATGTTTAATTTTAATCTTACCATAAAAAATGTAATTTTAACATGATTTCCAAGTTGAAATATTATTATTGATATAAAAATTTACATTTGGTCGTGAATCTACATCAGATGACCTTGAATCAAAGTATAATGATTTTGAAATAAAATCTTTTCGTGTTAATTCAACAGTTCAATCATTTTTAATTTCTGCGTTATTTTCCCTTTTTTTTGTGAGCTTGTCTGCCTTTTTAGAATTTAGTTCATGATTACAACATTCGCGTAAAATCAACGTTCAATTCGTGTTGAAGTGTTAGTGAGCGATGTTCAAATTACATTAAACACCATCATATTCCGTTATTTGATTTCAAACACATGCATTTTCTCCATATCTTGTCTTCATTCGCGTTGCAGTGTCTGTTCTTATTGTACGGGTAGTAAACAGTGAAAAATATAATTTCAAAGTGCTTTGACTAATAAAATTGAATAATCATTATAACAATATGTATACATTTATTTGGTGAAGAACAGAAACTCTCCTTTATTTTCCCTTTTTCGTTTTGTGAGTGTGTCTGCCTTCCCAGAATTTAACGCGTTGCTGTGTGTTGTACCTATTATAGGAGTCGGATATATATAATATGGCTGAACAAAATGAAAACATTGATTTTTTAAACGCGCATAATAACAATATTAATTTATTTAATGAGAATGATACCATTCCCACCATTGTATATAAAACGTATAGTAACACCATGAACACTGCCGATGCTTTCGCCACCTACCTGCTCGATTAAAGGACTTCTCTTTTGAATCGGAAGGAAAGTTAAGTGTAGAACCCTACGTTGTACTTATAATACCCAAGTCTACCACCAAAATAAATTTAGAGAGAACCGCAAAGTTCGTTAATCGAGCAAGTAAGTGGTTATAGCATCGTTAGTGGTCATGGTGTTACTATAGGTTTCATATACAATGATTCCCACATTGTGTACAACTGCAACAGTGGATTTCGCAACCGACGAGCAGGGGAATATCATTCTAAACCTACCTGTTGCCTGCTTGACAAGCCTGCTGTTGTTTCAAACCGAAGCAAGCTAGACGAGATTCTGGAAAAATTTAACCTTCCAGAAGCCAAGTATTGTTTACTAAGTAAGTAAAGTATAATCATCTATTTTATATGGTTTAAGCGAAACAAAAAATATTAAACTATCATAGAATCCGGTAATTTTATTACCAGGAGTATCAAATCGCGAAGAATCATTTTTAATAAATTGTGTGTAGTATAGTATTAATAGATAGTTTTTGTATTTTTCTAGAGGCATCGATTACGTCTGAAAGCTTAAAGAACTTGTCCAAGGAGGACATACAGGAAGCAATACCACCTATCTTATATTCATTCAACAGTTGGAACTTCTCCAACACAATTATCCAAGGTAAAGTATACAAATATATAAATGTTCTATACCGTACCGTTTTTAATTTTTTAGAGACTTGAAATTCTGCTTCCAGATAGCCTAAGAGGCAAATCAGTTCTTGAGTTTTCTAAGACCAACGGCCATCTTACAGATTCTTTTCGAATCGATTTGATTAACATTATTGTTGAGGATATAATTTACCACAACGTTAAACTTTCACCCAGAGATTTCCCGCCGATCGTTGGAGAAATTGTAGAACTGTTCCCAAACGAAATTAAGGTAGTAAATGTACATATATATTTAAAAAAAATTTGATGGAAATATATAAGATTTTGTACTTTGCTATAATGTCTACTAATATATTTGTTGTATGTTGTAAAATAAAATCCAAGATTTTTGATAATCACTTTCAGTCGTATGAAATAGGCTTATTAGAAGAAAATTTTTTATTAAAAGAACTAAAGGAATTTACAAGCCCACCAATGAACTTGTTTCCAAACAATAATGGGAAATTATACTTTAGAAATAAGTTTTTATAATTATTTTTATGACAGTGATATATAAAATGCTAACAAAAAATAAATAAAATAAATAAAAACTTAAACCAATTTGAACTTTCTTTCAATTATATAATCATTATCATATTGTAGTGAACACCCAACATTTATACCAATTTCCCAATCGAAAAACGTTCAACCGAAAACACAACTGGCAACACTATATTGGAATGGTATAAATGACAGGCGTCGCTTGTAAGCCAGTGTGTGTGAGTGTAGAGATGCTTGACAGCAAATGTGGAGAACATGGAGAAGAAACTGGAACGCTCTAGATGAGTGTTGTTCTATATAAATAGGCCGCTGACGCAACGAGCAGTCAGTTTGGTTTATAGAGTGATAAAGTTAAGAGTAAATACAAGTGATAGTCCAAAAGTCGAGTTGAGTTCAAATAAAGTGTATATCGAAAGTAGATACTGAATAAAGTGATAGAAATAGATTGAAAGGTGAAGTTTTATTTTGCGAACTAAGCGCACGTTACATTGGTGTCAGAAGTGTAGATAAAACTTATTTGACTAGAAAAGTGAAAAAAAAAAAGTAAATAGAAAAATAATAATTATATACAGTGAAAATGGGTAAGTTGTTAGAAGAGCTCAACTGCATTGAGCTTAAAAGTGAGTTAGGTAAGCGAGATCTTTCTAGAGCGGGATCGAAAAATGAGCTCGTCCTGCGCTTGCGTAACTATTTGGAACAGCAAGGGGAAGACGTAAACACTTTTGTTTTTGAAACAGAAGTGGAAGAAGAGGAAGTAAGTGAAAATGTAGATTTTTCTAGTATAATGAAGCTTTTATTAGAACAAAGAAACGAACAAAAGAAAATGATTGAAGAGCAACAGCAAAATATTCTCGGACATCTGGAAGAGCAACGAAACGATCAAAAGAAGGAACAGCAGAATGTTCTCGAACAACTTGAAGCACAACGAAACGAGCAAAAGAAGCTGGTTGAAGAACAACGAAGCGAACAAAAGAAGGAACAACAGAATATTCTCGAAAGACTTGAGGCGCAACAAAATGTTTTAGAAGGTCAGAAAAACATTCTAGAAAGAAAATTGGGTAACATTGAGAAAAATGTATGTGCCCTTGACGAACGAGTTGAAGGTGTGGAAAAACAGCTTTCTGTTGTAGAGAATCGTTTGGAAAGCCGATGCGATAACCAGTTCTCTGTTCTGTCCAAGGAATTAGACCAAATCCGGAAAATAAAAATTCGAGAATCTGCTGGAGAGTTTGCAAGAAAAAAGGAGATGAAACCCCCAACATTTGATGGGCAGTCTTCTTGGCCAGTCTACAAGAGACAATTTGAGGCAGCCGCGACAACAAATGGCTGGGATGACGAAGACAAGTACATTGCACTAACCCTTGCTTTTAGAGGACCAGCAGCTGAATTACTTCAAACAGTTCCAGCTGGTAAGAGCGGCGATTTCTGTTCTCTCGTGGCAGCTATTGATAAACGCTTTGGTGATAGCCACTTGAAAGAAGTCTTCCGAGTCCAACTCAATAACAGAGTCCAGAAAAGGGGTGAAAGTCTACAGCAGCTCCAAGCAGACGTCGAAAGACTGGTTCACCTGGCATACCCGGATGCTGGAGAAGAAATCATCAACCAGCTTGCTGTTGAGTCCTTCGTTCGTGCCATTTCCGATATACATCTTCAGAGGTCTGTGCGAACTGCTAGAACACGTACTCTTTCCGAAACTTTAGCATTCGCACTGACAATTGAAGCAGCAGAACAGGCTTCTCAGGGAGTACATCGACTTAGAGAGGCCATAGTCGAAGAATGCTCGTGCCAAAGAGCTGAAATACAAAAGAACCGGAGCGGACTAGCAAGATGTTGGAACTGCAACAAGACCGGGCACTTACAGCGTCAATGCCGACTACCACCAAACAAAGCCAGTTGTCAACATTGTGGAAGCAAGAGATCCAACCCAGAGCAAGGTAACAAAAACACCAGCGTTGCCTATCAGCCCGTTTCCCATCAGGGAAACGAGTAAGAACCAACTTCGAGGGGCAGAGGCTGGTTTCTTGTATCGATGGCCCCAAAACCACCATCCAGGTCTCCCAGACCAAACGCGACAACAAAAGTCTGACTGTGGAGACTACTATTAACGGGAACAAACATGTGGCTACCATTGACACCGGTGCTACAGCATCCATAGTACGACGAGACCTGGTAAAGATGACGTGGCTCCATAACACCAATAGCTACCGTCTAAGAACCGCAACGGGAGAAGCAGCAAGAGTATATGGAGAAGTGTGTCTCAAGATCCGACTGGCCGATCTAGTGTTTACTCATCAATTCCTGGTGGCAGATATATGTGACGAGTGCATCATTGGAATCGACTTTAAGAAACAGCACGGAGTTATTTTGGACATCGGTAATCAGGTTTTGAAGTACCAAAATAAGGAACTTCCAATGACCTATTCGAACGAAAGTACGTCGACACTGAGAACTGTCATCAGGGAAGATCTGATTCTGCCTCCTTCTTTGGGTAACATTGAGAAAAATGTATGTGCCCTTGACGAACGAGTTGAAGGTGTGGAAAAACAGCTTTCTGTTGTAGAGAATCGTTTGGAAAGCCGATGCGATAACCAGTTCTCTGTTCTGTCCAAGGAATTAGACCAAATCCGGAAAATAAAAATTCGAGAATCTGCTGGAGAGTTTGCAAGAAAAAAGGAGATGAAACCCCCAACATTTGATGGGCAGTCTTCTTGGCCAGTCTACAAGAGACAATTTGAGGCAGCCGCGACAACAAATGGCTGGGATGACGAAGACAAGTACATTGCACTAACCCTTGCTTTTAGAGGACCAGCAGCTGAATTACTTCAAACAGTTCCAGCTGGTAAGAGCGGCGATTTCTGTTCTCTCGTGGCAGCTATTGATAAACGCTTTGGTGATAGCCACTTGAAAGAAGTCTTCCGAGTCCAACTCAATAACAGAGTCCAGAAAAGGGGTGAAAGTCTACAGCAGCTCCAAGCAGACGTCGAAAGACTGGTTCACCTGGCATACCCGGATGCTGGAGAAGAAATCATCAACCAGCTTGCTGTTGAGTCCTTCGTTCGTGCCATTTCCGATATACATCTTCAGAGGTCTGTGCGAACTGCTAGAACACGTACTCTTTCCGAAACTTTAGCATTCGCACTGACAATTGAAGCAGCAGAACAGGCTTCTCAGGGAGTACATCGACTTAGAGAGGCCATAGTCGAAGAATGCTCGTGCCAAAGAGCTGAAATACAAAAGAGCCGGAGCGGACTAGCAAGATGTTGGAACTGCAACAAGACCGGGCACTTACAGCGTCAATGCCGACTACCACCAAACAAAGCCAGTTGTCAACATTGTGGAAGCAAGAGATCCAACCCAGAGCAAGGTAACAAAAACACCAGCGTTGCCTATCAGCCCGTTTCCCATCAGGGAAACGAGTAAGAACCAACTTCGAGGGGGAGGTGCTGGTTTCTTGTATCGATGGCCCCAAAACCACCATCCAGGTCTCCCAGACCAAACGCGACAACAAAAGTCTGACTGTGGAGACTACTATTAACGGGAACAAACATGTGGCTACCATTGACACCGGTGCTACAGCATCCATAGTACGACGAGACCTGGTAAAGATGACGTGGCTCCATAACACCAATAGCTACCGTCTAAGAACCGCAACGGGAGAAGCAGCAAGAGTATATGGAGAAGTGTGTCTCAAGATCCGACTGGCCGATCTAGTGTTTACTCATCAATTCCTGGTGGCAGATATATGTGACGAGTGCATCATTGGAATCGACTTTATGAAACAGCACGGAGTTATTTTGGACATCGGTAATCAGGTTTTGAAGTACCAAAATAAGGAACTTCCAATGACCTATTCGAACGAAAGTACGTCGACACTGAGAACTGTCATCAGGGAAGATCTGATTCTGCCTCCTTCTTCTGAAGTGTTCGTTTGGACGAAACTGGAGGATGAGTTTGGAAGCCTTCGATACCTCATGGTGGAACCAGACCCAGAGTGTTCCTCCCAAAGCGTCATCATTGGGAAAACACTGGTAGCACCGAAAAACAAAATGGTCCCCGTACGATTACTAAACACCAGACCGTACGATGTAAAGTTGAAGAAAGGAGAAGTCGTTGGACGTTGCGAATCGGTTGCAGCAATTACGAAGATCACAGACGAGGCCCCGAGAAAAACGTTAACTCCGGAGGAGCTCATAACCATCAGAGCTAAGATACTGAGTTCATCCAACCTTGATCACCAACAAACACGGATGGCTGAAAATCTCCTACAAGAGTACACTGACATCTTCGCATCGCAAAAGGGACAATACGGTAGGACACAGTTGGTGCAGCATCGCATCAACACAGGAGATGCAAGACCGATTCGTCAACCCGCAAGACGCCTTCCACTGGCCAAACAAGGTGATGTTGAGGAAATGATAACAACAATGAAGAAGGACGGTCTTATCGAAAATTCCAAAAGTCCTTGGGCGTCACCAGTGGTTCTAGTGAAAAAGAAAGACGGAAGCACTCGTTTTTGTGTGGACTACCGAAGGCTGAACGATGTGACTAAGAAGGACAGCTATCCCCTGCCCAGAATCAGTGATACCCTAGATGCCATGGAGGGAGCCCAGTGGTTTTCGACGCTGGACTTGAAGAGTGGATATTGGCAAGTTGACATCCACCCAGATGATCGGGAAAAGACGGCGTTTTCTACAGGTAATGGGCTCTGGCAGTTCAAAGTTATGCCGTTTGGGCTATGCAACGCTCCGGCAACATTCGAGCGTTTGATGGAGTGTGTTCTTCAAGGACTGACATGGAAACCTTGCCTTGTCTACTTGGACGATGTCATTGTTTACGGGAAAACATTTGACCAACATTGCAAGAACCTAAAAGCCGTGTTTCAGAGACTTCGAGAGGCTAACCTTAAACTGAATCCGGAAAAAATGTGCACTTTTCAAAACCGAAGTTAAGTATTTGGGACACATCATCTCTTCCCAAGGAGTGAAAACTGATCCTGAAAAAGTTGACTCCGTCAAAAATTGGCTTTCTTGGTCTTGCCACATATTACCGACGTTTTGTTAAGAACTTTGCTGGAGTTGCAAAGAGTTTACATCAGCTCACCGAAAAGGGGAAGCAGTTCAAATGGTCAGGTGAGTGCGAGAAATCTTTTCAGGAACTCAAATACCGCCTCTGTAACGCTCCAGTGCTGGCACATCCAACACCTGGCAAAACATTCATCGTCGACGCAGATGCAAGCAACGTTTGAATCGGGGCGGTACTATCCCAAGTGCATGATGGCGAAGAGAAAGTGGTGGCATACTACAGCAAGGTCCTCTCGAAACCCGAAAGAAACTACTGCGTGACCAGAAGGGAACTGCTAGCTCTTATCTTGGCAACAAAGCACTTCCATAAGTACATCTACGGACAGAAATTCCTGGTGGTGCTCTGAACTGGCTGTTGAACTTTAAAAATCCAGAAGGTCAAGTCGCAAGGTGGATAGAAAGACTGCAGACTTATGATTACCAGATTCAACACCGCAGAGGAAAGTTGCACTCAAACGCTGACGCATTATCCCGAAGACCTTGCAAAGTGGATTGCAAGCATTGTAGGCGGCAAGAAGACAAAGAAAATATTACCGCTCAGCGACTAAGAGCTGACCCAATAAGCGGATGGAGCAATGAGGAAGTGAGGACTGCTCAACAGGAGGATCCAGATATCGAACCCATTCTCGCATGGAAAGAAAATGAAGAGAAACCTGAATGGGGAGACATTTCTGACAGGAGTCCAGTTCTCAAAGCCTATTGGGCACAGTGGGACTCACTATATGTGCAAGAAGGTGTCCTCAGGCGAAGATGGGAATCCGCTGACGGTAAGTCACATGTGATGCAGCTGATCGTACCGCAATCAAAAGTCAGTGAAGTTCTTCGGGAGATGCACGACGGACCTTCTGGAGGCCACCTGGGAGTCAACAAAACACTGGAGAAGGTGCGACATCGGTTCTACTGGTTACACGCTAGAGATGACGTGGAGAAGTGGTGCCGAAAATGTGACAAGTGTGCTGCAACCAAAGGACCTGGGAGGAAGATTCAAGGTAAGATGCATCAGTACAACGATGGATCGCCTTTTGAGAGGATTGCAGTAGATGTGGCTGGGCCTTTTCCAGAAACCAACGCTGGAAACAAGTACATTCTGGTTGTAATGGACTATTTTAGCAAGTGGCCTGAGGCGTATGCCATCCCAAATCAAGAAGCCAAAACGGTGGTCGACCAGATTGTGTTTAACTGGGTGAGTAGGTTTGGCGTGCCTATGGAACTCCATTCCGATCAAGGGAGGAACTTTGAGTCAAACATCTTCCAAGGAGTGTGCGGACTACTTGGCATTAAGAAGACGAGAACCACACCGCTTCATCCACAATCTGATGGGATGGTTGAAAGATTCAACCGGACCTTGAAAGAACACCTCACCAAGGTCGTAGGCGACTACCAAAGAGACTGGGATAGGCACGTACCGCTATTCCTGATGGCCTATAGAAGTGCAGTACATAGCTCGACAGGACAAACACCATCTGACATCCTGTTCGGGAAAACCATGCGGCTGCCCAGCGAACTTAAATTTGGATGCCCCACAGAGGAGCCACAGGACACAAACGAGTATGTGGACGACCTCAAGGAGAGACTCGCTGACATCCATAAAAGAACAAGGGAACGGATGAAAACCTACAGCGACCGGATGAAGACACGGTACGACACAAAAGCGACAACGTCAGGATTCCAAGCAGGAGATCGTGTGTGGCTTTATAATCCTCATCGTCAAAAGGGATTGTCACCGAAACTTCAGCATAACTGGGAAGGTCCTTATACTGTTGTCACGAGGATAAACGACGTGGTTTACCGCATCCAAAGAGGATTAAGAGGCAAGTTAAAAGTAGTTCATTGTGACCGGCTGCATCGATATAGTGGCGAGGCTGCAGATGGAATTATTCGGGACGAACAATCTTAAGGAGGGGGCAGTGTAGTGAACACCCAACATTTATACCAATTTCCCAATCGAAAAACGTTCAACCGAAAACACAACTGGCAACACTATATTGGAATGGTATAAATGACAGGCGTCGCTTGTAAGCCAGTGTGTGTGAGTGTAGAGATGCTTGACAGCAAATGTGGAGAACATGGAGAAGAAACTGGAACGCTTAAAGTGATAGAAATAGATTGAAAGGTGAAGTTTTATTTTGCGAACTAAGCGCACGTAACAATATATTATAATAACAATTTTCATTGAAAGACTTTAGGTAAAAGTTGTAAGTATACATTACATTGTGTCAAGAAAAAGATTTTAAGATTTTTGCATAGTAATATTTTTGCGATTGTTGTTGTATTTCGAACCACCCTTACGACCAGCATTTTAACTGCAATATAATGTTATTTTACTTGAGGGAAGTGTTAATCCAACGTGAAGCTCAATATAATTTTAAAGTGGGAACCATTACGTTTTAAGGACGTTTTCGTGTTCATTCATTAACGGAAGCGATTGTTTTTAAGGGAATCATCGTATTAATTCATAGCGAAGGTAATGTTATTTCAACAACAAATTAACCACTTCAACAGGATTGTTCACTTTGTTTCATTACGGGAATCGAGTTGATTCAAGATGAAATGAGAATCATTTTCACATGTGAATAGATTTATTTCAAAACAAATATTATGAGTTGATTCAAAAAGGTATTCATGTCACTTTAAGCTTAATTCATGTTATTTTTACAACAAATTTAAGCTCATCTTTCAAACTCGTAAGCAAGTTAAATCAACGAGAAACGGTATGAAAGCAAAACCATAGCTAAAAAATGTTGAAATATGTTTATTTTTTTGATTTTACGTTGTTATTTTTCTGTGTGAATAGCTTTTTTCATCAAACCATAAATTAAAACCTATGATGATGGTTTTCGAAAGGGAAATGTTTGTAAATTGTATTTAAGCATCCGGGTTAGCAGATAGAGGTTAGAGGAAATTCATATCAATTTCATTTAATACAGCTGGTGAGTAAGCTCCATGTACGATTATTAAAACTACTTTCATACTCCTCTCCTAAGGTTCACGAAGACATTCCCTTTGGAACGTGAAAGTTTTTCTCAATATTAGTGTAGCCGTACAAAATAAAACGATTAACAACTTCATCGTTATCCTTTAGTACAACGTACAGTAAACACACACACTTTCCCTTGTTGTATGTATTCCATAAACCTGTGCGAATATTTACACGGGCCGAGTGTGAAATCTACAAAGGAACAAAGTACACATATAAAACTGCAAATTAACTTGTGTTGTTTCTTCACTCTCCGGTTCTTTTACTGCTGGCTCAGTTCGGACGTGGATGCTGGATGGTGCTAATGGAAAAGGCAATCCAGCATGAATTAATGGATTGTAAAAGAAAATGAAAAGAGGAGGGGAGCTTGCTCTTCCTTAACTTGAAAAGTACTACCACTACCTAACACATCTTACCTTACCTTTATGTACATGTACAACCAACGTAAAAACAACCAAATAAGGAGACAAGGAGAAAAGGTTAACCCACCCACAACGAATTTATTGCGATTTTTCCAAAGACGTTCGTTGCCACAACCACTATTAGGATTGTTGCTTGGGTTTTATGTTATGTGTGTGAGTTTTTTTTTTTTTTTTTGCTTCTACGAATACGAAAGCGGGTGGTAAAATAAACAATTTCATTTTGTTAATTTAACCTAGTTCTTCAGCTTTAAGGGGATCAATCAGGCATTCTGGTGTACACTACCTAGGTATGCAGTTGTAGGTATGAGTGTTACTTTAGTGTAAATCGTATGAATAAGGTTAATCCTCTGCGAAATCCTCATCGCATGTAATGTTATGAAATGTTATTAAGGTTGTTCGCTACATATTTTTCAAAAGAAAAAGATCTTCTCTAAGGTTCATTTATTTAATGTACCTATGTTTGGATGCTTGACAAATGGAAAATAGTACTTTTGCATTAAGGTATGTAATTCTTTAAGTTGATCACGGACATGAATTTGTAGGTATCCACTGGATGAAGTGGATTCAAAAATGTTTCTGGCTTTTCAGTTGGCAGCTTAACGTAAACGTTGAGGGTTGAGTTGGGCAAGAACGTATAATCGTTTGTCGCACATATTCTAATAAGGTGTGGAACGAAATTCCTTCCTCAAACAACCGAAAAGAGATCCTCCTCACACACAATTATAACTCAAACTAGTACCCACTCTGTTGGTTCAGTATCTGAAATCAATTTTTTTCTTCAATAATCGTCTGTCGTGTCTCGTGTGTTATGCTTGAACTTTTAATTAAAACAACTTCCTTCTCTTGATTCTAAATGACGACTAACTTCTATTCTGCTATGAGATCAGTGTTGCCAGATTGAGGGGAATTCCCCTTTTTGTGGGGAATTATGTTCGAAAATTTGGTAAAAGGGGAAAAGGGGGATCCTTTCAAATTATGGGGAAAAGCAGATTCTTACTTACTATACCAAACAAAATCAGCCGATTTACAAATAGGACTGCGTAAACAAACATCTCATATACACTTCGCACAAAAATTAAGGGAGCAGAAAAAAAATCCAGGGATTTTCAACTTATACAAAAATGGTCATGCAGCAAAAAAGAAAAAAACCAAATTGTAGCTTTAAGAGTCTAGTTTTCGAATATGAGTTTGAACATTTTTTTTTTGAAAATATTTTTTGGAGGATTTTAATAAAAAATTTGTTTTCAATCATTACATGAATTTGAAAAAGCAACCAAGAAAGGGCTTTTTGTGTTTTTTTGGAGAATCAAGCGGCAATCAAAAATATTGCGGAAACCACTAATGTTAAGTGTGTCTTTTACTGTTCAATATACCCACAAAAACCCAACGAAGTTTTAATTTAATCCAGCCAACCGTTTTTTTCCCCAATTCATCGAATTTTCGGAAAAAATTAAAGGAGCAAGAATTTCGAATTTAAAAAAATAATCGAAAATTTAGAAAAAAGAAAAATCCAAAATTTAAAAAAAAAAAATTATGTCTAAATTTTTTTTTTCAATTGGCTAAAAACTTCAGAAAATTAAAAAAAAACCAAATTGTAGCTTTAAGAGTCTAGTTTTCGAATATGAGTTTGAACATTTTTTTTTTGAAAATATTTTTTGGACGATTTTAATAAAAAATTTGTTTTCAATCATTACATGAATTTGAAAAAGCAACCAAGAAAGGGCTTTTTGTGTTTTTTTGGAGAATCAAGCGGCAATCAAAAATATTGCGGAAACCACTAATGTTAAGTGTGTCTTTTACTGTTCAATATACCCACAAAAACCCAACGAAGTTTTAATTTAATCCAGCCAACCGTTTTTTTCCCCAATTCATCGAATTTTCGGAAAAAATTAAAGGAGCAAGAATTTCGAATTTAAAAAAATAATCGAAAATTTAGAAAAAAGAAAAATCCAAAATTTAAAAAAAAAAAATTATGTTTAAATTTTTTTTTTCAATTGGCTAAAAACTTCAGAAAATTAAAAAAAAACTACCCAATGCGTACCACGTGGAGGTTGCACGGCGGATTTACGCTTCTTTTGTGCTTGCGCACGTGTATGAGTGGTTTTATCAGAGATTGAGACCCTGGACATTAGTTCATCTGTCGATTGAAAACAATTTTTTTTTTAAATTCGATTGCCAATCCTTTTAGGGAATTTATTCAAGTTTTTGAATTCAACCTCAACATTTCTGTGCTATCATTGGTTGCTGAGATATTGGTAATCAAAGATAAAATGATTTTTTTCCATTCAAATACCGATATCTGAGCGAGAAATGCTCGTATTGAGATTTTTAAAAGAACAAAATTATGGCTGAATAAACAAGCTATCCGGTCCGATAAGTCGAGAAAAAATTTTCCACGTCCGTAGATTAGAAAAAAAAACAAAAAAATTTCGAAAATTTTTTTTTTGTGGTTTTTTTATGATTACTCGAAAAATATTTTCAAAACGAAATTTTCAAACTCATATAGTCTGTTGTAAATCCCCTAAAAATGGATTTTTTTTCTGCTGCCTTAATTTTTGTGCGAAGTGTAGCACCCCTAATGTTGAAAGAATTTCCGAAATCTATCCAGTAGTTTCTAAGTTTCCGTTTCCCACCCCGTTCCTGTGGGAATCTTCTCTTCCCATGAAAATATGTGAATGAAATCTTAGTCTATGACACTGAGGCATTATTCCTCAACATCCTAAATTTAAAAGTATTTTTGAAATCGGCCAAGCAACTTTAATGTTCCCGCTCTAGTTCCCGTTTCTGTTCCTGTGGGATTATAGGGATGAGATATAGTTTGAATTACTGATGAAGGGAGATAAAGTAGCACCCCAGTGCTGAAAGAATTTTTGAAATCTGTGGAGTAGTTTCTAGTTTTCCTTTCCCAACCCCGTTCCTGTGGGAATATGGGGATCAAACCTTGACAGGAACCATCTCTAGACTAAAGTATGTCTGCCCTGAAAATTTTACAAAAATCCGTTGGGTGGTTTAGGAGTTTACCCCGGACATACAAACATACATCCTATTTTATATATATAGATACAGGGACCCATTTTCAAAAGTACCCAGGGCCCCCAAAAGGGTAAAGACAGCCTTGTTTAGCAATGAAAAAATTGGAAGGTCCGAAACAAAGAGAAAGGGAAATAAGATCTTTATATATCTCATGGTCAACAAAAAACATATGAGATTTCAGGTTGACACGGGAGCAACGTGCTCAATAATTGGTGATTATGGCTATGATGAGCTAGGTAGACCTACGTGTATGGGAACATCAAAGGTACTTAAAGCTTATGGTGGTGTAAGTGTTCTTGTTAGAGGGGTTATTCACGTGAACGTTACGATGAAGGGTAAAGGGGCTCTACTACCACTTTTAATACCTAATAGTTCAACCGGGGAAAATATTTTAGGTCTCGATTTGTTTGCTGTGCTAAAATTAGGCATTGGCACAGATCACGAAATGAACAATCTGTCAACAGATTCTGTGAAAAACTACAAACTGAGGCAAAACTGCTTTGCGAAAAGTACAAAGCAGTGTTAAGTAGCTCTTTAGGATGCAGTAAGCTGTTTAAAGCTCATATTTCGTTGAAAGATTGTTATCAGCCAAAATATTTAAATTATCGCCCGCTGACGTTCTCACAAAAATCCGCAGTAAAAGGCGAACTATATCGGTTGGAAAAACTGAATATTTTGAAACCAATTCGTACATGTCAATGGGCTTCTCCAATCGTAGTATTGCCAAAGCCCAACGGATCAGTCCGCATATGTGGTGACTATAAGGCATCCGTTAATTCGCAATTGGAGGTACATGGGTATCCATTTCCGAGATTTGAAAAGTTGTGCCATCAACTTCATGGCTGTCAATATTTTACAAAGATTGACCTATCGGACGCATATTTGCGAATCCCACTCGATGATGAGCCTAAACAGCTATTCGTAACTAACACTGAATTCGGTCTTTATCGAGTACAGAGACTACCTTTTGGGGCATCATCTTCAACTGCTATATTTCAACAGTATATCGATCAGTTATTGGCTGGCTTTGAGTATTGCGGAGCTTATGTAGATGACTTTATCATCTCAGGAAGGAACAACGAGGAACATCTTCGGAACCTTGAAACATTTCTTGGGCGGCTAGGGCAACTTGGTCTTACCTGCAAGATTGGGAAATGTGTTTTTGCTCAAAGTCAAATAGAATATCTAAGCCAAGTCATCGACGCTAGTTGCAAGAGACCCTCAGATGAGCGCGTCAAAGCGTTAGTAAAATTACCCGCCAACCAATGTATTGAAAACTTTGCCCAACTAGCCGCACCACTTAATTTCCTTAGGGCTAGAGACCAGGAGTTTGTATGGGGAATAGCACAGAAGACTGCTTTCGAGAAACTCAAAAGTAAGATTGCGAATGTATCTCGTTTGGTACATTTTTCGGAACACTATCCTGTAACCTTAGCCACTGACACTTCTTCGTACGTTATCGGAGCCGTAATTTCACACATATTTCCTGACGGATCGGAACACCCTATTGCCTTTGCATCTAAAACACTAAACGATAGCCAGAAGAGATACAGCCGAATAGAAAAAGAGGCCCTATCCATAATTTTTGGAATACGTAAGTTCCACCAATATCTATATGGACGCGAATTCGAACTAATTACAGACTACAAACCTTTGATCACAATTTTTCATCCAAATAAAAAACTGCCTGAAATGACCATCCACAGATTGCAGAGGTACGCAATCATTCTCATAAGCTACAACTACAAAATACGATACCGCCCCACCGAACAGCACAGCACTGCTGACTGCTTATCTAGATTGCCGATGGGTCCTGATAAGGAATTTGACGATGAAGAGGACGGCTTAGCAGTACAAAGAGTTTACAATACGGTATTGGAAGAGTTTACAATCACAAGTAAAACTGTCGCCGAAGCCTCTATTAAAGACAGAATCTTACAGAAGGTGATGGACTATATTCAGCACGGTTACACGGCCTACAACAGTTAATCATAACAGCGAGGATTATCATGCTATTTTGCATTATTTCAGAAGAAAATAAGTCTTTGTGTGTGTACTAACGTTATTCTCTTACATTCCGAACAAACAAGAGTGGTGATTCCGCCCGAGTTGCAAAAAAGGGTTCCTTCTATGCTACACAATGGCCACTGGGGTGTGAGCCGAATGAAGCAAATGTCACGTCGATATTGCTGGTGGCCCGGCATTGACCAGGATATTGAGAAGATAGTTGCAGATCTGGTCAGTATCCTGGTCAATGCCGGGCCACCACCAATATCGACGTGACATTTGCTTCATTCGCAAAAAAGAGTTCTTTCTATGCTACACAATGGCCACTGGCGTGTGAGCCGAATGAAGCAAATGTCACGTCGATATTGCCGGCATTGACCAGGATATTGAGAAAATCGTTGCAGGTTGCAGATCTTGTCAGCTGCACTCAAGCCATTCAGCCAGGGAGTTTTTTTTTTTTTTAATAAAAAGAGCTTATGCTAACTTGGAGAACTCAGACCTAATTACCGGTCCATTGTACTACCAGGGTAGCAGCCTTCGCTTTTTTTGTGGTGCGGTAGCTTGTGGTACCCGTGGTGTGATGGATAGCGTGTCCGCCTGTTAATCCAGAGGTTCGAGTTCGAATCCCAACAGAGGCAAAAATGTTTTTTCCACGGGTATCGCCTTTCGCGAGGAATTGGCAAGTCCTCCGTTAGTATTCATTGCCATGAAAACCGCTTTGTCCATTAGCCGTTCGGAACCGGCAGAAAATTGTAGGTCCCTTTCATTCCCTCACAAGTCATGGTTGTGGGAAATGCGCTAGGGCCAGGGGCTCCTCGCTCTGTTGCGCCACCCTATTTATTTTATTTATTTAGTAGCTTGAAATAAGGTGGATGTAATCTCGTATATAACCTCATAGGGCCACCCTATTTATTTTATTTATTTAGTTGCTTGAAATAAGGTGGATGTAATCTCGTATATAACCTCAAGGGCGGCGTCCAGATGAAACTGGGAGGCTGAAAGAAAAGTAGATGCTCAGAGCGAGATTCGAACCCACGCATCCGGCCTACCTACTGAACACTCTACCACTGCACCACGGCCACCCAGCCAGGGAGTAATTGTAATTGGCCGACTGCAAACTCTGCTTTAGACAGGGTGCACCTCGACTATGCAGGTCCTTTCCTAGGCAAGATGTTGCTTATTGTAGAGGACGCATTATCCAAATTCCCCCGGGTAATTAAGATGAACTCTTCAACATGATTTTCACTATTACTGCACTCAAGTCAATTTTCGCGTTGGAAGGATTATCAAAAACACTTGTCAGTGACAACGGGACACAATTTCAAAACTTCTGAGCAGCGCACTCGATACAACATATAACGTCGGCTCCATTCAATCCAGTCTAACGGGGCCACAGAAAGAATGGATCGAACATTCAAGACGTCTCTCAAGAAAATTTTGGAAGATGGTGATAACGCTGACATAGCACTTCGAACGTTTTTGTCAACTTAACGTGCCTCACCAAATGAGACGGGGAAATCTCTAGCCGAATACCTTCATGGAAGGCAGTATGTAGCGGATCTACACATAAATAAAACAACAATTATATTATTTCCAAAAAGATCCATAAAATTATGGCAAGAAAAAAGAAGCCGCTGCAAAAATGGAAAGTAAAACGCAGCAGCATCTTAGGTGAATGCGTCCATTCCACTCTCACGAAAAATGTTTCGTCAAGGTAGTTGACGAAACAAAAAAATATGCGTTTTGTGGTCGCCATGCCTTTTCCGGCAACCCACATTTCTTCTTCTCACATTGACACTCAACGCCATTAGACGTGCCGGCATTAAATTTAGACTTCGCTCAAAAGTAAATTTTCTTTCCTCATACGAAATTTCAAACTAAAGTAATGTAAAGTAGGAAGTAAATTAAGATGATTTTGTATTTAATAAAGACAAATAAAATGAAATAAGAGAAGAATCGAGTAAGCATTAAATAAGGAAAACAAGGAAGGAATCATAGGGGCCAGGCAGGAGCGCTGGACTAATCAAGGTAATCTACAGGCAGCTCAAATAGTAATCATTGTCGTGACCACCACAGGTACATTGGTTATAAGTATCGAACAATTTTAGCTATGTTACCAGACGTTAATCATGCTACGAAAACCGATGCGACTAGTAAGTTTAAGCCAGGGGATACAGTCTTTGCCCGGGAATATATGAAGAGTAATCGATGGGTAGAAGCTGAAGTATTGGGGGGCGAATATAACTTGTCTCAACTATAAATGGATCCATTAGGAGGCATCCAAACAGTTGCGGTTGGGCAAAATTTCCGCAGACACCAACCCAAGTACTCTTTGCAATAATTCTTATTTAACTAATCCGTTTCTTCTTCAACGAAGCCAATCTGAATCGTGCCGAAATACCTTGCAAGGTCAGTTCGAGGAGTCTGAAGCTGTCACTGGCTCTCCTGATAAGCGCGACGGGCCCGTAAGCAGCCCTATGCAACCAGCAGGCTCACCAAAACTGTCATCGGAGGTCCCAGAAGTGCGAAAGTCAAGCCGATCGAAGAAAGCCCCGGTGAGATTTGCCTGCGAATAAGAAGGAGGGAATGAAGCACCCTGTCATAAAGGTTGACAGATATGAATTGACAACCGGCTGACAGCTTAATAGATGAGTTTTGGGCACTTCTACTTTAGCCGCCAACTTGAATAGACCTTCGCACATATTTGTATATCTCAATTATTATTATATATTAAGAGAAGTATTTGTTTTCGATACTTAACATTCTTACAACTTTAAAAATGGTTCAGGAATTTACGTTTCTGGTAGGCAAGATTCTAAGACTGGCTTTTTCAAGTCTTAAACTTTTGCTTGGTCTACCAGGGTGCAGATGGCATGAGACTATGCATTTGCAGATGGCATGAGACTATATGCATTTGCTTCAAAACCGCAAGCAAACTACAACACTTGCCACTAGGCCTGTGGAAAAGACGTTGAAACCGCGGAGCACGTACTCTGTGAACGTCCTTTTTCTCGTTCGTGTTTTCACGTACCAGGTTACAGATACTCGGCGCAGACATGGTGAGAGCTGGTGCCTAGGTTCCCTATAATGAAAGCGTCTTCATGACGTCTACCAACATATGGAAAGCTGTACCAAAAGTAGGTTACTATCTAGTCTATGTTATTACTAGTCTATGTGATTTCACCACAGAAAAATTCGAGAGTGTTTCATTCAAAGCGGTTACGAGTTTACTTTCTGTATTATGTATCTATTCTGTGCATCTGTCTACTGTCAGGCAGAAACAGAATGATGGATGATGTACGTCTGAATACAATAGTCAAAGAAAGCAACATTCAGATTTCCAATGAGTGAGAATAAGTTGCTTGGCATTGCAGTAGAGGTAGAGTTGCTCTACTTCTCATTTGTAACTGTCATTGAAAAGTCCAAACATCTCCAAACAGACTACCGTCCCGTTTTTGCCTTTTCACAAAGAGATACCAAATCTACTACGCTTTTGTTCATTTCCATCGGCAAAGCATATCATCTTTCAAGTGACACTTAACTGCACTTGAAATATATGAGGGTTCTAAGTGCGTCTATCGTTCTATCTTCTGCTATTTTGCCCTTAAAAACTTTTGTTTGGAGAGGAGGGAGGTGCATTTATGAATCAATAAATGTCAAGTGAATGAAAGTCAAATGCATACGAAAGATTGCTTCCATTATTCTAATGCATCAGGGTTTTGCTTTCGGAACATACATGGATACAAGGAGACGATATCATTTCTTTGTTAGAAGTGGATTTCTATACTTCGTTCATTGTTGTTGTCTCTGTGAATAATTTAAATTAATGAAAACAAAAGAGTTTAGGAGTCTAATAGGTTCGATTGGTTGGAGAGTTTTGTTTGAAAAAATAATTAGGTATTAACTGATTTTGGAGCGAATGTGCACTCAGTAAGTTGTTTTTTTTTCATGTGTATACAGATATAGGGTAGTGTAATGAAGTATTTTAGCTTCGTCACATGCTTTCCAAATTCAAATTATAAAGCCTAGTACGCTGCTAAAACGAAAAAAAAAATCCCATACAAAAATGATAGGAAGGAATCGTAAACGAAAAATTTCGCTCACCTTTTCGTCGTGCAGTACGCTGCTGCTCTGCGAAAAGGGCTTTTTAGGTGGATAATTGTAGTAGATTTTTTACTGCAATTTCTTATAACTCTCCACACTTTTCCGTCTATCATTTATCTCCCGGGACAATAAATGCTTGCGAAATTTTGACAGTTCCATTGTTTTTTTTTTTAGTGAATTTATTGTGCCATTTCAATTGAATTTTCCTAAATAGAAAGTGGAATAATTTTATTTAGATGAGAAAAGTTTCCTCTTCTAAAGTATGCCCTTCAGTGATCTCTATTGGAGTTGCAGAGAAGCATTCTTAGTTAGCTCCGATTAAGCTTTGAGAGCACATTCAACTGAATTCTTGGACCACAAACTAGTTTAATAGTAAGCGGAGCTTAGACGGGTCGGAACAATTGAAGATTTTAATTGAGTCTGGTTTGTTGCAGCAGTTTTTGGATGAGAACCGGAAATAAAATAAATTTTTGTTTTAGTTTATTTATTTTGAAATTTTGTTGTTGATGATCATTTGTCATTAAAGTTATATGTTTTGTATTTTTTTAATCGTTGGCTTTTGAATAACTAACTTACAAATATAGTCACAGTTTTGTGTGGACCTACACTCCTGGTACGGACAAAAGCAAAAAAAATTGGCTTCCCACAGACTTGCAACAATCCAAAACCCAGGATTTAGATGAGTTTATTGAATACGAAGATGAAAAGGCAAAAAAGCGATCTTAAGTCAGAAGAAAAAAAGAAACTATAGCTCCGTGAAAATAAAAGAGCCAACCGGTCATGAAACGTCCTTTGGTTGCATGTTGCTGTAGATATGGGTTGACTCGAATCGAAGGAAGTTTTTTCTTCTCTTCATCATCGAAAGTGCAGATGATGAACAAATTATTGTCAAAAGAAGTAGTTCTTTTCCAGTTTGTTATGTAAACTCATTTTATGATAAAACTATTAATTTGTCTTATTGCTTCTTGTGACACTTTTGACTTGACTTTGACTGTCACTGTTTCGAAACAGCTGATTATACTCGGCACAAATATTTTCCGCTGAGTGTTCGTTCACGATTTCGTCGTGCTCGTGGAGATCAACGAAAAATTCCGTTTCGCATCAGCAGCGTACTAGGCTTAAAGCGCTGCCGAACAAAGGTGATCTAGTGTTCAAATCTACAATCCGAACACCAATCGCTGCAAAAAACAGCACACACAGTGCTCTCCCAAACCATCATCCCAGCCACAACCCTCCGGTGCCAGAATAGCAGACAAATACACGGTGCCGTGAAATAAGGTCGAAGGCAATAAGGCCTTATTTTCACAAAAGTTGTGAAATAAGGTCGATTTTTTTCGACCTTATTACCAATTTTGGGAAATAAGGTCGAAAATCATTGTTGCACTAAATTTGTCGAAATTAGCGTTTTACTTTATTTCTCAGTTGAATTCGATTTTATTTCTTTGTTTTAATTTTGGTAGAAACAGAAATGTTCTGAGGGAAACTGGATTTAAGGAGCTGAACTTTTCGTCCGCAAGGGGGAGGGGGTGACGTGCCCAACCTGGTGCGGCGCGGGCCGACGAGGCACGCACCCGATGAGGTGCAGCACTTTCCACAAAAATTTTATAAATATTATATGCATGCACCTGCGTATTTCTTGAAGTGGAAAACAGTCCAACTACACATACACTACTCATGCCTGCATGCGCAATCAATGATTGGAGGTGTATGGTGTTGACTGAGTGATGGTGCATGCGGATTGAGCAATATCAGAATTTTCTGATTTTTTCTTGTTTGTGCTATCTGCTATCATGCAAATGTGGTATGTGGGCAAAATTGCTCAGCCAAGTGATAAAATTCGAATCAAGAAAATAGCAACAACGAATTTCTAGCATGACATCTTTACAACTTGTCTATTGTTACGTGCTTTTAGTTTCCTAGCCGGGGTAGAACTCACGGAGGGCCAGAGTTAAGTGAACAAAATCACTCAAAAATTAACAAGGTCAGAAACTCTCTTTTATCATGGACTTTCTGATTTTATGTTATAATTAACAAAATAAAGTGTTGGCATACTTCAGTTATTGTAATTCAGGCTTATCAGCTAACGTATCGTGGTCAGTAAGCTCAGCGACTTCAACGGCTCCGGCCAGTTATAGCTGCTTTTGTCTGATTACCCTTAGTCTTGTATTCACTATGAGAGAAAAGAAATTAGTATTGATCGAGTAAGATTTGGTTAATGCCTTGTGGCACAATCCCTTGTGGCCATTCACCCTATAGGTAGCCGAAGGTAAGTCGAAGCGCTTAGGCGTCCGAAGACCCTAGCAGGTTGAAACAGCAGGCGTCCGAAGACCCTGGTAGGTAGAAACAGTAGGCATCCGAAGACCCTGGTAGGTAGAAACAGCAGGCGCCCGAAGACCCTGGTAGATAAAAACAGCAGGCACACGAAAACCCTGGTAGGTAGATCACAGACGAATAGGTCTTGGGGATCAGCAGGTATTAGTATCTACCCCAGGTGGCACAATACGTAATACGTACAGTGCCGATCTGCTATCAATCGCGATAACACGCACCGCGCTAGTGTCCGCCACAAAAATCCGTGCTTTTTTCCCCAAAACATAAATCTGGTCTCCTTTTATAACAAAAAAAAAAAAAAAAAAAAAAACAAAATAGATAAAATTCATTCACTATTCAAACCCTTCCAATTAATAAACAATCAAAACTTTCCTGCCGCGCCGCGCCATATGTTTACTAAAATCACTTCAGTGAATTAATTACATTCAGTGCTGTGTGCCACCCAATCATATATTCATATATAAAAAAAAATAATAGACCAAACACTAGTGCTTACCTTCATCTCCTTCCTCCCCCACACCACTCTCGCAGTCTCAGTGCCTGCACACATTTTTTCTACAAGATCTCTTATCTTATCGAAGCAGTGTGTGCAGACAATGAGGCTGTGAGTTTGATAGGCGAATAGTCAATCAACGGTGTTGATTCCGTTGGTTAACTAAATTCAAGTTTCTGGCTGGGCATAACACCGCTAGTAACTTGTTTTTGGTTTTCCAATTAAATCTTCACTTGTTGATTGTACTTAGATTAAGCGTCTGCGGTTAATACTTTGTTTTGTGTGTTTTTGTGGATCGTAATGTCGGGTAAGTTTAGAGTCGATTTTAGCAACATTAGGGGGTTGCGATCGAATTTTTTTTTCTGTGTACGCTCACACTGCTAAATGCAGGCCAGCTGTTTTGGCATTGAGTGAAACTCAGGTGGGTGTTGATTCTGATTCATCAGAGTTCAACCTGCCTGGGTATAGCTTAGTGCCATTATTCTTTTCTTTCCATGGCCTCGCCGTATATGTTCGGAATGATATTGCTTACCAGCTTCTACCACAATACGGCCTCTGTTCTAATACGAACTTTAATTTCATGTGGTTAAAATTCACCGTCCGTAAACATGTCATTCATTATTGTTTTATCTATAGAAGCCCCAATTTAGATAGCAATTCAACCTCTAACGAGTTTGATGCGCTATCTGACTCCATAATAAGAATTGTTTCCCTTTATCCTCACACTGAAATCGCAATTGCGGGCGATTTCAATGTACACAATTCTGGTTGGCTTCGACATTCTGGCCAGACAACACCCGAAGGAAAGTGTGTTGAGATCTTCGCTGAGTTTAACCAGTTAACTCAACTTGTTGATGAGCCCACTCGGGTTCCAGATATTGAAGGCCATGCGGCCAACACTCTTGACTTATTTCTCACTTCTCATCCCGAAAAATACAGGGTTGTAGTATCATCTCCTTTAGGCAAATCAGACCATTGTGTCATATCGGTAGATTTTTCGTCTTCCGTCACGGTAAAAAAAGATAAAGTCCCTAAAAGAACTGTGTGGCAATACGAGAAAGCCAATTGGGACGGCCTGAATAATTTCTTTCGAAATTTTAATTGGTCATTGTGCTTTCTCGACGGAAACGTTGATGCATCAGCTGATATGATATCTAACGTAATTCTCAACGGCATGAGAAATTTTGTTCCTCACAGAACAAAAAATATCACCCCCAAAGAGAATTCGTGGTTTGATTCAAGCTGTAAAGAGGCGATAAGGGATCGAGAAAGTAGTTTTCGCAAATTTAAAGATAACCCTACTGTAGAAAACCGAAATTTGTTCAAACGGGCCAGAAATAGCTGTAATGCTCAGATACAAAGGGCTAAGTTTTTACATGACCAAAAAGTAAGGCAAAAAATACTATTGTGTCCAAAAGGAAGTAAAAACTTTTGGTCTTTTGTGAAGAACATTAAGAGCTCGACCACGTCATCGGTCCCAACGCTCGTCTTCAATGACTCTCCGTATGTCAGCTCCGTCGACAAAGCCAATTTGCTGGCAGCTCAATTTGCTGCCAACTCGACACTTCCTCATAGCATAGTGGCTCCACCTGAGCTCGAGTCTGCAAATTCTTTGATGAAGCAGATATTTTTTCGAACTCGCTCGGTTGCGAGAGTCCTCAAAGATCTCAACATACATAAATCCGCTGGTCCAGATGGTATCCCCGGCGTTATTCTGAAGAGGTGTTCTTCTACGCTGGCAAAACCACTGCGTAAACTTTTCCATCTTTCCTATTCTGCTGGGATTTTTCCGAGCAGATGGAAAACTGCATTTGTCCAGCCGGTCCCTAAAAAGGCGAATCTTCCTCCCCTTCTAATTACCGTCCAATTGCACTAACGTCCCTTCTTTCCAAGGTCATGGAAACGTTGATAAACCGTCAACTTATGAAATATCTTGAAGAACGAAAGCTCCTTAATGACCGTCAGTACGGCTTTCGTAGCAAACGGTCCACTGGTGATTTGATGGCATATCTCACCGAAAAGTGGAACCAATCTTTACATTGTTTTGGAGAAAGTAAGATTATTGCGCTTGATATTTCTAAAGCATTTGATAGAGTTTGGCATCAGGCTCTTTTATCGAAAATGCGTGCTTTTGGTATCGATGAGTCTCTTCTTCGTTGGATTAGAAACTACCTTTCCGACCGTTCAATACAAGTTGTGTTGGATGGTTTCAAGTCTGATACCCACTTCATAAATGCTGGTGTGCCCCAGGGCTCCGTTTTGTCTCCGACTCTCTTCCTCATTTTCATTAATGATCTCTTGTCTGAAACTTCTAATCCACTTAACTGTTTTGCTGACGACTCGACCCTCAGCTTTTCATATTCGTTTCCAAATTCACGTCCCTGCTCTTCGGATGTGGAACTGGAACGGTTGCGTATGATAAGCTCATTGAATTCTGACCTTGACAGCATTGTTGCATGGGGTAGTAAAAACCGAGTAGAATTCAATGCTTCGAAAACTCAATGCTGTCTCTTGTCGTTGAAGCTTAACATTCCCCCATTGCCATTATCCATGAATGGTACCTGCATCGAAGAAACCGAAAAGCTGTCAGTACTTGGTATGTGTGTAAACGATGATCTTCGTTGGAATGACCACATATTTGAAGTCGCCAAAAATGCTGCAAAATGCTTAGGTTTCTTGAGACGATGTAGGAAGTTCTTCACCCCTTCTGATCTGGCTACAATTTATAAGGCCTTCATCCGCCCAAAACTGGAGTATAACTCCCATATCTAGTCAGGTGCTTCTCAAACATCTTTGCACCTCCTTGATAGGGTACAAAATAGAGCGTTGAAATTGATAGGTGATAGTTCAATCGTAGAATCAATTGATTCTCTTGAACATCGTCGAAACGTTGCCTGTCTCACTCTCTTTTATCGCTTTTTTCACAAGCAGTGCTCTAGTGAAGTAGCCAGTTGCATTCCTCCCCTGAAACAATTTAGCCGCAACACCCGCCTCGCTAGGAATGTTCATCAGTTTTACCTTGAGCCCAACTTCAGGCGTACAGTCAAGTATAGAGATTCGTATTTCAGTCGCACCACCCGAATGTGGAATGCTTTACCTGGCTCTGTATTTCCCCTTCATTACGATTCACAAAAATTCAAAAGCAACGTGCATCGGTGTCTCCTTTCAAATCCTCTCCTATTTTCCTAAATGCTCGCACTGTGTTTAACAACATTATAAGGGTATTCATAACCCCTTGATGTGCGCGTTAATTATAAAAAAAAAAAAAAAAAAAATCAATTTAATAATTGTTATAAAACTTACTCCAAAAACTTTGATAACCCTTTGCCGCTGGTACTGCTGCTGGCTTTTTTACCGGTAGCTTACATCTTACTTTTACTCGGATTGTTCTTCTTGAATTCCTTGAGGAGAACTGCACCTTGTGGTCGGTGCCAGCGAACTGACTTTTTCTGCGCTGCGCTGCTCTATTTATACCCACAGCTCACGGTGGTGCCGTGTGCAATACCCATTTAATCTATCAGAATTGCCCATACCCCTATGCATTTTCTCCATATCTCATATGCTTGAATAGACTACACCACTACAACACTATGACAACCATTTTACTCACCACCAAGCTCTTCCGCATTTCCGCATTGCATGGTCCGCACTACTTGTGCATGGGGAGTTGGGCATTCTGTGGTGTCGTGTGATTTAGATTAGAAAAGATTTTTATTAGTCATAAACTTTAGAGTTTGTATTTCCACCCAACGTACGTAAGTAACCTACACCACTATTCACCATCAAGCGACGGTGCCAGCTTCTTGCCCGCCTTACACATGCATGGTGGATTCCTTGTCTTCTGGTAGGATGGATATTAATTTCACTTTACCATTATTTAGTGTGGCTTAACTGATATTCAAAAGTTAGTGTCTCAGGTGGGTGTGCTTCCTACTTTTTATGCCCTCTAGATGGCGATAACTGGTTTATTGTGGACTATAAATGAGAAGCATTTGACGAAGCCTAAAATGTTTCGTTACACTATGAAGATTGCGCAGTTTGCATGAGTAGTGTAGTGCGAAAGCGATATTGCGCAATCTTCTGATTGCACATGCAGGCATGTGTGATGTACATATGGGCCCCATTAGCTACACGAAACCTCAATAAGGGGGCACTGTTAGCAGTTAGTGCAACACCGAACTGAACGAATTATAACTATCGCTGGCAGGAGCCGCAAAGTACCACACAAACCGAGCTATCCGCAGATAAATAATTTGAATTATATTAATATTATATTTGTTCTTAATAAAAGAGAGCTTCTGACCTTTGTGAATTTTTGAGTGTTTTATTCACTGACCTTGGCCAGCCGTGAGTTCTACCCCGGCTGGGAAATCAAAAGCACGCTACAGTAGGTTGGGTCACTTTGGGCGGTGAGACACATTCGACTGTCAATGGCATCGCTGGCTCACATTGAATCTCTCACAATATTTTTTTTCAAAATTTTTGGTATCTAGAACATTCAGTTATGTGATTGTCATTTTTATAACTTTGCAAAAGCACGAGTTGATCGGAGCGGCTGGGTTCATATTCGCTTCCTGAGTTGAGTTCCTATGACTTGACGTATATGAAGGCTTTTAATTTATCTGAAGCTATGTCAAGTTGGATCGACCGCTTTCACAGAATGGCCTCAAATCGGTCTCAACCGATTTGAAGCAACTACGAGAACTTACTTTATTGTAGCGTACGCTTAGTTCAAAATAATAAAACCTTTCCTTTCACTTTAATTACAGTACTTTTATTCGATATCTACTTTTCGATATACAACTCGAGTAATAATCACATTAACTTAATGGACAGGACGCATGGGCAGGTAGACAGTAGGGCTTTATATGCAGGTAGAGGTCATTCAAGTAAAGCCAAGAATTCTTTTCGCAAAGAGCAACCAATACGAAGCAAATGTTTTGTTTGTAAAAAGGAAAGGCATTGGAAGCGAGACTGTCCTCAGTTAAAACAAAGGAATCTTAAAGGTGTCGACTTAAAAGGCAGTGCTTTCTTATGTGAAGTGCTTTTGGCTGAAGGTGTAAGCCAAGCTGATGAATGGTATCTTGACTCTGTCGCAAGCGATCATATGAAGAATCGTAAGGAATGGTTCTCAAATTATCAGGCGTTTGAACGACCAATTATCGTGCGGATGGGAAATGGGAACACAATCAACGCATATGGGAAAGGTGATATAAATGTTTCGTCATATAACAACTCTGTTTGAAAAGAAAATCATATGGCTGACGTTCTCTATGTGCCGGATATTCGTCTTAACCTTTTCTCTTTGAATTGTGCTTGGACAAGGGTCTTTGATTTGTGTCTAATAATTCTAATTGCGAGCTATTAAAAGAAAATGAGGTTATGGCAGTGGGAGTGAGACAGAATAAATTGTTTAAACTGCTTGTGAAGGTTATTCCTACAACAGTTGCGAAAGCATGCGTAAATTTAACAGAAGCAGATAAGACGAGTTTGAGAAGGTGGCATGAGAAACTTGGTCACCAGAATATTATTCATGTAAAGAAAACATTAGCGGCCAGAAAAATTCCTTTTGTTGACGAAGACAAATTTTTTTGTGAAGCATGCATGTACGGAAAGCAACATCGAGGGCCATTCCAAACTAGTGAGCATAAGTCTACTGATATAGCTGTGCTTGTGCACTCTGACATGTGTCAGAAAATATTTCAGTCGAATATCATTTAAACGCTTCATTTTTTTTTTTGTTTTATTGATGCAAATTTGTTTTCATATTTAAAATTTAAGTTCGAGCTTTTCACAAATCAGTATCTAAATACATGTATGTTTGTGTTTTGCCTACATTGAGCTATAGAAAACAGTTGAAATGCGTTAGTAGGGCTCCTATTTATTAAAATCATTGACTTATTACGAAATGAAAATAAAACTAGTGCAACATCGTCCATGAACAGGCTTATATATCCTGAACTCAACTATGATCTCAATGAAAAATAACTATTTCAATGACAGTTATACCATAAGGGCGATACCTATCTCAAATTTGTAGAGCAAGATGCGATATGTTGAATTTAAACGGTGCGCCCTTCAAAAAAACCACAACAAATATTTGTACTATATGCAATCTCCAAATGAAAGAAGACACTTTCCATCTCTTGGCAATATGTCCGATTTATAAAGATTTAAGATCAATGTTTTTCGGGAAAATTTCATTAACAATGGAACAAACTAAAGGCATCCTTAATGGAGAAAATTGGTCAGCACTACACAAATTTATAGACACTGCGTTAACGTATAGAAATAATATTCTTAATGAATTTGCATAGAAAATACAAAAAAAAAAAAATACAATTAAATTCTATAATTATAATTCCCAATATGTCATGGTTTTATCAATTTATCAGTTTTATTTTATTAAATTTCTATTTTAATCATAATTTATTAATCAAATGTTTAAATTTCGTCAATCAGGCAGACGGCAACGCCATTGCTTATTTAAATTATTAATGTTGTTTTATTGTTTTCAGTACGACAGTTTGTTAATCTAAAATTATAATGTTATAAGAAAACAAAAAAAAATGAATAAATAATTTATAAAATCTAAAAAAAAATCTAAAATCTAAAAATCATTGACTTATTAAACATGGACTGCTAGGACCCAACTTCACGATGGTTCCACGTATTCTAAGCAATACTAGCGAGCATCATTTCAGCGGAAAACTAGTGAAACATTTTTGACACTGCTAAATAATCACGCTAGCTAAATCACAGCAAATGTCGTTAGTGTTGATGATTCGACCACACTGATGAGCAAATGTTCATCAAACCACACTTACGTTCTGTCGAGCTCCTGACGTTGTCGCCAACTTATAGGCACTTCAAAATCCTGGTACACGCCGTCAAACTTCTCCACCAGCCACAAAATATAATGCTTGATAATTTGTCTTTTGGTTTTCTTTTATTTGTAATTTTGCACGTAGGATTTTTTGTTGTTTATAAATTTTAGTTTTGTTTGAACTTTTATAATTGAGGCCAGAAGGGCAAAAATATAATTTTGAAAAGAATTAATTGTAAAAAGCCAACCAAAAGGAAAATGGAAAACGTTGTTGGCTGGCTAGTGGTTGACATGTGAATGACGTCGTCGCTATGCGACGAACCACTTACAAAAAAAAAATGTAGTAGATTATACGAAAATTCTGTTCATGGATTAATTAGTTCCAGAGGGCGAACCATGAATGGTACCAAACTCTAGTTTTTGATTACGCTGGGGAGTGGCAGTGTTCACACTAGATTCGTGTGAACATTACCGCCCCCCTTGGCGAGATACGCCAAAAAAAAGGTTACTGAAAATAAAGTAAGTGAAAACTGATTAATTGGCAATTTAGTTAATAGGCAATAGGCACAGCTTTACAATGGGTCGGACTATTTCTCCGTTTTGGGTCTTTAGTGTTGCAACTCTGACTCGACCATCGGAACCCGGGTGTATATTTATAACACGGCCTGGACGCCATTCGGTGGATGGCTGATTTTCGTTTTTAATGACGACCAAATCATCAACTTTAATGTTGGTTTGAGGTGTTTTCCATTTGTGTCGTTGATGTAGTTCCTTGAGATATTCATCTTTCCATCTGTGGCAGAACTGTTGTTGGAGGCATTTTACTTTTTCCCACCGATTGATTAACGATAAATTTGCATCGACCAGATTCGGTTCCGGAAAAGATAAAAGCGGACCGCCGCGTAAAAAATGCCCCGGCGTCAATGCCAACAGATCAGAAGGATCTGTGGACATGGACGATATTGGACGCGAGTTCAAACACGCTTCGATACGTGCTAAAACCGTTGCAAATTCTTCGAACGTAAACTTGGCCTTGGTCCCCAGCCCTCTTAAATGGCTTTTGAAACTTTTAACGCCGGCTTCCCATAGACCTCCCATGTGAGGTGCCCCGGGTGGAATAAAATTCCATTTCAAACCATGAACGCCATACTTAAGGCTTGTTTCTTTGGGAATGGTGCCTACAAACTTCTTAAACTCCTTGCGTAAAATTGCATCGGCACCTGTAAAGTTCGTTCCATTGTCGGAAAACACTTCTTTAGGTGAGCCTCGTCTTGAGGTGAACCTGGCAAAGGCCGCGAGGAACGCTTCAGATGACAAATCACTTGCAGCTTCGAGGTGAATTGCCTTGGTGGAAAAGCAGACAAACACGCATGCATACCCTTTGGTCATACGACAATTTCGTGCATTGAAACTCTTGATTATGAAGGGACCCGCGAAGTCGATTCCAGTGAATGTGAACAGTGGCGAAAATGTAACTCTTTCGGGCGGTAGGGCTGCCATCATCTGCTTGCTTAAGTCTTTTTTGTTGGTCGCGCATATGGTGCAACGACGAATGCAAGACTTAACCAGAATTTGGAGCTTTGGCACCCAGAAACATTGTCTCGTTAGTCGCACCATTAAAGAGTTGCCACCGTGCATTGAAATCTCATGAATGAATTGAACCAGGAGACACGCAAAACGGGATTTAAATGGTAGTATTATAGGATGACGTTCATTGTACGAAATGTCTGAGTTCGAGAGTTGCCCATTGACTCTAAGAAGCTTGTTTGAATCCAAAAATGGATTAAAGGACAAAATAGAACTTTTTGTTGACACTGGCTTGCCAGCTGCAAGCAGCGAATATACTGTCGAAAAATGAGCTTCTTGAGCCAATCGAATCAGACGAATTTTCACAAACTCCATTTCTGGTTGCGAGATGTCACGAGACTTGTATTTGCTGGGTTGTTGCTTTGAGATAGACCCGAAGAAGCGAAAAACATAGCACAATACGCGCATAGCGCGGGATAAAGTCGAAAAACGGTCAAGAAAGTCTTCCGGTTCTTGTTGAACTACCAATGAGTTGGTGTTTTGTTCGGAGTCGTCGAGAGAAATGCCTGTTAGTCCCACTAGAGGACTCTGAAAATTTGGCTGGACCACTAACGAGGAAACCTCTTTCTGTTCGAGATCTTCAGTACGTGGAGCTTCTGGTAATGCCACCGGCCATTGAGAGGCTGGTTCACAGAGCCATGATGGGCCCCGCCACCACATACGATTCTGCTTCAGATCGGAGGGCAATACACCTCGAGTGGCCAAGTCCGCGGGATTTTCGGCAGATCTGACGTGCTTCCATACTGCGTTGCCGACATTGTCCTGTATTTCACTGGTACGGTTTGCAACAAAGGTTTTCCAAACGCACGGAGGTTTTTTGAGCCAGGCCAAGACTATGGATGAGTCTGTCCATAAAAAGATTTGATATGCCTGAACTGGAAAATTGGGTAAGTAAAATTTGATCATTTTTGAAAGCAAAAGTGCTCCACACAGCTCAAGACGCGGTAAAGAGACCGTCTTTAGAGGGGCAACTTTGGACTTCGCACACATCAAGTAGGAGGATGCTTCTCCATTAGGGTGACTTGCGCGAGTTACACAAATGAAAGTCAGCAAACTTGACGACGGCACATTTGTGTTGCTTCGCAACCCATAAACTGTCGTTGCATCAGTTTCCTATGTGAACCTCACAATATCCGAAGGCCATAGGAAACTGAATGCAAACCCTAAATTGTCAATGCATCAATTTCCTATGGGAACTTCTTAACTACCGAAGGCCATAGGAAGCTGAATGATCCTATGGCCTTTGATTGATCTTTAATTTAAGTAGGTATATACTGAAAATGAATGAAACAAAATGCTCAATAAAAACTTAACCGTCTAACGAGACACAACGAAGTGCTCTGGTGTTTTTATTCGTATACATATTATACCCAAAATATATATATGTAACTCGCGTATATAAAGCGCTGCCGCATATGCTTTCTCGGAAGAGTCACAGAAGCCATGAAACTGAATCTCCACAGTGGGGGAGTATTCAACCCAACGTGGGATTTCTATAACCTGTATTTCAGGTAATGACTCTGCAAACTCTTTCCAAGTGGCAAATTATTCAGGGCTGATACGCTCGTCCCACTCAGTGTGCTCCGCCCAAATGCGTTGCATCAACGTTTTGGCAATTATCACTACGGGGGCCAACCACCCCGCAAGATCGAAAAGACGAGCAATTTGAGAGAAGACCTCTCTTTTGGTCGGATTTGTCGACAGTGGAATGCGTTGCGTGGTGAAGTTAAAATTGTCTCTTTTGGCATTCCATCGTACCCCTAGTGTTTTTGTGGTGCTGTCAGCATCGAGCTTCAGGAAACTTTCGTTCAGCACATGTTCTGGTGGCAAATGGTTAAGTAAGCTAGACGAATTTGCGGTCCACTTACGTAGTGGAAACCCAGCTGAGTTAAGCAACGCTATAAGTTCGATTTGTGCCTGTTTAGCCGAACTGAGAGAATGACCACCAGATAGAACATTGCCGACATAGAACTCCGATTGAATGATTCTAGACGCTAGGGGATACACGGTTCTGCCTTCTTTTGCCAGTTGCAAGAGGGTGCGGATGGCCAGATATGGAGCACAATTGACACCAAAAGTGACGGTTTGAAGTTCAAAGTCTTCGATTTCGGACTCTGGCGAACTGCGAAAGAGGATTCGTTGAAATGGAGTATCTCTAGGGTCGACCAAGATTTGGCGGTACATTTTCTCAATGTCCGCATTAAAGACAAATTTATTAAATCTCCAGCGGAGAGTGAGAGATGGTAAATCTTGCTGCAATATGGGCCCTGGATACAACAAATCGTTTAAACTTACCCCATTCGACGACGATTGAGACGCATTAAAAACAACCCTCACTTTGGTGGTCGTGCTTTCAGGCTTTATGACCGCATGATGTGGCAGATAGAACGACTTTACTTGACCTTTTGCAATCTTTTCCATCGGAGGTACTTTCCGCATATGGCCAAGGGTGAGGTATTCAGAAATAACGCTTGAATATTGAGTCTTGAGATCCGCTTTCATGGCTAACGATCTTTCGACTCTCGAGAACTGCCTTCATGCGATGTGCCTAGAGAACCCTAACTTGCCCTTTGATGATTGTGCCTTAAACGGCAGACGAACCACATACCTCCCATCCGAACGTCTCGAAGTCGTGTTTTTATATAGTTCGTCACAGTAGCAGTCCTCTGTTGGCCGAGTGACTGTGGACGGCAGTTCCTCGAGCTCCCAAAATTTCCGTAGCTGAGTATCCAAATTGGAAGTACTCGAACTGTTGGTCACTACGAATGTATTGAACGATTGGAACGACTCCGGAACTGGTCCAGACAGTACCCAGCCGAACATTTTGTTTTGAGCCACGAGGGAATCTGCGATAAGTTGGAGACCGTTCCTTATGATCGATGGGTATAAATCCGCACCGATCAGCAGATCGACCTGGGACGATTTATTAAACGTGGGATCAGCCAGTTTGAGGCCGCCACAAAGGTTGGGATCGATGATACTAAACGATGAACTTGGCAGATTGTTCGTCAATGATCGCAGAACAATTGCCTGGGCACGTGCTCAGACATGATTGCAAACGCACAGAGTTTTTTCGACGTTATGGCGAGATTACCACTGATTCCGGAAATGGTTGTATTCTTATCCGTTACGGGCAAGTTCAAACGCTTTTGTACTGCCTCTGAGATAAAGGATATTTCGGAACCAGTGCCCCTGTTCTGTAACTATCGCCTCGATAAAAGCAGGCGATAAACGGTGGAAAATGGAACGAAGTCCTACGAAATTAATAGAATTTCGTTCCATTTTCCACCGTTTATCGCCGAGGCGATAGTTACAGAACAGGGGCACAGGGTCGATAAGAGCGCGAATTATGTGTTTGGATTCTTTGCCAACAATGCAAACTAGTGCCGTTGCAAGCAATATTTTCTTGGGAGCACCGACATGAAAGTTTTGAAACGACGCTTGAGGCACGAATGGAAGTGACGACGCCGATATTTGAGGAGCTGTTGTTGCACTAGGGAGATTAGTGGACTGTATTTTATTTCCGTTTTCGTTAGCGTTGAGGTGCAACAGTGAGTGATGCCGTTTTTTGCAGTGGCTACAAGAATATTTTCTCGTACAAGCGACTTTTGCATGACTCGCGCTTAAACAGTTGTTGCACAGTTTGTGCTGCCGTACCGTTTGGATTCTCGTTGGGATCGACATTGCCGAAAATTTTGCACACTCATAAATGGAGTGCGCAGCCGCACAGATTTTGCATTCCCCCCCCCCCCCCCCCCCTGTTTTGGCAAGGTATGTGTTGACTCTTTTATTGTTTCGAACATGAAAAGTTGGCAACTCTGCTGTAAAAGTGATTTGTGCAATTATAATAGCGCTCTTGCAAATTATTTAATTTCTATTTGAAACAGTATAAATTAATTAGCAAAATTGATTTTTATCAAATAGAGTATCAGTTTTCAATTGAAAAAAGTGTTTAGTTCACAGGTAAATCTGCTTATATTGCCTTACAAACACATTTCCAAAATACCTCATCCGTCGCATGACAGATAACAAACGGAAATTAATCCAAACTTCTCCAGAAGAAAATCTAAATTCTAAAACATTTATTAAAAGAACACAAATCAATCAAACACATAAAATTATGTCTATTTCTGAAACTGATCTGCATAAAATTAAAACAATTATAGATGATTCGCTCCATTACGAGCTTGAAAAGGTAACCGCAAAATTAGCTACAAAGGACGATCTCGTCAGGTTGCATGCCGAAATTAATTCACTGCGATCACAAAATCAAGATTTAACTAGACAAATTCAACATTTTGAATCAAGATGTAATATTCTGGAAGAAGAACTGGAAATGCAGGGTCGAGAAATCAAAGCGAAGAATATAATCCTTTCTATTCCGAATGAAAATGTCGACATACAAACCAAGGTCAATTCAATATCTGAATTTCTGCTTGGTGAGCCCTGTCAAATGTCAAACACAACGAAAATAAGCGAAAACGTAAATACAATTAAGGTTAAAATCAACACTGGATCTAATGAAATTGCTTCTAAAATGTTGCGAAATTCATCAAAGCTCAAAGGCACAGGTGTTTTTATTCAACGAGATCTAACAAAACAATCACAACACAAACGCCGAATCCTTCTGAGCTATCGAAAAATCATCAAAGCAAAAAAACCAACGGAGCGAATACAAATTAAAAACAATAGTTTATTGGTATCTGATAAATTGATTTATTTAAACAATAATAATGTACTTCAACATAAAAACGATGACGGAGAAAAATACCTGCGAGATATGTTTGGGGAACTTAATTTTGAAGACGTCAATCAAATGAGGTTGTCAGCTAGACGTCAAAACAATTGGCCGAGAGCATCTGATGCTACCTTGCCAGGGATGCCACTTTTCCAAAACACACCAAGTTCTAGTGCTTTAGTACGTAATTGAAATTCTCATGTCGTCAGCTCTATATCTTATGTTAAATGTAATATTTTGTCTTATAATGTGTCAGGTCTCAGTAATAAGCTGTTATTTGTAGATTTTTTCAATTATGCTAAAAGTTTTGATATTTTTGTTTGTATGAAACTCATGTCACCAACGAAAATGTAAACAAATACACTAAATATTTTGATGGTTACAAGCTTCTCTGGAATGCAGCAGAAAGAACAAATATTAAAGGGCGCGCTAGTGGTGGAACTCTTTATGGAATAAAAACATCGCTACTAAAATGTTATGATTTTAAATACATCGAAGGTTTAACCGTCATTAAACTTTTAGATAAAGTTGATATGTATATTATACCAATCTATATTAATTGCAACAAGTGGAGTGATGACTTTGAAAGACTTAATAACCTCATGTCTTACCTGGCCAACAAAAGCATTTTACTGATCGGCGACTTTAATGCAAGAACAGAAAATCAACAAATAACCTCAGTCCGCAGTACAAATAATTCTTACATACACATCAGAAATCGAAATTCAAAAGACAATGTTTGCAATCAAAATGGTACAAACTTTCTTGAAATGCTGCAGAGTTACGATTGTATAATTTTGAACGGTTGTGCTCATGGGGACACTGAGGGGCAGTACACCTTTATTGGAGGTCAAGGCAGATCTGTAATAGATTACTGTGCAGTAAATAATGAGTGGAATGATTTAATAACAAAATTCGAAGTGCAGAGCAAAAACTTTTCGGACCACTTACCTATTACTGTTGAATGGTCAAATGAATTGGTAACACATCAAAGAAACTTACAACTTATTCCACGACTTAAATGGAAACAAGATAATGTGCTTCTGTATCAAAAAAAGCTGAATAATAATCTTTCAAGTTTAAACGTGTTCCCTGAATCAGTGGATGAACATGCCAAGCAGCTGATTTCTTGTATACGAAACTCTGCAACTAACTCAATTTCAAACAACATCAAAAAGTACAAAAGCAAGTGGTTTGATAAGGAGTGCATGAAGGCGCGCAATAAATCATTTGTTCTCTTTAACTCCTTGAGGAAATCCAACTTTAACTCTCAAAACCTTAAGATTTGGTATAACGAAGCGAATACCTACTACAAAAAATTATGTTTGAAGAAGAAAACAGAGTTCGAAAACAACCAAGCTCAAACGTTAGGTCAAACAAAAAACTCCAAAGAATTTTGGAATGTGGCCAAGGAAATTAATGGGCTTAATTTTATGATAGGATCAGGAGTATCTGCTGAAGCTCTCTCCATTCATTTTAAGAATCTGCTTCATAGCGATAGCAACTTCAATTTTTCGTACGCTGAGCCAATTTGCATCGATGAGATCCTTGATAGCGAAATATCATTGGAAGAAGTACAAGCTGTTATTTTTAAGTCTAAAAACGCAAAAGCACCTGGTGAAGACGGCGTGCCATACGAATTTTTCAAAAATGCAACTCCAGCGTATATATCCTGCCTTAGACAACTTTTCAATGAAGTTTACCGCAACGAGGATGTACCTTCATCGTTTAAAAATTCGGTCATTTTCCCGATTCACAAAAAAGGTGACATGAATAATGTAGAGAATTACCGAAGTGCAGAGCAAAAACTTTTCGGACCACTTACCTATTACTGTTGAATGGTCAAATGAATTGGTAACACATCAAAGAAACTTACAACTTATTCCACGACTTAAATGGAAACAAGATAATGTGCTTCTGTATCAAAAAAAGCTGAATAATAATCTTTCAAGTTTAAACGTGTTCCCTGAATCAGTGGATGAACATGCCAAGCAGCTGATTTCTTGTATACGAAACTCTGCAACTAACTCAATTTCAAACAACATCAAAAAGTACAAAAGCAAGTGGTTTGATAAGGAGTGCATGAAGGCGCGCAATAAATCATTTGTTCTCTTTAACTCCTTGAGGAAATCCAACTTTAACTCTCAAAACCTTAAGATTTGGTATAACGAAGCGAATACCTACTACAAAAAATTATGTTTGAAGAAGAAAACAGAGTTCGAAAACAACCAAGCTCAAACGTTAGGTCAAACAAAAAACTCCAAAGAATTTTGGAATGTGGCCAAGGAAATTAATGGGCTTAATTTTATGATAGGATCAGGAGTATCTGCTGAAGCTCTCTCCATTCATTTTAAGAATCTGCTTCATAGCGATAGCAACTTCAATTTTTCGTACGCTGAGCCAATTTGCATCGATGAGATCCTTGATAGCGAAATATCATTGGAAGAAGTACAAGCTGTTATTTTTAAGTCTAAAAACGCAAAAGCACCTGGTGAAGACGGCGTGCCATACGAATTTTTCAAAAATGCAACTCCAGCGTATATATCCTGCCTTAGACAACTTTTCAATGAAGTTTACCGCAACGAGGATGTACCTTCATCGTTTAAAAATTCGGTCATTTTCCCGATTCACAAAAAAGGTGACATGAATAATGTAGAGAATTACCGAGGAATCTCATTCATGAACGTGCTGGCAAAACTATTTTGTGGTGTACTTGCTAATAGACTAGAAGCATGGGTCGAGGTCAACAACGTTTTGTCTGAGTTTCAAGCAGGATTCAGAAAGGGATTTTCAACTGTGGACCATATTTTTACAATTGTGTCAATTGTTAAAGCATATCAGGCTAGAAAGAAAACTATATACGCATTTTTCGTTGACTTTAAGTCAGCGTTTGACAATGTAAACCGTAACGCTCTTTTCTACAAACTTTCGCAATTAGGTGTATCTACGAGGTTCATACAAGTGGTAAAGAAGATGTATGCAGAATCGAAAGCAACTGTCTGGGATGGCTCACATTATTCAGAATGGTTTGAAACAAACACTGGTGTTAAACAAGGATGTCTCTTAAGTGCTCTGTTATTTTCACTCTTCATTAATGACGTAGTTACACATTTGCCGGGAGGAATCAGAATTGTTGGACTGACAGTCAATGTTTTGCTATATGCCGATGATCTGGTACTTCTGTCAGAATCACCAGAAAACCTGCAACTGATGATAAACCGATTAGCCGACTATTGCAGTAAATGGGGACTTCTTATTAACACGGACAAGTCCAAAGTGATGTTGTTCTCTAGATCTAGTCGCAACCAGACTACGAGGATTTGGACTTTTAATGAAGACATTTTAGAAATAGTTGATGAGTACAGGTACCTTGGAGTCAAACTTACCAAGACCATGGACTTCACCAAACACTTGGCTGAGAAGGCTAAAACTTCTCAAAGCTTGCTAAATTTTACTTGGAAGACTTTATTCACAAACGAACGCATTATACTTTCTGCGAAGTATAAAATTTTTAATGCCGTAGTAAAATCTTCACTGTGCTACGCATCACAAGTATGGGGAATTGATGAGTTTGATGCGATTGAAAAGTTTCACAGAAATTTTTTGAAGAAATTGTTTAACCTTCCGCTGAATTCACCAAATTATGCGTTATACCTCGAAACTGGTCTACCCAAGCTTTTCACTAACACTCTAATGTCTCAGGCGGACTATATTGTTAAGGTATTGTCTTATCAGGATGGCCGACTACCAAAAAAAATGGCTCTTTATGAAATTAGGAACGAAGACTGGTGGATGATGAAGTGGAAAGATCTAGGACAAGCTTATGGAGAAATAGTGACATTGGATCCTCCAAGCTTGAATGGTCCAACGGAGCAATTATACCGAATTCAAGCACATGAAAATCATACACGTGATGCGTTCATAGAAAAGGCTCGATGTTCGGAAAGTAGAATTTTGTATTCGCAACTTCAATTCAACTTAATGAAAGGAAACTATTTCAATGACACAATGAATTTTAAAGAAATATCTTTAATATTTAAAACCAGATGCGAAGTTCTCTATCTCAATGGACGCCCATACAACGAAAGTTTCAACCAGTTTTGTAACCTCTGTAATTTGAAGGCCAAAGAAGATTGTTTTCACATCATAAGTATATGTCCCATTTTTGTTCCACAACGGCTTAAATATTTCAAAAAGAAAACTATGTCTATGAATGAAACAGTAGCAGTACTAAACGGATTTGACTGGAAACAACTATACCTTTTTTTGAATGAAGTTTATAAGTATAGACTTTTATTAATAACTGAATTCGAATAAATTCATTTTATGTTAATTTACAAATTTATATTAAAATAACTTGTATGAAAATAATTTGCCAATCGAGCTGACGGCAGTGCCATAGCTTTTAGATTCATTAAATAATGTAAATTGATGTATCCATAATAGTCAATAAAATGAATGGATTACTTACTTACTTACTTGTTTCGAACATTCGTCTCCTTTTTGGGAAGTCTATTAAGCCCTGTGCCTTTTGTCGACGTGGTGTCCGAAATGGGCTCCAGCACCTGAAAGCGAGACGTTAAAAACGATTCTAATTGCTGCCAGGTCGGAACTTTCGCCGGGTCTTCCAGGGATTGTTCCCATAGAGTCAATGTAGTTTTGGGCAGTCTACTTGAACACGCAAAGACGAGAATCGGATCCCAGTTTTGCGTTATAACCTTATGCGCTTGCAACGTTGATACCGAATCATTTACAGTGCTCTGAAGGGCTCGGATCAATTTGGCCGACTCTTCATGTACTGTTGGCAAGTTAAAGGTATTTTTTACCTGATTGTTGACCAAGATTCGAGTATTTTCATACGTAGCCCGCAACGCTTCCCAGGCTAGTGAAAAGCTGGCATTGGTTAACGGAAATTGGCTGACAATCCGATAAGCCTCGTCTTTGGTTTTGGCTCTAAGGTGGAAGAGTTTTTCTACATCACCCAATTGGGGGTGTTTAATGTAGACTGCCTCAAACATATCTCGGAAAACCGGCCAGGAAATATAATCCCCCTTGAAGACCTCCGTCTCACATGGAGGTAATTTAAGGTGGCGAGGAGCGAATGTTGGTTCAGCTATCGATTTTTTGCCAGTACCCTCAGGTTTCAGTCGTGCTTCGTGATCTAGGAAAAGGGCTGAGCATGCCACATAATTTTCGTTGCACAGCTTATACTTGGTTTCTATGGCTTCAAGGTCTACTGCCGCTTCTCTTGTCTTTGGTCCGCCTTTTATGTATAGGGCATAGGTTTCTTTGACTTCGAGCCACAGTTCTCTTAATTCTGACTTTCTGACTTCGAGAGCGGACAGTGTGTGCCCGTGATCCGGCACCTCTTTCGCCGCTTGGTGAAACTTGATCAATTGATCAGTCGAGAAAATGAAGTCTTCCATCAAAGCCATCACAAAATGTGCTTTTAAGATTGTATAAATGACAAAGAAGCGACACGAAACCAAGAAAATTTAAAAACTCGTGGCTCTAAGCACTCAAAAAAAATTTTTAAAGCACAAGAATCTTCAAAAAGCTTGAAGGATTCTACTGGGGGCCAACCACCCCGGCTTGGATACACCGTTACGAACGGTGTATGTGGCACGAACGAGAGAAAAAATTTCAAAAGTAAAAATTTTAAATTTAAAATTTTCAAAGAAATCAAAATTTGAAGCACAAGAATCTTCAAAAGGCTTGAAAGATTCTACTGGGGGTCAACCACCCCGGCTTGGATACACCGTTACAAACGGTGTGTGCGGCACGAACGAGAGAAAAAATTTCAAAGGTAAAAATTTTAAAGTGCGAGAATCTTCAAAAGGCTTGCAGGATTCTAAAAATTTCAAAAAAAGTTATAATTTTAAAGCATAAGAATCTTCAACAGGCTTGAAAGATTCTACTGGGGGCCAACCACCCCGGCTTGGATACACCGTTACGAACGGCGTGTACGGCACGAACGAGCGAAAAAATTTCAAAAGAGTCAAAAAATCAAGATTTAAAGCGCAATAATCTTCAAAAGGCCCAATTTAGATAGCAATTCGACCTCTAACGAGTTTGATGCGCTATCTGACTCCATAGTAAGAATTATTTCCCTATATCCTCACACTGAAATCGCAATTGCGGGCGATTTCAATGTACACAATTCTCATTGGCTTCGACATTCTGGCCAGACAACACCCGAAGGAGAATATGTTGAGATCTTTGCTGAGTTAAACCAATTAACTCAACTTGTTGATGAGCCCACTCGAGTTCCAGATATTGAAGGCCATGCGGCCAACACTCATGACTTATTTCTCACTTCTCATCCCGAAAAATATAGGGTTACAGTATCATCTCCTTTAGGCAAATCGGACCATTGTGTCATATCGGTAGATTTTTCGTTTTCCGTCACGGTAAAAAAAGATAAAGTCCCTAAAAGAACTGTGTGGCAATACGAGAAAGCCAATTGGGACGGCCTGAATAATTTCTTTCGAAATTTTAATTGGTCATTGTGCTTTCTCGACGGAAACGTTGATGCATCAGCTGATATGATATCTAACGTTATTCTTAACGGCATGAGAAATTTTGTTCCTCACAGAACAAAAAGTATCATCCCCAAAGAGAATTCGTGGTTTGATTCAAGCTGTAAGGAGGCGATAAGGGATAGAGAAAGTAGTTTTCGAAAATTTAAAGATAACCCTACTGTAGAAAACCGAAATTTGTTCAAACGGGCCAGAAATATCTGTAATGCTCATATACAGAAAACCAAGTTTTTGCATGACCAAAAAGTAAGGCAAAAAATACTGTTGTGTCCAAAAGGAAGCAAAAATTTTTGGTCTTTTGTTAAGAACGATAAGAACTCGACCACGTCATCGGTCCCTACGCTCGTTTTCAATGACTCTCCGTATGTCAGTTCCATCGATAAAGCCAATTTGCTTGCAGCTCAATTTGCTGCAAACTCAACACTACCTGATAGCATATTGGCTCCACCTGAGCTCGAGTCTGTAGATTCTGTGATGAAGCAGATATTTTTTCGAACTCGCTCGGTTGCGAGAGTCCTCAAAGATCTCAACATACATAAATCCGCTGGTCCAGATGGTATCCCCGGCGTTATTCTGAAGAGGTGTTCTTCTACGCTGGCAAAACCACTGCGTAAACTTTTCCATCTTTCCTATTCTGCTGGGATTTTTCCGAGCAGATGGAAAACTGCATTTGTCCAGCCGGTCCCTAAAAAGGCGAATCTTCCTCCCCTTCTAATTACCGTCCAATTGCACTAACGTCCCTTCTTTCCAAGGTCATGGAAACGTTGATAAACCGTCAACTTATGAAATATCTTGAAGAACGAAAGCTCCTTAATGACCGTCAGTACGGCTTTCGTAGCAAACGGTCCACTGGTGATTTGATGGCATATCTCACCGAAAAGTGGAACCAATCTTTACATTGTTTTGGAGAAAGTAAGATTATTGCGCTTGATATTTCTAAAGCATTTGATAGAGTTTGGCATCAGGCTCTTTTATCGAAAATGCGTGTTTTTGGTATCGATGAGCCTCTTCTTCGTTGGATTAGAAATTACCTTTCCGACCGTTCAATACAAGTTGTATTGGATGGCTTCAAGTCTGATACCCATTTCATAAATGCTGGTGTGCCCCAGGGCTCCGTTTTGTCTCCGACTCTCTTCCTCATTTTCATTAATGATCTCTTGTCTGAAACTTCTAATCCACTTAACTGTTTTGCTGACGACTCGACCCTCAGCTTCTCATATTCGTTTACAAATTCACGTCCCTGCTCTTCGGATGTGGAACTGGAACGGTTGCGTATGATAAGCTCATTGAATTCTGACCTTGACAGCATTGTTGCATGGGGTCTTATGAACCGAGTAGAATTCAATGCTTCGAAAACTCAATGCTGTCTCTTGTCGTTGAAGCTTAACATTCCCCCATTGCCATTATCCATGAATGGTACCTGCATCGAAGAAACCGAAAAGCAGTCAGTACTTGGTATGTGTGTAAACGATGATCTTCGTTGGAATGACCACATATTTGAAGTCGCCAAAAACGCTGCTAAATGCTTAGGTTTCTTGAGACGATGCAGGAAGTTCTTCACCCCCTCTGATCTGGCTACCATTTATAAGGCATTCATCCGCCCAAAACTGGAGTATAACTCCCATATCTGGTCAGGTGTTTCTCAAACATCTTTGCGCCTACTTGATAGGGTACAAAATAGAGCTTTAAAATTGATGTGAGGTGAATCGTAGAATCGATTGATTCTCTTGAACATCGTCGAAACGTTGCCTGTCTCACTCTCTTTTATCGCTTTTTTCACAAGCAGTGCTCTAGTGAAGTAGCCAGTTGCATTCCTCCCCTGAAACAATTTAGCCGCAATACCCGCCTCGCTAGGAATGTTCATCAGTTTTACCTTGAGCCCAACTTCGGACGTACAGTCAAGTATAGAGATTCGTATTTCAGCCGCACCACCCGAATGTGGAATACTTTACCTGGCTCTGTATTTCTCCAACATTACGATTCACAAAAGTTCAAAAGCAACGTGCATCGTTGTCTCCTTTCAAATCCTCTCCTATTTTCCTAAATGCTCGCACTGTGTTTAACAACATTATAAGGGTAGTCATAACCCCTTGATGTGCGCGTTATTTATAAAAAAAAAAAAAAAAAAAAAGGCTTGAAAGATTCTAAAATTTTCAAAAAGAAAGTTAAAATTTTAAAGCGCAAGAATCTTCAACAGGCTTTATAGATTCTACTGGGGGCCAACCACCCCGGCTTGGATACACCGTTACGAACGGTGTGTGCGGCACAAACGAGAGAAAAAATTTTAAAAGTAAAAATTTTAAAGTGCGCGAATCTTCAAAAGGCTTGAAGGATTCTAAAAATTTCAAAAAAAGTTAAAATTTTAAAGCGCAAGAATCTTCAAAGGGCTTGAAGTATTCTAAAAATTTCAAAAAAAGTTAAAATTTTAAAGCGCAAGAATCTTCAACAGGCTTGAAAGATTCTACTGGGGGCCAACCACCCCGGCTTGGATACACCATTACGAACGAGAGAAAAATTTCAAAAAAGTCAAAATTTAAATTTAAATATTAAAAAAAGTCAAAATTTAGAAGCTCTAGAATCTTCAAAAGGCTTGATAGATTCTACTGGGGGCCAACCACCCCGGCTTGGATACACCGATACGAACGGTGTGTGCGGCACGAACGAGAGAAAAAATTTCAAAAGTAAAATTTTTAAAGTGCGCGAATCTTCAAAAGGCTTGAAGGATTCTAAAAATTTCAAAAAAAGTTAAAATTTTAAAGCGCAAGAATCTTCAAAGGGCTTGAAGTATTCTAAAAATTTCAAAAAAAGTTAAAATTTTAAAGCGCAAGAATCTTCAACAGGCTTGAAAGATTCTACTGGGGGCCAACCACCCCGGCTTGGATACACCGTTACGAACGGTGTGTGCGGCACGAACGAGAGAAACAATTGCAAAGGTAAAAATTTTAAATTTTAAAATCTCAAAAAAATCAAATTTTTGAAGCACAAGAATCTTCCAAAGGCTTGAAAGATTCTACTGGGGGCCAACCTCCCCGGCTTGAATACACCGATACGAACGGTGTATGTGGCACGAACGAGAGAAAAAATTTCAAAAGTAAAAATTTTAAATTTAAAAATTTCAACGAAATCAAAATTTTGAAGCACAAGAATCTTCAAAAGGCTTGAAGGATTCTATTGGGGGCCAACCACCCCGGCTTGGATACACTGTTACGAACGATGTGTGCTGCACGAACGAAAGAAAAAATTAACACGCGATAAAAAACGCAGACTCCTTCAAAGAGGAAGACAGTCTATTAAAATTTCAAATAAAACCAAAAAAACAGGCTGGGGAACACAACCAAATCGCGTTTATCGAAGTTGCTTATCGAAAAATGAAAAGTTAAACTACCGTGATGGAAAGCGAATACTCAAGAACCGCTTCAATCAAAACGAAATATATATATACCGATATAAAAACGGAATAATGACGCGTTTGACGGTCAAAGTGCAACACAAAAGAGAGAAAATAATAATTTTTTGTTTTTTAAATTTAACTAAAAAATTGCCAATTAAAAACTTTCACTTACCCTTTACAATTTTTAAAATGTTAAAAAAAAGGCCAAAAAACAGGAAAACTCCGCTCTGGTCCCACGTTGACGATGGGCACACTTCCGCGTGGCTAGGAGGGCAAAGCAGCGTGATGTCCTGGTACACGCCGTCAAACTTCTCCACCAGCCACAAAATATAATGCTTGATAATTTGTCTTTTGGTTTTCTTTTATTTGTAATTTTGCACGTAGGATTTTTTGTTGTTTATAAATTTTAGTTTTGTTTGAACTTTTATAATTGAGGCCAGAAGGGCAAAAATATTTTGAAAAGAATTAATTGTAAAAATCCAACCAAAAGGAAAATGGCTGAAGGCCCAAGCGCAATTATGGAAAACGTTGTTGGCTGGCTAGTGGTTGACATGTGAATGACGTCGTCGCTATGCGACGAACCACTTACAAAAAAAAATGTAGTAGATTATACGAAAATTCTGTTCAAGGATTAATTAGTTCCAGAGGGCGAACCATGAATGGTACCAAGCTCTAGTTTTTGATTACGCTGGGGAGTGGCAGTGTTCACACTAGATTCGTGTGAACAAGTGTTTTAGTTAAGAGTAAGATATTGGCTAGTGTAACCAAAAATAAGTGCAATCATTATTATCCAAATTTTGTATAGAGAATTAATGCAACTAGCAGTCCATGTATCATAAGTCAATACAATGCTTCAATCACATTGATCTATTAAGCCAGTTCCACAAAGAAAAATCTCACTGAGCGCTCTATGTCACTTTGACGGAGCGCAAACAGTTTTGTGAAACATAATTCTCAGCTCAACTGTGTCCTTGTTTTCAAACTTTTACTCATCATCATCAGAATGTACAACGAAAATTCGCTGATGCTGAAAAAATAGCCCAATCTATAGAAGAAAAAATTTAAGTTTCCAGGATTGTGCATTGTCAAAAACACCGACAAAATTACCAAAGCAATTCAGCAGAAGATTATTACCGTATATCAATATTCATACTTTTCCTGGATCACTGCATATCATCCATATCTGACAGATTTGCGAAACACAAAAAAAATTTTTCAATAATCGGAAATACCAACCCTGAAAAAATGGTCAGGAAAGACGTTGAGAATATTGATGAAACCGTGGAAGTAATAATGAATCAATGGCCAACAGCGACTGAGGCAGCTGCTTCAACTGTAATAAATAAAGTGTTATTTTGGAGACAACGTTGGGTTGGGCCAGAAACTCAACCAAAGACATTTATAGAATTATTAAATCTTTGTAACGATGCACTTTTTCCAAACATTTTCAAGTTTTTGAAAATACATAGGTGCAACATTGGCTGCGAACATTGCTAGCAGCGAGCGTAGTTTTTCCACGTTGAGGCGTCTAAAATATTGGATTAGGAATTCTACAGACGAAGATAGGCTGAATGGGCTTGCTCTTATGAGCATTAACAGGCACATTGACATTAAGGTGGAAGAAGTTATCTAATGATTCGCGCAAAGCAGAGAAGAATTGATTTATAATTTCGTGTATTTTCATATGTTTTTATTTTCTGCATTTTATTATTATTATATCAATAAATTGGAAAAAAACCTAATCAATACAATTGAACAACAACTTTTACTTATGTACAAATATTTACATCTAACCAGATTAAGTAGATTATTTCGAAACCTTTAGCCCTGTTGCAAAATTAAACAGTTTGATGTCAAAACGGCTTTTTTAAATGGCAGTATAGATGAGGAGGTCTACGTTCGACAGCCAAAAGGCTACGAAGATGGAACTGGTCGTGTTTGCAGACTAAAAAAGAGTCTTTATGGACTCAAACAAGCCTCCAGATGCTGGAACAAGACTTTTAAGAAATTATTAAATGATTTTCGGTTTTTAGTTTGTAATGTGTATATAAGCATTAGAAATGGGATTAAACCAATTTTAGCAATCTATATAGATGACGGACTCGTTGCTTCAAGTAATGAAACTGAAATCTTCGATCTTTGTAATTATCTTAAATTAAATCTTCAAATCAAAGTTTTTCCAGCAAGGCATTTCTTGGGGTTGGAACTGAGAACGCTTCAGGATGGTTCGATTCATGTAAACCAGTCCCTGCATGTTGAGAGACTGATTGAAAGATTTAATATGAAAGATGCAGTGCCAGTGGCGACTCCAGCAGATGTTTCAATCAACTCGAATGGTGGTGTTGTAGGAATAGGAGAAGAAGTGAGGTTTCCTTTTCGACAAGCTGTAGGAAGCCTCATGTACCTGATGATGGCCACGCGTCCAGATATTGCGTATGCCGTTGGATATGTAAGCCGATATTTGGATAAGCCCAAACAGATTCATGTGTCCATGGTGAAACGTATTTTACGATATATAAAAGGAATAGCTGACTTTGGTATGTTGTTTACAAGATCTAAATTTACCTTATATTGTTACAGTGATGCAGACTATGCAGGGGAGGTTGTAACCAGACGTTCTACCAGTAGTTTCGTTTACCTGATGGGATCAAGCTGTATCACATGGGCTTCGCAAAGTCAAAAATGCGTTGCGTTATCTACTACAGAGGCGGAGTTTGTTGCTGCATGTCAGGCGGTAAAGGAGTTGGTCTGGTTCCTAAGCCTGTTCTGTTTGTGCACAACCAAGGAGCAATCCGGCTTATTAAAAACCCAGAATTCCACAAACGAACAAAGCACATAGATGTTCGCTGTAATTTTATTCGGGAGAAATATGAAGAAAAGGTGTTCGATTTGGAATATGATGCCTGCAGGGGGTTGCTCCTCATAAGCTTTGGGGTGTAATTTTTTTATATGAAAAGTTTCTTTTAAAATTAGAAAATTTTTTGATTTTGAAGAAGAAATATAGTTTTACTATTTTTCAATTATCTCAAAAACTATAAGACATAGGAAAAAGTTGTTTACAGCGTTTGATAAAAAATTTATAATTTATTTATTTATTTATTGAAATAAATTATAAAATTAATTCATAAATTTATTTTATTTTTAAGGCATCAAGGTAGCCAGACCATATGATACTGTTTTTAAACTTAACAAAAATTTAGCAAGAATTTAAGATTTATATTAATTTTGTACATTTTGAGAAAAATTAAAAAGTAAAAAAATAAATTAGAAATTATTACGGGCAAATGAAACTAATTTAAATCTCTTCAAACTTCTGGTGGGCGGAGATGGCAGCTTTATTATTAAAGCAACTAACTACATCAATAGTTTTTTATTAGCATTTGTAATCATGAGAAACATAATACTCAAAGTGATTTTTAAATTTTGACTTTGAAGTCATTAATTCAAAAACAATGAATTTAAACCACTTCGTTTAAAATTTATATCTAAAGTGCAGTATCTGGCTTTCATAAAAGTTATAATTTGTATCTGTAGGTTTTCTCGTTCTCTTACAATGTTTTTTTTTAGGTTTGAAGTCAATTTTTATAAAATTGCCCCTACCGACTAAGTGGGGGATAGACCCCCCCCCCCCCCCAATGATAAAAAATGCTTGTATTGAACCCCTCCATCAAAAACCGTTATTATTTTTTGTCGCCAAAGTTATCGAACTCGTGCCCAAAACCAATTAGCCGATATATTTACAAAAGCCCATCCAAAGGATAAGTTTCATCGATTTCGTCATATGATGGGAATAGTTTCATTGAATTCTTTAGATTCATTAAATAAAGTTTTGAATTAATGATTTTTTAAAATATTTCAAAAAGTGGGAGTGTTGAAATAATTTGTTTGTAATTTTTTTTTAAATACTTTATACCTCCTACTTTACCCTATCATGCTTTACATACATACATACACACTTCTTTCTCTTTGCTATTTACTATTCCATTTATCCAAAGCATTGTTAAGACTAACTTTACATTATTAAATCATATCATCTTTAATCATCAAGTACACCGGTTGTTTCTTTTTCTTTGAAGTTTAACACAACATAAATCAGAAAAAGAAATGAATGGTTGAATATATCAAACCGCTTCGTTTCTTGTTATTGTTTAATGTAGCTATGGACCTGCACTACGCATGTGGTATGAGTAAATTCGACTCTTTCTTACCTACTAGATCTTAAAAAAATGAATAACAAAAGCAAGAAGGAAAAAGATGGATGAGCGCCAAAAGCTTTATAAAATATGATATATAAAGAACATCAGCCTGGCCCATACCATACTTTTCTCGGAAGTTCGTCTTTTGAAATTTCAATTTGAAAGACTTCAAACTAGGAGGAAGGAGTAGAGAGTCATGCATCCCATTCAATTTTTCTGAATAAAGAAATCACGTTCTAATTCTTTAAAAAATGCGCTACTTTTTAACAGTGAGCAATGACTCCTTAGCAGAAGAGTGCTACTCTGAAAAGGTAACCTGTGTAACACCACACAGTAGAATGAAAAATGTTTGGAGAATCCTTAGGTGTGCTGCAGCACACACCTTTTGTTACCGACACAAAAGACAGCTTCATTTATTCTCATTCATGTGCGAATACAGGAAGAAATACGTTAAAAATCGTTTGTATTCATTGAAATGAATTTTTTAAGGACTCGAGGACCCGTATCAAATTTTCTGTTGTATCGTCCCGAACAAAAACACTGATGTAGAGTAGGGAAATGTCGAAATTATTCTTATATCAGAAACGTTTTTCAATCATACGAGTATATTGTCATGCAATACACTATAATCCTATAAATATAATATGTAGCTTCGCTCCAGCTATAGTTACACAGGGTGTTCCGTACTTCGTGAATTATCGTTTGGGGTGTGATTCTTGGTCATATTCTAAGAAAAAAATTGTTTTACAGTAAAGTCCGTTTCCCAACTTTGACATCACTTTTTGGCAATCTAAGAAAAAGCTAACTTTGGTGTACCCTGATCTGTGTTAAATTCGATATCTATGTCAATATTGGTGATAGAAACCTAATCTTAAACTTAATTTTCTGTAGAAATAACAACCTTTAAGACTGTATTTAAGTTGGGCTTCCATATTCTTAGAGTTGCCAGATTTTCAATTTTAAGTGGTGTTCAAATTTTCTTCCCCAAACAAAGGTTTGGCTTTGAGGTCATTTTTTTTCAGAAAATGTCTGATAAACATAGAAATAAACATAGTGTTTAATTAAATTTTACAGATGAATAAAACACTTATAAAGAAAGAACTTAGTAATAAGTTTACTCAAAAATCCACACTTTTTGATAAGAAAAAAAAAAATACAAAATTTGTTAAATTTAAAAAAATATATAAAAATTTTTTAGCTTTGAGGTTTGTATGAATAAAACAATAATATGGGCGCTTAAAGTAGTTTTTTTTATGTATTTTATACAAATACAATTATTATAACAATTGCTCAAAGTGGCCTCCTTCGTTTTGAATGCATGCCAGAGCCCGTGGGTGATTGCTTTAAATTTGGGGTATGAATGTTCAATAGGTAAATAAGTCGTATAAGGGAATAAGAAAACATATTTGTTCATTAGTTTATCAAATTTACGATTGTTGTTTGATCAGAGAGCTTTTTGCAATGCCTTCATTTACGAAAGAAGAATGCGCAGATATTTAATTCGTATATGGATTTTGCAATAGAAATTCAAGAAGAGCACAATGAAAATACCAGGAACTTTATCCCAACTGAAAATGTGGCAACCCTTAGCCCACATGAGTCCAATTTAAATACAGTTTCAAGGATTAGAAGACTACAAGTAAGACAAGAGTTATCGAGAGCAAACACCCACAATAAAATCCAAAAACGGGCTCTGGAATGCATTCAAAACGAAGGAGGGCACTTTGAGCACTTGTTATAATTGTATTTGTATAAAATACATAAAAAAACTACTAAAAGTACCTACCCATATCATTGTTTTATTCAAACAAACCTCAAAGCTAAAAAATTTTTAAATTTTTTTTTTAACTTTCACCAATTTTGTATTTTTTCAAGTATCATAAAAAGTATGGGCTTTTGAGTAAACTTATTACGATGTTTTTTCTTTGTAATTTCTTTGTTCATCTTTAAAAAATAATTAAACTCTATATTAATCAGGCATTTTCTGAAAAAAAAATGACCTCAAAGTCAAAACTTTGTTTGGGAAAGAAAATGAAAATCTGGCAACCCTAAGCCTATGGAAGCCCAACTTAAATACACTTTTAAAGGTTGTTAGTTTGTTAAGTTTAAAATTATGTCTCTATCACCAGTATTGACAGAGATATCGAATTTAACACAGATCAGGGTAAACCAAAGTTAGCCTCTTTTGAATTGTGTAAAAGTGATGTCAAAGTTGAGAAACGGACTTTAGTGTAGAACAATTTTTTTCTTAGAATATGACCACGAATCACACCCCAAAGTTCAATACATGAAGTACGGGACACCCTGTATATTCGACAGACTGATACACAAGAATCGAGGGTGAGTTTTTCAAGTTCCTGGTAAGAAAAATTCAATAAAGCGTCCAATCATTAAGTCCGAGATTCGAAGTTACAAAGTGAAAAACTTGTTTGGAATAAAAAAAAATATTCTTTATATTTTCTTTAACTTTCTTTATTATTCTCTTTGTTGAATCTATCTTAAGACTGCCTACAATAAAACTTTTTATAAAACATTATACCTAGCAATCGTACATGAAATATGCACGATTGCACAATTACATTCTGGAAGACTGCAAAGTTGCATTCTGAAATATTTAGTAATTCCGAGAAAATAAAATGTGACAAATTCTTATGAAAACAATGCAATGTGGGAAAATGCAATGTGGGCAGGTAACATGAAATTAGGTTGGTTCGGTGCAGAGTGCAACGAACCTTTTAAATTATGTTTTTATTGGAGGCACGTGTATACAAAATAATGCCTGTTGTTATTTCCTTTATTTCTGACATGTTAGATTTTATTTTATTACAAATTGCTTCTTTAGATTGCAATATTTGTTGAATACAATGTTCATCAGATATTTCAACGAGATTTTTTTTGATGTTTTCTTTAACAGGAAATTCATCCATCAGGACGTCTTTAAACTTAAACATCACTGTCATGTTTTCTTTATCTGAAAGTGGTTCTATGCGTATTTGTGAAAATCTATGATCAGACATTTGTGGTAACAGTAGTATGATAATGATCTGGTCTTTGTAGATTGTAACCGTTAATTTAATTTCGCTTAAGTTTTCCAAATCTGGAACTAAAGTTAATTCCTCTTGACTCAGAATATTTTTCGTTAAAATTCCTAATTTACTTGAAAATAAGACTTGTTCTATGTCGTCGATGTGGTTTCTGAGAAGTAAAATGTCATTGTTTATCTGATATAAAAACTGTGTTTCTGAGCAAATGGAAAATAAAACAAATTAATTTTATAGTGGAAAATATTAATCAAAAACCACTTCTATTCAATTTTATTAGACTGTAATGAATCAACTTTCCCTATTTATAATGTTTCGTCTTTCCTTTTATAAAAACTAGGTCTTTCCTTTTATAAATCTGAAATATAACTAACCTCTTTCGATAAGAACTCATATATTTATAGAGAAACTTTCGATAGGAATAATTTTCGTTCTCTTCATTCTCGTTCTTTTCAATCATCGAACACGAGAGTTGCCAGCTCTCGTCGTTCGATACAGTCCCGGCGAAAACCTACGGTTTTCCATCGTTAACATTCGATAATCATATTTACTCTTGCGTTGGAAGGATGCAGATCTTCTGTACCGGCTTTGTCAGCTGATTGGTTGCCGTAGTCACTACCACATTCCTAACAAGTCCGTCTTTACTCCGAATCAGCTTCGAGATGCGCCCCAACGCCCACGCAGATGGTGGGAAGTTCTCGCTCTTCATTATGCACAGCTGTCCTTCCTGCAATCCATATTTTTCTTTCCGCCATTTCTTTCTTTCGAATAGAGTAGTCAAATACTCTTCTTTCCACTTAACCCAAAAATGGGCAAGCATAGTCTTTCGCTCTTTCCACAATCTTACTCCATTTGAGTTTGGCAAATCGCCAGTGGTGAATGGTAAAGGTAATACCAATGGTTCACCGACTAAAAAATGTCCCGGCGTTAACGCCTGTAGATCATTTGGATCGTCGCTGATAGGGTTTAGCGGTCGAGAGTTCAGAATCGCCTCTACCCCTGTAAGTAAGGTTAACAATTGCTCATACGTCAAAATCTTCGCGCCAATCACTCTCGTCAAGTGGAACTTCATTGATTTGACCGCTGCTTCATATATGCCACCCTGATGTGGCGCTGCAGGAGTCATAAACTTCCATTCCGTCCCTTTTCTTCCTAAGAAGTCAAGGGTTTCTTTCCCATGCCAAATCTTTCTCGCTCTTTCCAGTTCTTTCGCGGCTCCGACAAAGGCCGTGCCGTTGTCACTATAAATTCTCTCGCATCTGCCCCTGCGAGCTATGAATCGTTCATAGCAGGCAATGATGGCTACCGAAGTAAGATTGGATACTACATCAATGTGCACTGCTCTTGTCTTAAGGCAAACGAAGACTGCGACCCAGCACTTCTGCCTTATCATCTCTATCTCGAACGGTCCTGCGTAATCTACTCCTGAGTGTAGAAACGCCTTTCCTGGGGTTACTCTTTCCTCTGGTAGATCAGCCATCAATTGTGTTTCGAAACGATGATGGTATCGCACACATACCAGACACTTATGCAGAAACATTCTCAATTCATTTCTAAGTCTCGGAATCCAATATCTTTCCCTTATGTGCTGCATCATAATCTGAACAGCCCCGTGCTTTGTTGCTCTATGCGCACTATCCATGATCAACCATGCTAACCGTGAACCTCTAGGTACGATTGCTGGGTGTCGTCTTTCATATTTCATATTTGCTCTTTCCAGCCGTCCTCCAACCCTTAATATGCTCTTATCATCTAGTATGGGCTTCAAGGATTCAATGTTGCTTTTCTCTGGTAAGCACCCGTCTTTCTTTATATGTGCCATGTCTTTCCCGTAATATCTTTCCTGTTCTTTCGATAACATGTAATCAATTGCCTGACTCTTCTCAACAGATGTCAGCTGAATACATATTCTTTCTCTTCTTTCCATCAGACGCTTAGAGCGTTTATGCCTCTTTCCATATTTTCTTTCCTCTTCCTTTCGTCGCTTCATATTCGCTTTTAGCGAATCGACAAAACGAAATATAAATCCAATTATATTGATTGCTTTTTCGAGCTTGTTAGCATATTCAATCACTAAGACACTCTTTCCATCTTTCGTAGGTATCGATAATGATTCTGTGTATGTCATTACCGCGAGCACTCTCATCTCATCCCTCCCCCCATCTGCAACATTTGGCACAAAATGTTCAGATTTCCAACTTGATCGCGGTTGCTGTAACCAATCTGGCCCGCACAGCCAAAGTTTGTTGTCTACTAATGCTGAAGGTTTGATACCTCTGCTTAACAGATCAGCAGGATTGTCTTTCGTACTCACATGCCTCCATTTTCTTACCTCCGTATTTGTATGGATGGACGAAACTCTATTTGCTACAAAGGTTTTGAGACTGCAAGGCAACTTGTTAATCCAATGCAGTCTGACTAACGAATCTGTCCATAAATTATATTCGACGTCTTTCAATTCCATCGTATTGATCACACTGATGATCAATCTTCCCAACAGCTCCGCTGCGGATAATTCCAGCCTCGGAATCGTTACTGTCTTCAACGGCGCCACTCTCGTTTTTGCTATGAGAATGTTCGTTGCTATCTTTCCATTCGGACATTCCGTCCTGACATAAATGACCGCCCCGTATGCTTTCTCCGAAGCATCGGAGAAGCCATGCAATTCCTTCCGAACGACCGGTGATGTGCCCAACCATCGATCGATTCTAATCTTCTCCAGAAATATTATGTCTTTCCAAAAGTCTTTCCATCTTTTCTGTAACTCTCCCGACAATTCTTCGTCCCAATCGACATTTAACCGCCATATATCTTGAATAATGATCTTTCCAGTTATTGTCGCCGGTGCTATGAACCCATTTGGGTCGTACAGCTGCGCAATACAACCGACAACTTTCCTCTTGGTCATTTGCTCTATCGCTGGTGCCTTCACTATAAATGTGAATTGATCTTTTTCCAGAAGCCATTTTAGCCCCAGAATAGAAGTCTTATCGTCATCCTGAAATACTACCGATGATTCTTGCTCGTAATTCATGCTTTTCATCAGAAGTCTGGAATTTGACTTCCACTTTCTCAACTCAAAACCTGCACCTTTAAGCACAAGGTCGATCTCTGCCGACAGCGCTATTGCTTCTTCTTCGGAATCCGCACCTGTCGTACAGTTATCCATGTAGAAGTCTTCCATGATTGCCTTCGCGGCTCTCGGAAATTTCCTCTCTTCGTCTTTCGCACACTGTATAAGCGCTCTTACAGCATTGAAAACTGAAGAAGTCATTCCATAGGTAACGACAGTTAACCAGTATTCTTTCAATCTTTCCTGTGGGTTCTCTCTACAAAATATTCTTTGCAGGTCCCATTGCTCTCTTGCCACCTTAATCATTCTAAACATCATCTTTATGTCTGCGTTTATCGCAATTCCGTGGCGACGGAAACGCATTAAAATGTTAACCAGATCTTTCTGTAACTTCTCTCCGTTCATCTGCATTTCATTCAGCGAAATTCCCTTGCTCGTGTTACAACTGGCGTCAAAAAACGACTCGAAATTTCTTCGTCACACAATGATGTGGTATGTGATAGACGATCTCTGCTTGGACTTCACCTTCTACTGGCCTCATATGTCCTAGTCTTTCGTATTCTCTCATGAAGTCAATATACTTCTCTTTCAAGTCACTATCTCCACATAATCTTCTTTCTAGCGCGAAGAATCTTCGTTTGGCTATCAGTTCGGTATTGCCTATGTCTCTCCCAAGTTCCTTTAATGGAATTGTAACTACATATCTTCCTTCTTTATCACGCTTGTATGTCTTAATAAAATTTTGTTCAACTTGCTCCTTCTCTTCCGTTCTCATAGACGCAAACCCAATTTCGTCCATAGACCAGAATCGCTTCAGCAACTCATGCAGTTGATTGTTATCTATACAAGCTACCAAGGCTTGTTGACCATCTTCTTGGGCTTTTAATCTGTCCTGTTCACCGAGAACAATCTTTCCAAAAGTCGTGTCCATACATAGGACCGCACATCGATGCCGTCCTTCCACTGAAACCAACATCTCAGCCAGGAATTTTCACCTAAGTAGTAGTTCGATGCGACCCTCTTTCCAATATTGTGGATCAGCCAGCAATGAATCCTCAAATATGTCTTTCTCTATATCGATCGCATTGTGGCTTAGCCGCCATTGACTATCCTTTGGCAACACCCAAAATACTTGCTCGATTGAATCTACGTCTTTCGTGTCGAACCAAGGAAAAATCTTGAGAACGACCTGATGTGTGATATGGAGGGGCTCTCCTTCTATACCTATAATCTTTCGTGTTACCTGCATTGGTGGAAGCAACAGTCTTTCCCATAGCTGATAAGAAATCAAATTTGGCTGAGCTCCAGTGTCCAAGAGCGCCCTGAACGGCCCAAAATTTCTTTCCATCAATTTTTATTCTTACTTGCGCCGTTGGAGTCAAAACTAAACCTTCTCTTTCCCTATCAATAAAATAGTTCGAATAAACCATTGAACATTTTTTATTATTCCTCCTCTTAAAATTATCCCATGAGGCGGCACTGCCTTCATTGGATAATGAATCACGTCTTTCCCATCTAGTCTTTCCTGCTGTCTTTCCTTCTGTCTTTCCGTCTTTCTCTTTTGAAATGCAGGCTCGTTTCATCGACGGGCTTCCTATTCATTCCCATTTTTTTCTTTCGAGTCTCTCGCTACCACATTCTTCCTCTTTCCACCTTCCTGGACCCGGAAAACAGTCGCCTCTGCCTTTTGCAGTTCCTTCATCGGACATAGTATGCTGTTGTGCATCTGTCTACCGGGGCATCTGGTGCACGGTCCCTGATAGCAGTCTTTCGCCATGTGTCCCAGTTTCAGGCAGTTGGGGCACAAATTCTTTTCTTTCACCACACGATTCCTTGCTGCTAGGTTGAGAACCTGGAACTCCGGGCAGTTCCAAATGAGGTGTTCCATGGAGCGGCACACATTGCACGGCATCCTTTTCTTTCCAAAAGTGCCTTGCTGGCCTGCTCTGTCCTCTGCCCTTTTGTAAAACTGCTTGGCCTGTTGAGACGTTGACGGTCCTTCTTTCACATTTGGCTCTGCCAGCCTCACTTGCTGTGGGGCGGACGGCTCGTCTCTCCATCTTTCCTGTACGCTTTCAAGTGCCGTCGCACGTCTTTCCAAGAAAGCACACATCTCTTGCACTGTTGGGAACTCTGAAGTTCTCGTCTCCTCCCACTTGCACGCCGTCTCTCTGTCCAACCTTTCATGGAGCATGTGCACTATTATAACGTCCCAATGTTCAGTTGGGACTCCCTGCCCTGCCAGCTGCCGCAATGTTTCGTGAGTGATGTTCGACATCTTCTGCAACTCATCTGCCTTAGGAAGGTCCTGCAGCATCGGCAACTTAAATAGCTTCCTAGGTGCTGTCGGCGAACATGCCTGACTCCACGAATGCCACCATGCGGAACATGGCATTGCATCCTGCCTTGAATGTATACTCGTGATTGTCCATTTTCTTTCCTGTTTATATCTTTCCAAATTTTTCTTTCCTGTTTATATCTTTCCAATTTTTTCTTTCCTGTTTATATCTTTCCAATTTTTTGTTTCCTGTTTATTACTCACGTAAAATTCGTACCAAATTTACGTCTTTCCAATTTATATTTTCTTTCCGCTGGCTTTCTCACCAAACTATATCTTTCCAAATCTTCAAATCTTTCCAAATCTGCAAATCTTTCCAAATATTGTTATATAATTTGTCGTTATGTCAACACTACTTCTACTACTAGCGATCGCTAATAATTTTATATCTACGCTACAACTTGTTTTCAAACTACAAAATTTATTTTCTTTTAAATCTTTCACCTGAAAAAATTCTTTTGCTCTTACTGATGCTTACTGGCACACGACAAACTAAAGAATGCCGCTCACAGTAGCAACAACCAACAGAAGCAATCGGCAATGGCATGCATATTTCTTTTGCACCCCTTTTCGCATGTATAAACCTATGTAATCGCATATTTGCTTGCTCCCCCTTTTTTTTTTACTCATTAAAATATTTGCAGAGAAGTAAGCAAAGAAAAGAATCGAACAAAAAGAAGCGTTACCTGAGGATGAGTGTGTTGTTATTTTCTTGTTTCGTTGCCACGCAAATGGCAAATGTTCATTTCGGTCTCTCCAAAATTGTCTTTCGTCTTGTGTATCCATATGTAATGTGTGTGTACACTCTGTTAGTTGTAAAAAATGCTGAAATGAAAATTCTTTCGTCGCGACCACAGCTGTGCTGTATTAAACTTTTTTTTTTATGTCTTTCGGTGTGTCTTTCGTTTGTTATTTTCGTTGCGTACATTCAGACCGTGTGTACGTACGTGCCTTATGTAGCATTGTTTTTCTGAGTAGCGGACTGTATTTTCTTTCCTTCTATCGCTTTTATATTTTATTTTTTCATTTTGTACTTACATATTCTCTCCAATTTTGCGCTTACTTGTATTGTTACTAAGTAACTTCTTTCCTTATGTATGCACTAGATCTATCCGGCTTCGTTATGGACCAATGTTTCTGAGCAAATGGAAAATAAAACAAATTAATTTTATAGTGGAAAATATTAATCAAAAACCACTTCTATTCAATTTTATTAGACTGTAATGAATCAACTTTCCCTATTTATAATGTTTCGTCTTTCCTTTTATAAAAACTAGGTCTTTCCTTTTATAAATCTGAAATATAACTAACCTCTTTCGATAAGAACTCATATATTTATAGAGAAACTTTCGATAGGAATAATTTTCGTTCTCTTCATTCTCGTTCTTTTCAATCATCGAACACGAGAGTTGCCAGCTCTCGTCGTTCGATACAAACTGCATGACTTCGAGTTCGGTTTCGATTGTTTGTACCTTTCCTACGAGTTCTTGGTTATATGTGTTCAGATATGTTTCTATGGATCGTTGTTGTTTCCTAATGTGGTTAGTAATGTTGGCAATTTGATCTGTTATTAGGTTATTTATGACAACTTGTTTATTACTTTCATTTATAAGATTCCTATTTTCTTAACTTAATTGTTCAAGTTTTTCTTTAATTTGGGTCTCATCTTCTTTATCCATGGTGCCTGCTATGTATTTTAACCCTGTACCTAAAATGTTCATGAGTGCTCTCTTAGTTTTGTAATGTGGTTTTATGTTTTGTATCTTTGCTTCTAATAGTAGAAGATTTTGTTTGATGGTCATAAACATAGGTCCTAACAACTCTGTCTTGTCTTCTAATTTTTGGATGTTACTTTGAATATGTTGTTTAGTAATTTCGAATTCTGTTACGTTAATTATATGAAGGATCTTAATATAATTTTTAAATATTTTTGTCTGTCCTAAGTTTATTGTTACGTATCCATTATTGTTGTTAAGGTCAGCAATTTGAATGTCCTGAGTTTTGGTAATCGTTAGAAATGTTAGCAGTACACTGAACGTGAACATCGTCATCATCGTCATTATATCCTGGAAATAAATTGAGTTATGTTTCACTTTTAATTGTTGGTTAATGTTTGATATTTTTTCTTTGGTTTAATGTGAGTTCTGTAATATTTGTGTTTATTTCGTATGTCAATGAGGTGGTCATCGTCTATTTTCTGAGTATTCAGTTTTCTGTATTTAGAGTGGTTTTTCCCACCTCTAACTTCTTTGATAAAGTTTGGTCCGTCTTCTAATTCTTCGTCTTTTCGGTTCTGGTTTAATTTGTCAATAACTTTTTGTTTTTTTCTAATAATAGTGTCATGAATGTCTTTGTATTCGTTTTGATGAATACATCCATTAACAAATTCAATCGGTTTTCGATTTGTTGTAGAATGAATTGTGTTATTGTAATACGTTATAATCTTTAAAAGTTTTTCCTCTACTGTATCGTCCTTAGTACTTTCGTTGTTTTAAAAGTCGGATATGTTCGTTTATTGTGTTGTGTAGTCTTTCTACGTCAGAGTTGGATGTGTGATTACTATTGGATGTGTAGTGGATTTCTACGTTACAATTTTCTAGATATTCTTTCATTGGAATTGCTTTAAATCCTAATTCATTGTCTACTATAATTGTCCTTACATTTCCGAATTGGCTGAAGTAGTAAGAGAGGGCTCTCTTAAATTCGTTCCAAGTCCTACTAGTTATTTTGATTGCACAAGCATGTTTCGAAAATTTATCTATGATTGTTAAAAAAAGGTGATTTTTCCAAGCTATAAAATACGTCAACATGAATAATTTCATGTGGCTTTGAAGGAGTTTCTGTAATTTTTAATAGTGGTCTTGGGGGCTTCCTGACATATTTTTCTGTGTTACATATTTCGCAATTATTAATGAATTGTGTTATACGCTTCCTTAATTTTGGATTGAAATAGTTTGCCGTTATTTCTTTGTATACTTCTTCAATTCCTCTATGATTATTTTTTAAATGTTCTTTTTCTATAATATCTGCTAATTTACTTTCGTCTACTATGTCTTCCAAGAGTTTTGTACATCGGATTATTTTAAATTTAGAATTATTTGAAAAATGTTCCAGAAATACTTTTTCTATGATATTGTAAAATTCTTCGTTTTCAATAAGGATTGCATTTAAGCCCTTTTGTGTGAAAATTGACAGAATTTTTATAACTACAATTTGGTTTTTAAAAACGTTAATACTCGAATTACTTTTAGGTATGGGAGTGTTTTGTACATAGTTGACTTCTGTGTTAGGTATCCGGGAGAGTGCATCAGCATTGCTATTAAGAGTACCTTTTTTATATTTTATTTCAAAGTCGAATTCGGATAGTTTTAGCCTCCTTCTAACGAGTTTCGAGTTTGGTTCTTTAATAGAAAATAGCCATGTCAGTGGCTTATGGTCCGTTTCTATAACAAAACTTCTACCAAATAGGTAAGGTCTATAATATTTAGTCCCCCAGACTATGGCGAGAAGCTCTTTTTCAATAGTGCTATAGTTGATCTCATGCTCGTTTAGAGTACGACTTCCGAATGATACCGGATGGTTGTTCTGAGAAAGCACTGCCCCTATAGCAAAGTTGCTTGCGTCTGTAGTTGGTAAATGTTTTCGTGAAGTCTGGATATATTAAAATTGGATCGTTCGTTATTAAAGTTTTAAGAGTTTCGAAAGCTTTATTATATTCATAGTCAGAAATGTTAATCTTGGTATCCTTCTTAAGATACAGTGTCATTGGCTTTGCTATCCTTGAATAGTCTTTGATAAACTTTCGATAATAGCCAGTTAGACCTAAAAATTGTTTTACTTCTTTAGTTGTTTTTGGTATAGGGTAACTTTTTATGCATTCGATTTTATTTGGGTTTGGTTTAATACCCTCGGGAGTAACAACGTGTCCAAGAAATTCGGTTTCTTTCTCAAGAAATTCCGATTTGTCCAGTTGTATTTTTAAGTTAGCTTCTCTTAGTCGTTTAAAGATCTTTGTCAGAGATACTATGTGCTCCTGAAGCGAGGTCGAAAAGACGATTATGTCATCGACATAAACGAGACAGATTTTATTGATATAATCTCCTAAAACATTGTTCATAAGCCTCTGAAATGTGGCTGGTGCTGTTTTTAGTCCGAATGGCATTCGTAAGAACTCATAATGTCCATTCTCAATACTAAAAGCGGTTTTATGTATATCATCTTCGTGAATTTCAATCTGATGAATTCCCTTCGCAAGATCGAGTGTAGTAAAATGTTGGCATCTGCCAAGTTTGTCTAGTATGTCGTCAATGTTCGGGATCGGGTATTTGTCATCGATTTTCACTTGATTGAGCTTTCTGTAGTCAATCACCAACCTCCATTTTGGTTTCCCACTGGCGTCAACCTTCTTAGGGACAATCCATATGGGCGCCGAATAGGGTGAGTTGCTGTGACGAATGATATTATTGTCTAACATTTCTTTTATCTGTTTATTAACTTCTTCTTTATGGATAAATGGATACCTATAACTCTTACTCTGAATTGGAACATTGTCCGTTGTTCTTATTATATGTTTTATTTCACTTGTAAATGAAAGTTTGGTGTTTTCATTGTAGAAAATATCACTGTATTGTTTGATCAATTTTATTAACTCACTTTTTTCCTCACTATTAAGATGATTAGTTCTTATTTGGTCTAATAACGATAAGTTTTCGGGATGTTCTTCTATTATATTGAAGTTGTTGGAATCTACTTTTTCGATATCCACTTTATCTTCAAAGGGGATCAAATCTGTGTTGTTTCCAACTACTTCTGCTTTTGCGAACATGACATAATTGTCTATGTTGTAGATTCCTTCCTCTACTTTCAAACTGTTTCCTAATATCGTTTCTTTTATATATCCTAATACTTGTTTATGTTGCACGGGTATATCTACATCAATTAATTTAACTTCAGAACTACTATTTCTGTTAAAATGGAGTGTTATTATTTTATCTCCAGTTTTTAACAAATTATTTTCATAATCTATGTGTGCTTTTAAGGGATAAAGAATATTGTTTCCTATCAAACCGTCGAACTCGTTGTGAAACTGACAAATAAACAATTCTATTCTTTCGTTATTATCACCTAGTTCACTGAATAAAGGAATCTGTACTTTTTCTTTTATCGTGACATTATGGCTAAGTGTTTTTAAGTCTACAGGTTTGGATTAATAATTGAGTGGGTAGCGCCCGTGTCGATTATAAATTTCAAAGGTCTCCCCTTTGACGCTACTTGTGAAGGAGTCACAGCCAACGACCTCTTAATTAATTGCTCTACAACTATTAACGGGTTGTCAACCTTCGACTGTGCCTCGATATTCGATCCTCTCACATTCAGTTGCATTGCATAGAAAGGCATAACACTTGACTTGCTTGTGTATCCATAGAGTGCATTGTACTCAAAACAATATGATTCCCAACGGCAGGCCACTGCCAGCTGACAGAAGTAATAAGGGATCATATTGCTTTGACTGCATGCGCGCTGTTTATGTCACAGCAATAGTATTTGGGTATGAGCATTTGTTTATGATATAGGTCATTGGCGCTCACCGAAAAGAATGTGATGATGAAGCGTTTTAATCGGATATCGAAGTGTGGTCGATTGTTCGATAACCAGAACTCGAACATAGTAGCTTTGTATAAATAGAACATAAATTTGGAAATAAATTCAATTGTGATCGTGGAGTCGATCGGAAGAGTAATCCATTCTTATTATTTGATATATGGCAATTAGCCTAAAAATATAAGCGTGACTTGTCTTCTTCTTTAGTCGTCCTCGGTACCACCCTCAACTTTGCATTAGTGCGAAAGAGGTTCGAGCGATAGCAGTGAATGCTAAGCGATTGGTGCTGAAGTACAAGCGACATTACATACTATTATATAAGGTAATTCGCATCCGAGGCTTCTGAGAGAAAATTTCCAGCTTCTGTACAATAGTTTTCGGTGTTATTGTTTGAAACATTGTTATTATTTCTATAGTAGTTATTATTACCGTTTCTTTTATTTCTTTTCTGTGTTAATCCTATTTCCACAGGTTCATAATTATTGTTACTCTTAAAAGGATTTTGATTACCATTATGGTTCGAATTATTATGTTTATTATAGTTGTTGTTATTATTATTTGTGTTCGTTGGTCTAAAATGATCGAATGGGGGTTTGATGTACTGATTATTATTAGATGGTCTAGATTGCCATGATGTACTGGGGTTGTCTGATCTATAGTGATCAAACGGAGGTTTGATATATCTATTGTTGTTAGGTGGCCTTGATTGCCATGATGTATTTGTATTGTTTGATCGATATTGATCGAATGAAGTTCTACCGTTCGGGTTTTCAAATGGCTTAGGTTGGCGAAATGCATTTGAATTTATTGGTCGATTATTGTGTGACTTAATGTCAGCATGTAATTGCGGGTATGTGGATTTAGTAAATGGATTATAATGGGCGTATCCACATTCATATAGGATATTCATTGCTCCTTCTAAGTCTGTCGGGTTCCTACAACATAGTAGTGAGCGCATGGGCTCAGGTATCTTATTTCTAAAAATAACTAGAGCTGATAACTTGTTGTTTTGTATGTTGGAGTTAATTAGACTCGAAGTATTTTCCGAACTTTCGAAAATTTGATTCGTTTTCACATTGAGGCGTCTTAAAACTGTTTTTATGTCGTTAAAGAAATCTATGCTGTTCGTTCTGAATTTAACCGCTCTCATTTCATCGAAGAGTTCCTCAAGAGTTAACCTTTCTCCGAAATTGTTAATAAGAGTCGCTCTTATCTCGGGCCATGAAGTTATGTGTACATTGATTTCAATGACTTCCCTAGCTTTCCCTTTGAGTTTGGATTTTAAACAATCCGAAAATATACTCTGGGCTAATTCGTCGTATCTAGTCAAAATTGGGTGAGCTTTATCCACTAAATCAATAAAAGGAGGTGGTGCATACTTGGGCCCAGAGCGTACACCTATGAGACTAGTACCAAATGAAAGCTTACGTTCAGCCCAATCAGCCTGCCAAATATTTTTGAATTCGGTCTTGGTGATTTTGAGATAATTAGACTTGAAGTTGAGCGCCGGAAATGGGAAAAATCTGACATTTCTGCAAATAATTACGAATATCTCGAAAAGCATAGCACGTAGGACAATGATTTTGGTATCATATGAAAGATCATAAAAATATCTTTCATTTCATTTAAAATACAGTTTTCAAAATTCCTTATATTTCGAAAAAACAGACCTAAAAGTTGTTTAAAAAAAAACATTTTCGTTGACGTTTGACAGCCAATATCTCGAAAAAATCAGTGATGACCTATAATTTTTTTTGCACCACTTTAATCCTTAATTGGTAAGCTTTAATTTGATATACAATTACGCTATCATACATAAAGCATATCACGTACATTATACACAATTCCTAAAAAAAATTAAACAAAAAATATGTTCCACAGGAAATGCATTTTTTCGGGTCTATGAAATAACTCCCACGAAATAAGTCCCACTTTTAAAAACGAAATAAGTCCCACCAAAAATTGCTTAAAAAAATGAAATAACTCCCACGAAATAAGTCCCACTTTTGAAAACGAAATAAGTCCCACCAAAATGAAATGATTTAAAAATTTACTTGAAATGAAATAACTCCCACTCAAAATGAAATAACTCCCCCTTGAATAATATATTTCTTAAATGAATTAAGTCCCACTTTCATAAACGAAATAAGTCCCACTTTTCATTGTTTAATGCGATTTCAAATAAGAAGTATTTGGCTCTTCGAAAAAAACACACGTCGAATAATATGAATAATCAAAGCAGAGGAATAATAAAGAAAAATCGTATACAAGCAAGAAGAGCCATGAGAGATAAGGACAAAAAATTATGGTTGTCCCTTTTACGAAATATTGGACATTTCGTTAAAGGGACAACCATAACTTTTTGCATAAGAAAAAATATAAATTTAGGGGTATGAAATAACTCCCACTTTACAAAACGAATTTATTCCCACTCAAAACGAAATAAGTCCCACTTAAAATAAAAACGCGTAACGAAATAAGTCCCACCAATTGACGAAATAAGTCCCACTTTTAAAAACGAAATAACTCCCACTCTCAAAATAGCAATTTTTGGTGGGATTTATTTCGTTTTTAAAAGTGGGACTTATTTCGTGGGAGTTATTTCATAGACCCCATTTTTTCATTTAATTCTTCGCAGTTTCTACTTTGTTTTTTACTAAACATAAAACCAAAATACATTTTAATGCTGCAAATGAGAAAAAAAATGACTAATCTTCGTTTAGATCTATCAAAATACCATCCAAAAACAAATCTAAAAAAACTGGTTGCTAGGTACCAAGCTTAAACATACAAGTCCGCGACCGTTAGGCCTAATTCATTGATAACTGATTGTTGGCTTGTGAGTAAATTATGTAATGACACAAAAACAAGTAATTCACAATTTCGCGGTCTTCAGGTGTGTATTGAGAAAAATAGACAAAACGATGTTTTTATTTTGGACAGAGGATTCAGAGACGCAATCCCACATCTTGAATCTCAAGGATATAAGACTTACATGCCTGAATCCGTTGCTGAAGGTAACTTTCAACTTACCACAGAGCAGGCTAATAGATCCAGGTGTGTAACTATGGTCAGATGGGTCGTTGAAGTCGTGAACGGACGATTTAAAAGGGATTTAAAACTATTTCGGCAAGATTTTTTTAATCTAGCTGTCATTTGATGGACGACTTCAAAGTTGCAGCTGCAATTCTCAATAAGTTTCATCCAACCATTGAAGATAGTGCTGATGCGAACGTTCTGCTAGAACTGGCTTTAAATCGTTTTAATACTCCTAATTATTTAGGTGCCTTTGTAAGAGAAAATAGTCTTAACAGAACCATGTTCAGCCGCATCGATGGTAATATCCCGAATTTAAGTAATTTCCCACAACTCTCTATTCAAGAACTTCGTATGATATCATTGGGCAATTACCAAATAAACCAGGCTCGATCCTACTGTGGTGAACATTTAAAAGACCAGGGAACCTATACAATCGAAGTCTGCGAAGATCGGATGCGAATTACCTATACTGCTCATAATAGTCTTATAGGCAACAATAACTTTTTATTACGAGGGCGAATCAAATCCAGGCATGTAAGTAGAAAAGTGTATCTCACTTACATCTTGGTGAATAGCGATGCAAACGTAGCACATAGTTCGAACGCAATAAAAGCTTACTATTGTAACTGTCTCGTTGAAATGAGGACTGTTGGTTGTTGCGCTCATGTCATGAGTATTTTATGGTATTTGGGTTACGCAAGACACCAGGAAGCAATGAATATAGCACCAGCTTTGTTTTTGGATGGTATTTTGATAGATCTAAACGAAGATTAGTCAATTTTTTTCTCATTTGCAGCATTAAAATGTATTTTGGTTTTATGTTTAGTAAAAAACAAAGTAGAAACTGCGAAGAATTAAATGAAAAAATGCATTTCCTGTGGAACATATTTTTTGTTTAATTTTTTTTTAGGAATTGTGTATAATGTACGTGATATGCTTTATGTATGATAGCGTAATTGTATATCAAATTAAAGCTTACCAATTAAGGATTAAAGTGGTGCAAAAAAAATTATAGGTCATCACTGATTTTTTCGAGATATTGGCTGTCAAACGTCAACGAAAATGTTTTTTTTTAAACAACTTTTAGGTCTGTTTTTTCGAAATATAAGGAATTTTGAAAACTGTATTTTAAATGAAATGAAAGATATTTTTATGATCTTTCATATGATACCAAAATCATTGTCCTACGTGCTATGCTTTTCGAGATATTCGTAATTATTTGCAGAAATGTCAGATTTTTCCCATTTCCGGCGCTCAACTTCAAGTCTAATTATCTCAAAATCACCAAGACCGAATTCAAAAATATTTGGCAGGCTGATTGGGCTGAACGTAAGCTTTCATTTGGTACTCTCATAGGTGTACGCCCTGGGCCCAGGCTCCATAGAAGTATGCACCACCTCCTTTTGTAAGTCTCGAAAATCTCCATTGAAGTCTGGAAGTTTCGTAATATACTTAAGGGGATTAATGTTTAAAGTCAGCATATTGTTTTCTTGCATATTGTTTTCTTGAAAAAAATTTCCTAATATTTCAGTGATCTGATCGCTTTTTTGCTGAGCCTGTTCTAACTGTCTTGAAATGTCTTCTATACTTGAACCACTTTCATTCATATTATAGCATTATACACAAAGGTTTATTCGTTGTTTTAAACTTAATAAATGTACACAAATAATAAAAAAAAATTTTAATATATTTATCAATATGGCAAGGGCAAAGAGGAAAAAAAATGAATAAAATATGTATATATATATATATGTAGTCACCACTTAGTTGTTTGCTGCTGTTGTTGATTAAGACTTGTTGAGATGATTTTCTCCTTCAAATTGTTTCACTTGTTGATTAAAAGCTTGTTGAAATAAGGACGACAGTTCCTCCCTTAGTTGTTTGTTGTTGTTGTTGATTAAAACTCGTTGAGATGGTTTTCTCTTTCAAATAGTTTCACTTGTTGATTAAGAGTTTGTTGAAATAAGGACGACAGTTCCTTTCTTTTAAATTATGTTGAAAATATTAAAACACTAATGAGCGATGAACACACAAATAATGGGTATGAATTGGAGTATGAGAGACTTAGTACTCGTTTTCTTGTTTTATTTTTGTTCTTGGTTCAAACGCGGAGGCGCACAATTGTATTTGTTACCGTATATTTATCTTTAAATAACGAAGTAACTTTTTTTTTTGTTTTTGAGTTCACGATCGAAACGTTAAGGCGTACAATTATATTTGTTACCGTATATTTATCTTTAAATAACGAAGTAACTCTTTTTTGTCTTTGAGTTCGCGATCAAAACGTTGAAACGTACTATTGCGTTAACCGTCAATATATCGTTATACAATCCTACCGACTGCGCCAGTTACAAAGTGAAAAACTTGTTCTCTTGTCTTTGAGTTCGCGATCAAAACGTTGAAACGTACTATTGCGTTAACCGTCAATATATCGTTATACAATCCTACCGACTGCGCCAGTTACAAAGTGAAAAACTTGTTTGAAATAAAAAAAAAAATTCTTTATATTTTCTTTAACTTTCTTTATTATTCTCTTTGTTGAATCTATCTTAAGACTGCCTACAATAAAACTTTTTATAAAACATTATACCTAGCAATCGTACATGAAATATGCACGATTGCACAATTACATTCTGTGGAAGACTGCAAAGTTGCATTCTGAAATATTTAGTAATTCCGAGAAAATAAAATGTGACAAATTCTTATGAAAACAATGCAATGTGGGAAAATCCAATGTGGGCAGGTAACATGAAATTAGGTTGGTTCGGTGCAGAGTGCAACGAACCTTTTAAATTATGTTTTTATTGGAGGCACGTGTAACAATTCGACTCATGAACCATCCCAAACGGGCTGAAATGAATACCTATATGGAATTATATATTCCGATTTTTTTTGGGACCGAATTAATGCCACCTTAAGGGTATCCGTTATCAAACCATTCACGATGTGATGTGACGGTTACAGAATACGGAGGTCCTAAAGACTATGGTAAGTTTGACAACTTTAATTGTGTAGGTCATTGTATTGTGTGATAAGAAATCGTCAAATGGTTCGCTGAAAATCTCTGAGGACATTGCAAGTCGACCAATCGGTTGGTATTGATACCATCGATCAATAATGCGACGATTTACGAGACTGTTCCTATCAAAGTTTGAAAGGGAATGGCTCCCTTAAAAGTGTCTCAGACAGCTTCAAAAATTCAAAAAGCTACCTGTCTAGGAGTTACAGTTCCTCGAGTCAAGTCGTGCAATACCCCTGTTGCACTTATTTGTCTTCCCATTATTATGTTCAAGGAAACCACGGTTTTTTGTCATTGCTTTGAAAGACAAGAAAGACAGATTTTCTGTACGGACCGGGTATAGCCGACTTGACTTACATAGTATACTGGTAAGTATCCTTTAATTTGATATTTTAAAATTTTAAAATCCTTCAAGTCTATAAAATGCAGTAAGTATATACAAGTAAGACATGGTTTCTTGAAATATGGTTATAGAACAACTTGGGCATTGTATGTAATGAAGTGCATAAATGGCTATGTGTATGAATGAAGACATGTGTAAATGCAAGTCTCCAGAGCTAAGCTCGCACGCTGATTTTCCATTCCATTTGAAAAAATCTGTATTTCAACCCAATCATTTTTTCTATAAACACCTCATTGAATATTTGGACAGTTTGTACTGATTGCCTTTGTGTTACGACTAAAGAACCGCAAGAGTTATGGTAGGTCCGTTAGCTTACAAAAAAAAGACTTGTTTGAATTTTTACTTTCAACATCTTTATTAAGAATCAACACCAGACTGATTTCTTTTCTTAGCAACATCGACAGCAAGACCATTTTAAAGAGAGATAATACATTGTGGATTAGCTAGGTACATGATTTACAGTTTACTTTCATTAATCTGTTTATCAGCGATCATCTCAACGTTGTGGTGTAAAGATAACTTTAGTTTCGTTGCCTTCATTATTTGAGTACCCATTTGTCATCTGTGTCCATAATGTTGCCAACTGCGTTGTTCACGTAACTCCTCCTGCCTCAGTTTGAACATGACGAATATAATGAGATATGTTCAAATTTTTGTTGAAAGGTTGGCCAAAACGATGTAGCTCATCTGATCTTTTACTACCTACCGATGTTGGGATGGGAATATGGGATATGAAAATATCAAAGTGTCTTGCTCTCTTTTTTTTTCATTTGAACACAAGCTTTACTTTCAAAATAATTTATCCCAAAAAAAAATAACAACCTCACCATGACAAATAAAAATATTTCGATTATTATTATTATTTTTTTTTTTGGATTTAAATACTAGTAAATTTCCTTTTCTTTTTAATTTTCTGTTTATGAACTTTACGTTTGTTTGTGTCTACCGTTATTTTGTTATCTTGGGTAACTGTATGCTGAATAAACTGAGGAGCAAGTTTGTTCCTCCTATCGTCCTGTTCATATATATTATCGTCTTTACTAAATGCAGGGGGATCTTTTCGAGTTTCATTTTGTTTATTAATCAAATATTCTTTTTGAGCTTTGCAACGCTTGTGAACCAATTTCCGCAAAAACTCATAATTTTTAATATGATCGTTCAAATAATCCTGCTGCGAAGTAAAGTTGGTCTTTGGAAAGAAATATTTTTTATTTATATGCCCAGTTAATAATTCGAAAGGTGTTAATTTAGTTACACTATGTACTGAAGAATTATAGGTAATAATCGCATCATCAATGATCTCAGAAATAGATTTGTGAGGGAACTCCGATTTGATTATTCTTGCCAATTCTGTCAAAGAGGAATGAAACCGTTCTACGGGTGAATTACCTGTGGAAGTCTTAGCGCATATTGGGTAGCCTGTGGTTTGGTAGAGCCATCATTTTCTTCACATAGCTTAAGTGTAATGTAAGTGTAAAGATGTAGAGTGGTGATATACCGGTCTCCAAGTGCAGCATATATGTGGGAGTATTTTCTGGTAATCAGAACATCCTTTTGAAAAAACATCTCATCAGTTTTTCCACTTCATCATACTGCAGATAACCCCATACCTGACCAGCATAGCACATCACACACCTCATCATAGGTTCAGAGAGCTTATATTTAGCGCTTGGAGCTATATGCTTTTTTCCAAGGACTCCTGCCCAGTTATACAGTTGATGGCTTTTTTTGCTTCCACTAGTTTCTCCTGGAGATGTTATTTGATAGAGAGCTGTGGTGTAATGATGACTCCAAGATATCTATATTCTCACACCAACTCGAGGTCTGCATTTCCCCATGTCCGTTTCTCTTCTCTTGCATATCGTCCTGTGCCGTTTCGAAACACCATTACTTTTGATTTACTTGGATCATAATCCTAAGCAACTTAGCTTGAAAAAGAGAGCACTTCTGTTGATTGAGTCGAAGGCGGCTTTGAAATCTTTATAAAAAAAGCGTATAATTTCTTTCCTTTGTCCAGGAACGATCTAGCAATACAAGTGAGGGAAAAGATGTTGTCAACAGTTGAATATCCCTTCCCAAAACCAGCTTGAAATTCACTGAGAAGATTGTTTTGTTGCACTCAGACTGTCAGCATGTCCAATATAATTCCAGTGTAGATTTTTATCACAGAGTTCAGGAAAGAGATACCTCGGTAGTTCCTTGGGTCGTTTTCATCGCCTTTCTTAAAAAGGGGGAAAATTATATTTTTTCTAAAGCTCAATGGGACTTCCCCACTATTATAAATGGCATAGTAGCAAAGCAGTATCCTAAAAGGCGAGTTTAGATGAGGCCCTTAGAAATCACGGAGTTGCGAATTTCAACGACCTAGAGGAAATAATTAAGCTTTCATATCCACACAGCAGGTTGAAGAAAAAATGCTTTGCATTCAAGGAGCGCTGGTTTGATACTTTTCCGTAAAGTCAGTTCCAGTCTCATAAAAGAATTATATTTAAATGCCAATCAGAGGTTTAAAATCTTATGTAAAGAATAGAAGAAGCAGTTTTTTTGAATCGGAGGCGCGTAAACTAAATCTCGCTATGAACTCTTCAGAATTTTGAACCTTAGCTCGCAATTTAAATGGCTCCAAATATATAGTTGTCATCCGCCTAACGCCTCAAGTTTTGCAGAACCATTTTCAACAACTTTTAAACCAAACCTCAAACGTCATTTCAAAGTACCATTACGCCCCGCCTGGTCTACATGATCCTCTTTCAGATTCGCCGATCACTTTACAAGAGGTTACTCTAATCGTCAACAGACTAAAGGATGGGAAAGCTGCTGGATCTGATAGGATACCTGTTGAATTATACAAATATGGATCAGATAATTTTATTCAAACTCTGGCAGGCCTATTGATCATGAAAGGATGCATCAGCTACGCCTATATTCCCAAGGCCTGGAGAGAAGCTAGGGTCGTCTTTATACCTAAAGCCGGCAAAAGCTCCCATGTAAATCCAAAAGATTTAAGACCTATTAGTCTATCATCATTCCTCCTTAAAACACTGGAAAGAATGATTGACATACACTTAAGACAAGAAATTAAACCTTGTCTGATCTCAACGGCGCAACATGCCTATACAAAAGGTAAATCAGTGGAAACTGCACTCCACTCTCTGGTTTGCACCATTGAAAAATCCCTGCACTACAAAGAATACTCTCTTGTCGCATTCCTAGACATAGAGGGTGCATTTAACAATGTTAACAATTCAGCAATCACTAATGCTCTTGATGGGCTGCTCATAGAGGAACACATTAAAAACATGATAACAACAATGCTCAGCAGTAGAATCATTAGTTCCGAAATGGGGAACTACAAAACAAGCAGAATGGGCAATAGAGGAACCCCGCAGGGAGGAGTTTTATCTCCCCTACTGTGGAACCTGGTCGTTAACAAATTGTTAATCGACCTAGAGGACGAAGGTTTCAAAACTATAGCCTATGCCGATGATGTAGCAATTGCCGTTTCAGGCAAGCACCCACAAACCCTAGCTGAGCTGCTACAAACAGCACTTAACAAGCTTAACAGTTGGGCTGTAGATTGTGGTCTGAACATCAATCCACACAAAACGGAATTAGTTCTCTTTACGAGGAAATACAAAATTCCGGACTTCAGACCCCCAACTATTAAAGGGGTAACTCTAACACTGTCAAATCAGGCTAAATATCTAGGTCTCATTTTTGACAAAAAACTGACCTGGAAAACCAATATTGAGGAAAGAGTAAATAAAGCCAACGTTGCACTTTTCTCCTGTAAAAAAGCCATTGGCGGGAAATGGGGTTTCTCCCCCCAAATTACCCATTGGCTGTTTACCTCGGTAATAAGACCGATACTCACATACGGGGTGATAGTCTGGTGGACTAGACAAGATGATCAACTACAACAAGCTGGCCAAAGTTCAAAGAACGGCTAGTCTGTGTATTAGTGGCGCACTGAGGACAACCCCATCGGACGCCCTCAATGTACTACTAGATCTCACCCCTATAGATATCTTCAGCAAACAAGTCGCAGCTAGCTCAGCTACTCGACTCAGAACTACATCACAGTGGACCAATCATCAAATCGGCCACACTACCATTCTAGATAACTTTAGATTCTTACCGAACCGATCCGACTACACCACCCCCAAGTTGGTGTTTGACAATAATTTCCAAGTAACCATACCTTCAAGAGAAGCTTGGGAAAATGGCGCTCTTTTGGAAAATGAAGCAATACACTTTTACACCGATGGTTCAAAAACCAGCGAAGGTGTGGGAAGTGGAATCTACTCAGAAAAACTGAATCTCAGTGTGTTCCAAGCGCAAATTCTGGTGATTAAGGAGGTGCTGTGTGCTGTCTTGGCTCAAAGAAAACGTCATATCCTCCACGGATATTCGGATCTTCGCAGACAGCCAAGCTGCCCTTAAATCTCTTGCCTCTGTCTCTACAAAATCCATCACGGTCCAAAATTGTCAGATGTCTCTGAGGGAGATGTCAAATCAGTTTAACATTCACCTCTCATGGGTGCCAGGGCACAGGGACATACCAGGCAACTGTATGGCAGACGAACTAGCCAAAAAGGGCACGACCACTTCCCTACTCTCAGAATGGAACAACATAGGTGTACCTATCGCTACATGTAAACTCCTACTTAGACAAGACGCTTCAAGGATAACAAACACTAGATGGACTGAGAGTAACAACTGCCTTGCAACCAAAAAAGTTTGGCCGTGTCCCGTGTGTAGGCTCAAAACGCTCGAAGAGTTTGTTGGCCCTGAACCGTCTGTATCTAGGTTCTACCATAGGTGTTCTTAGGGACACTGTCTAACAGGGAGACAATGATTTCTGCAGAAGCTGCATGGACGAGGAGGAGGAAGAAACCGTTCAACACCTTCCTTGCTCATGCCCTGCACTACTTCATTACTTCATAGGAGGAAAACTCATCTCGGTGAACTCTTCTTCGATGATACTAGCGACTTAGCTTACATAGACCCTAAAAGTCTTTCAAAATACATTAAAAGTTCCGCGTGGTTCGACTAGCAGGTGATTAACCGGCTAGCCCCGTAATGGAAGATTAATAAGTGATCAACTCGTTAATCCTACATCGGGTTTCTGAGATCAGTAGGTGATTAACCTGCTGATCTCTGTGGTATCACAATGGGCCCTTGCGGCCTAAGTGTGTCAGGCAATGTACTCATTGACTGACAGCCACTTCCACCTAACCTAACCTAACCTGGCAGGCCTAATGAACAACATTATGGAGGATGGTATAATACCAGAGCAGTTTAAGGAAGCCTTAGTGTTCCCAATCTACAGAAAATGTAGTGCAAATAATCCTGCGAACTGTAGGGGAATTTCCTTTCAGAATGCCTCTTATAAAATTTTCACCTCATTATTACAGAATCGGCTTAAAATGTGGATTTCATCAAAAAATCTTTTGGGTGAATTTCAAGCGGGGCTCAGATCGGGTTACTCTACTATTGGCCATATTTTTGTGTTCAAAAGTATAGCAGATTCATACCTTGCAAGTGGCAAAAAGCTTTATGTTCTCTTTGTGGATTTCAAGGCAGCGTTCGATACGGTCGACAGGAATTCCCTAATGCATAAGCTGTATGGACTTGGAATGTCCTTAAAATTTGGTCAAGTCATCCAATATAACTATGGAGATACGAAGTCGTTAGTTTGTAATGGTGCTGAAAAATCTGATTGGTTTGCAACCAAAACAGGGGTTAGGCAAGGCTGCCCACTTAGTCCCGATCTGTTTGCACTTTTTATTGACGACTTAAGGTGAATTCACATGAGCACGACCAACGAACGACGAATTAATCAAGAAATGTGATTTTAAGTACCTTACAAGCATAAATTCTTCACGAATTTTTTAGGAAACGATGGAAAAATAGTTCATACTAATTTTTAGGTGTATAAACTCTTATTTGTGTGCCTACAATTAAAGCAATAGAGAAAAGAAATTTATGCGTTACGAATAAATTTTATTCGTAACGAATAAATTTATTTTCTCTGTTCCCAAAAGCTTAGGTACAAAAATAACAGTTTGTCCACCTAAAACTAAGTATGAACTATATTTCCATCGTTTCCTAAAAAATTCGTGAGGAATTTATGCTTGTAAGGTACTTAAAATCACATTTCTTTATTTATTCGTCGTTCGTTGGTCGTGCTCATGTGAATTCGCCTTAAGTCTTTTGCCTACCTGGTGGCATAGAATTTGCGGGACTGCAAATTAAAGCCCTTCTTTTTGCTGATGATGTAGTGATGTTGGCAAACTCACCTGAAGCTCTACAGTTGATGCTAAATAGGCTCCAAGAGTTTTGTAAACTGTGGAGTCTTGTGGTAAATTCGGATAAATCCAAAGTTATGGTTATAAAGAAGGGAGGAGGCAGAACGTCAGTAAAGGAAAAGTGGTTTTTCGAAGGGAATGCCGTTGAAGTTGTAAAAGAGTTCAAATAGCTTGGTGTACTATTCACTCAAAATATGAAAATGGATAAACATTTGAAAGATAAACTATCCAAGGCGAAAATCGCATTAAACGCAACTTGGAAAAATTGTTTCGACAATAAATTCATAAGGCACAGTAGTAAATATCGTGTCTTTGAAACTGTAGCGCAATCAATCCTCTTTAATGGAGCTCAGGTGTGGGGAGGATCATAATATGAGTCGGTGGAAAAACTTCTAAAAGGTACTACCTCAAAAGAGCATTTCATCTCCCTCCTAACTCACCGAACTATATGGTTATGATTGAAACTGGATTGGCTCCGTTGCTAATAAAGACTCTTAAGTTGCAAGTTGACTATGCTCTCCAGGTCATGCAAATACCTGATCAGCGTCTTCCTAAAACTGTGGCCATAAAAATGGCGCGAAGCAAAAGAGGTTTTTTTAAAGAATGGGAACGTTTAGCTGACGAGTGTGGAATGGTTCTCAATATAAATCTGGACGAATCAAGTACTGTAAGGCCCTTATCATACGATCTTATAAAAAAAGTGGATCTCAGACATAGAGAAAAAAATGAAGAAGAAGCAGCAAGATTTCTTCATCAAACAATCTACAACCGCCTCGATTATTCTCTCAAGGAAAACAATTACTTCAAAGAAGAAAATAGTGTAAAAACAATTTCACTGATATTCCGTTTACGAGGCGAATTGATACATCTCAATCACATTCCACATAGAAGTGATTTGCCAATTTTATGCGATCTACGCAACTGAAGAGAACGTGAAGACATCATACATTTTTTGGGAATCTGTCCGGTTTTGCGAGAAATAAAAAGAAAGTATATTTGGGTGTGACAGCTTAACAGAAAGTTATTGCATTTTCTAATCAAACCAAATGAATGTTGAAATATTGTATGAATTCTTAAAAATTGCTCTGACGTATAGAAACAGAATTACAAATGGTGATTTTTGAAACTTGTTACTATAGCCGAAAGAAAAACATATATACAAATAAACAAATAACAATTTAATACTTAATCCTTAATTAAAGCAATGCCTAAACTACTAAATTAAAAATTGTAGTTTTATAAAACATAAAGTTAAATTGGATTGCCAATCTGGCAGACGGCGAATGCCATGCTCAAATGTATCATAAATGTTGTGTGTTATCTCTAAGGTTTGTGAGTAATAAAAATCTTATCTAATCTAATCTAATCTTATAAATGTATTTATAGGCCTCCGTAAGCTTATTTGAAAAACTTTCCGATGCGTACTTATAAAATTCATACGGGATCCGATCGTCCCCTGGGGCTTTTTTGAGGTTGCATCTGTAGAGCACCATCATTACTTCTTGTATTGAAATTGAACGGTCGAGCACATCATTTTCCACAAGCGGGCTAGCATACAGGATTCGGGTTAGGCTTTCTGCGATCCATAGCTGTTGCTTAAAATGCTCGGCAAGCAAACTCGTGTTTATTTTGGGTTTCTTTAAAAAGGAGATACCATTTAGCAAACGCGCTAGTTTCCAAAAAGAACGACTGTCTCTTACTTCAGAAAATGCCTGCATCAGGTGTAAAGAGTATTCTTTTGGTTTCCGTTTACAGGTATTTTTGAACGCCTTATTTGCTTCTTGATACATTATTTTCGCGATGTGTCAGTTCGTTGTTCTAAGAAGACTCAGTAATCTGAAAGATTTTTTCCTTGTTTTCTCACAGTCAGTGTCAAGTCATGGTTCTTTCTTTAAAAGCGAGTAATCTGGGCCCTATTTTAAACATTGACAAGTGACAATTCTACAAATTTGTCGCAGTTATCTGACAAATTTCCATTTCATATCGCTTTGGCAGGTCGTATATGACAAATTTGTAGTGACAAATTTAACGCTGTCAGACTGTGATCAATTTGTCATGACAATTTTGTCACTGTCAGATAATGATATAGTTGTCGTGACATTTTTGTCACTATCTGATAAATTTGTCGTGAAAATTTTGTCATTGTCATATATTTTGACAAATTTCTTGCAATGAGACTGAATTTAACTAGAAGAAACTATATGCCACGCGAAATTTTTCATTAAATTGAAAATCACTCAATGCAGTAAAATAATGTTAATTCTGTCCTTAAAAATTCGAGGACGACGTATTTCGCGAACTTGCATCTAAGACTCATTATCGCTTTCACTTGAAGAAATAATATTCGACATTTCTAATTCAACTTATTGTCACTTTTCGACCGATACTCAATTACCTGTCACAATTGTCAATTACATACTGACAAAATTGTAATTTGTATAACTTTTTCTGTTCAATAAAAACATTGTCACTACAAATTTGTCGGGGAATTTATGACAATTTTAAAAAAATCCCTGACAATTTTTTTATGAGACGAAATTACGACAATTCTCGCAGATTTCCCGACAATTCTACAAAATTGTCAATTTTTCTATGGGACAGAATATAGACAATTTCCTTGTATTGTCATTTACAAATTGTCACCTGTCACCTGTCGCTATTGTCAATGAAATAGGGCCCTGCATGTGTTATATACGACACTAGGGTGTCTATCCCCTGAGATGAATTGAACACGTCGTCATTTGCAGCTTCCAACTCATGATCAAGAATTATTTGATAAGCGTTCATACACGATTTTTTCCACTTCATTTGCGGGAGTAACTTCAAATGTTCGTAGGCGTTTGTTGCGTTTCCTCTTAGACTGCATTTTACTAGGAGTGGTAAGTGGTCAGAGTAAATCAATTCTTCCACTCTAAAATCATTCACACAATCAAACCATTTACCTCGAATAAGGCAGTAATCTATAGTAGAACAAGACAATCCTCTTACAAATGTAAAGTGCCCTTCTTTATCGCTTTCGGATCTTCTGTTCAACATTGTAAGGCTAACTGTTTCACACATTTCAATGAATCTTTTTCCGTTACTATCTAAATGCAAGTCCAAAGCTGACCTGAGTGTTCCAAATGAAGACGTGGTGAAGTTTGACTTTGTAGCTGTGAATTTCCTACCCTGGCGTTGCAGTCTCCGATGAGCATGATATTTTCCTGTCCTACTTTCAAGAGAAAAATCATATAAACTTGTAAAATCATTTCTCCACTTATTACAATTGATGTAACCCGGAACTTTATAAAATGTTTCATTGAAAATTGTGATTTCAACCACAATCCTGTTAAATTCTGTTATGAAGCGACTTCTTGTATCTTTGTTAAGCGATTTTTTTATTCCGAATCAGCAACATTCACTTGCTCTTCCAAAACCATGAGACCTCGTAGCTGGAATCCATTTCAAGACTTACATATTCTTGGAAGAAATTCTCGTAAAGCTCTGTGTTTTTTTTCGACACAGGTTTCAAATAATAAAAAAAAAGTATCGTTTTCTCTAATTTTATCAAAAAAAAACTTTTAAAAATAAACTAATTTCCTAACCCTGACACATTATATGCAATAATAATAAGATTTATATTTTTTGAATTAATGTTGAAATATTTTCATTGTGGAAATGGCTGACGGCACTATTGTTAAAAATCATTTGGCAGCACTCTTCCGTCAGTTGTTGAAATGATTGGGGGCGTTCAAGACTCGTATCCGAATAGCTTGTTGTTGTTGTTTACGTGTTTAACTTTTAGCAGAGTCACACACCCATTTCAACTAAAAAGCTATCTAAAGGTATCCGAGTGGTTTTGGTATACCTTTCTATTCAAGTGATCAGCTAATAGAAAATTTATTTTGATTTCTTTTCATGTTGATTTTTTGTTTTGGAATGCATATATTTCAGCATAAGACCCTTTTAAAACGCATCGGAAATCAAAAAAAAATAAGTTATAATCGTCTAGCAATGATATTTTGAATGTTTTTCTGTTTTCAAAAGTCGAATTTTAATATTTCACAGCTGTTGTCTGCAGCAATCTGGAAAAAGATATCTGGATCGTTCAAAAAGTTATCCAAGATACGGCTATCCGAGATAGGCTATCCGATAGGTTCTTGAACGCGCCCATTGATACATCATTCATATATCAGCTGCTGTAGACGTGCCATTCCACCCTCGATATCACATGCCAAAACGTTGTTTGGTGAAAAATAAAACCATTTTCCATCGATTTAAATTTTTTCTCCTCGAATAAAAGTGTTGACGTTTTTGTTTTTAGCTGCAACTTTTATTTTTATTTCGAAAAGCTTTCGTCGCCTTTCTCTCGCCGCCGCAGGGTAGTCCCTCTGAAGTGATATACCGGTACCTTTAAATTTTTTTGATGATTGAAGAATGCGTCCGACATCTTCTTTATTTTCCATCTCCACAATCACACTTTCTACTAATGCCCTTTTTGTTCAAATCGGACGTGCATCCACGATTGCTCTTTGGTTTTGCGTTTGGAACAAATCCAGGCAAAGATTTTTCGCCTTATCCACCGCTTGAACACCCTCTTGCGCCGGGAAATGTATAGGATTACATTTTTTTCGTTGATTCGCCTAGACAGATATTCCACTTGTCGCTCAAGTGCGCAGCACCTAGACTCCATTTTTTCTAACTGGGACTGGAGCAGAACATTATCTTGGGCTAGTGATTTTATTTCAGTTCCCAGCGTATCCATATCAGCCTTTGTTAGGAGATCTTTTAGCTTTTCGTCCAGTAATGAGTCCATTGTATCTTTTACCAGCGATACTAGATCCGATATTGGCATAATTCATGTTAGATTATCTTATGTACGTTTTAATGCTTTTAATTTTTGTTTTGCAAATACTCTCAATGTGATTAATTTTTTTATTAAATCGACAGACGGCTTTCACGCCATGTTTGTAAATCTTTCAATGCTAAATATTTGTACTATCATATGTGGAAAAAATAAAGATAATAATAATAATAATAATAATTGAGAGCTAATACTAAAATCTTTTACTCAGCCTTAATATTTTAGTATTGTACTTAGCACACAATCGCAAGTTCGCGACCAGTCGTGTTGTACTCATAAAACGGGGACCATATCGCCATTTTTCGAATTTCCTCCAAATATAGGGAAAGGCCTCTTAATACCTACCTTGCTTGATTATGAACACAAGAAATTGAAAATTAATTAATGCCAGGCAAACATTTTCCACTTTTTGTTTTGGTTGCTAATAAAAAATATTGATCCACGAAAAACACTTTTGACCTCTTAATCTTAAAATCTTAATATCTCGCCTACTTTTGATATTAGCAATTTGGTCCTAAGGACCTTCCCGCAATGGGAACTTTTGTACAGCGTTCAATTTTGAGAAAAAACCATCTTCGGTAAAAGCGATCCCATGAAATCCCGATGAACAATAAAAATTTAAAAATAGAAAATCAGAGTTTCCGTGCAATTTACTTTTTGAGTCAACTTGAAAAAAAATTGTTCCACTATTTTACTGTTTCACCGATGTACAACCGGGTACCATTTTTTTTTTGGTACATACATATACGTAGGTTGATCCTATATACCTTTACGTATATGGCAATATAAGTACATGATAGTCATTCTTCAAAGACCAATACCTAACGTCTCTCTATCTGCTGGGTTCCATCTGATAATCCATTTTATTTCCATTGTACCTATAAGAGAATATCCATTCCGATTCACTGCATTTGATTTAGTCGATTCTTTTTTTTTTTATTTTATTAGATTAATTCTGTATCCCAGATTTTGCACTTTCAGTCCTCGCTGTGTGCTTGATTTTACCATCTGCAGAGAATCGCTTCTTAAAATGACAACAATGCCAATCGCTAACAGTAAACGACAAGAAAAATTCGCTAGGGCAGTGACAAACAAAGCAGAAATGGAAACTAATTTCACCCTTTTGAGAACACAAACTATATCTATCTACAGATACTTCAAGGTAACTAGATAGAGGTAGAGCAAAGAAGGCTTTACATAACAGACATCCGAATAGTTTGCCTTTGCTTTTAAAATTCATCACAAACCCTTTGCTTATTCTTCTTTTTTTTTAACTCATTCTTTTTGCTTAATTTCTTTCAAGTCCTCCTTCGTATCCCATCCAATAAATGAATTCCTTCTTCTCTTCCAAATATACAAAAAGGAAAAAAGTGAAATCTTTGCTTCTAAATAGAAAAAGTCGAAAAAAAAGTTTTGACAAAGACAATGCTCTCGATGGGGTGTTGTCCCTTGTCCTTTGATGCAAAAGTACAGGACGTAGATGTGTATATACACATATTTATATAAAGCTTATTAGGATGCTACCCGCTCCATCGTTTTGTGTGTCAATTCTCGACATTTCTTTTGTGCACAGGATACTGAATGCCCACCTCGTTGTACATATTTCTTAAACGACTTTCTCATCTTATACCTACACCTTTTAGAATGGAAAAGGTGACAATAATAGTTTTAAAATTAGCTTCTAGGGGTTTAAATAGAATAAAAGAATACCTAACTGGAAAGTAAACAATGCAGCGAGCTGCTCTTACAAAAGGAACGTAGTGAACCATACCGACCGACCCGACGAGATAAGTTCATATCTTTCGTCTTTGCTGCTTTTCTGATAAAAAAAGGTCAACTAAAAATATAAATAGAAGAACAGTTGAGCTTTAAGTTGTGAATAGGGAAAACAAAATAACCCACTGTATCAAAAGAGATGAAATAAATCAATGAAGAAGTCAACGGGACGTAAAAAATCGTAATAAAATCCAAATGGAGCCTGATGGGAACCCCCAGAGAAATAACCGTAACAAACAAGAAGATCCTTTTAACTAAGATCTATGAAAAAAGTTACACTTCTTTTCACATTTTTCTGCAGTTTCTGTTTCGGACTTCATATGTACCATTAAAAGCCCTGGGATGTATACCTACGAAAAAAAGGTACATATACAAGTGGACTGAAATTGATGTGTTCAGTTTTTGTTGTGAAGATTTCTACTGGGAATACTCAATTCCTACAGTACGAAAAAACATTTAGAAATCCAAATTTGAGCTCAAATGGATGCGGGCATTCTTTCGGAAATATCTATAAGTGAATTCATTTCTTATTTCATCTAAATTGAATTGGGGATTGGGCACTAGAGAGGTGAATTAGGGGGTACTAGGTAAAGGAGACAGGTATAGGCATAAATAATACGAATAAATAGTTTGTAGGCAAAAGAAACCTATATTCTTTTTCATGTCATATCATTTCATTGATATCATCTATTTGTAACCTATTGTTATTTGTTTTGAAAGGATATCCAGGGCGTTAGTGTTGGGTGTAAGTTATGCAAACTTTTAGGGATAAACTGGAAATATTCGAACACCATACATTTTTAATAAAAATAAAATGAAAGGCAGTTGTTATTTGTTGAACTTCTTTTAGATATTCTAGTAAACAGAGGGGTCTAGATTATATGGCGGGTTGATCTTGCGCAGCTTTGGGTACTGCGGTGTCTGAATGAAACCTATAGTGCCAGAGGGGTTATTATATACCCATAAAATGTAACACCACTCTCCACTCGGTCGGTTTGCACTGTCGAAGGAAAATGACGAGAGATTGGAAGCGAATTTTTATCAAATAAGAGCTCTTTTAAGACCACGAACGCATATGGCATATTTCTTTTTGATGCAGAACAGACTAAATGCATGCTCCCCAACGTTCGCAAATGCAAAATGTTTGCTATCGCGTTGTCAAAAAGACTGTAGAAAGCCACTAGGATCTCTTTTAACAAGCATTCAAAAGTGCCAGGCCTAAGTTATGGAAAGATGACAACAAGGCGGAATATTTCCTCTGTGAATGTTCTGCGTTTTCTGGTATTAAAATTTAAGAATTTATTTTGCAAAACACAGTTTCACAGTGATGTTGTAGGATTGCTGTCATACAATATGTGATTCGATTGGAATATTTTCAGTAAAAATTCAGTTTCACAGAAATTCATCATACATTCATTGAATACAATGTAGGAGAAATAATCATACATGTATGTAATTCCTACAACAAAAAATAGTGCCGTAAGAACTGTTTTTTAAAGGAAAGCAATTAGTGGCTCAAACTGGAAGTACAAAAAGTCGACGAGGTCTTAAAGAGAGAGCTACTTTAGCGCTCTATAAAAATAGGCAAGAGTGCCGAACATTAGAGGTATAGATATGTATTATTGTTGTCTTTCTCAGAAGAATAAAAACTAATTAAATCATTATAGATAAAACTTAATACAACAATCTTTTGTATATTCATTTTGGAGGTTGAGTTGCTAGGTTTGTCCTTAAAAGACATTCTTTGTTTTGTCATGAGACCTTAATTTGGCCTACACTTTTTCGCAGAAAAGTAGGTAGCAATTATTTCATACTAGCCAGTTATCAAGAAAACCAGAAATGCAGACAATTATTTTTAACTTTATACAGGGTGCTCCGTAATTCGTGTTACATACTTTGGTATGTTATTCTTGGTCATATTCTAAAAAAAATTGTTATATATTAAAGTCCGTTTCTCAACTTTGACATCACTTTTTGACAATTTATGAAAAGTCTAACTTTGGTGTAGCCTGGCCTGTGTTAAATTCGATTTCTCTAGCAATACTGATGGAAGCGACCTAGTTTTAAACTTTTTTTTTTTGTAGAAATATAATAATCTTTAGAACTGTATTTAAGTTGGGCTCCTATAGGCTTAGAGTTGCCAGATTTTCTTCCCAAAGAAAAATTTTGACTTTGAGGTCATTTTTTCTGAAAATGCCTGCTAAACATAGAGTTTCTCTATTTTTTGCAGATCAACAAAACAATAACAAAAAAAACTCTTGGATAAGTACCTACTCTCAAAAACGGGAAATAAATCAAATTTTGTTTTTTTTTTACGAACTTTTGTTGCAACAGCTTGCAATGGGAGTTGTTTTACAAGATTTGATTGTATAAAGGCAATTTTCAAGACTGTACGCTGATGAAAAGGCTAAAAAGTGTATTTGACCTGCTACCAAAATTCTAATTGGCCTACCTCTTCTCAGGGAGTTTTAAGTTAGGGGTACAAATGTTCAACAGGTAAATAAAGTCGTATAAAAGAATAAGAAAAAAATTTTTTAATCAGTTTATCAAAACAAGTAACGATTGCAGTTTGATCAGAGATCTTTTTGCAATGCCTTCATTTACGAAAGAAGAATACGCAGACATTTTATTCGTATATGGGGTTTGCAATAGAAATTCAAGAAGAGCACAACGAAGATACCAAGAACTTTATCATAAAAGACGACTCCCATCTTAAAATGTTTTGGGAAGTACCTTTCGAAGGCTTCGAGAAACTGGATCAGTATTAACTGCACGACCTACGACTTATTTACCCATTGAACATTCATACTCCAGACTTAAATCTCCCTGAGAAAAGGTATATCAATTAGGGTTTTGTGTTAAAAGCTGGCCGATATAACACAGTGGCCCGATGAGTCTAGCTGTTGTAATAGAATCAGAATGGTGCTGTGAAAGTCGTATCTGAATTTTTTATGCATATAATAAAAGAAAATTTCTATTTGGTTGCAACCAACGCAACGTGGGGATAATTCGCAACAACCCTCCCACTTATTTGCTTCACACCGGTAACCTGTGATGAGGCGTTTGGCTGATTCTGCATGTGACTAAAAATCATGACTCTATCATAGTTGAAGAATAGGAATCGTCACTCGAAAGGCCAGACTCTATTCCGACTAACGTACAGCTATAAAAGTTTTTGGAAAACAGACTTCAAGGCCTTGATGCTATGGCTGAATAGTTTCGATCCAAACAAACTGAACCCAACCAACAAAAGACATTCAAAACACCGACAATACGCAGTCAACATAGGCAAATCTCAATCGATATACATCATGTTCTGGTCATTTTAAGTCAATTAAGTATAGACCAGGGTCGATAATTTTTAAAATGGTAAAAAGTGAAAAAAAAATTATAGTAGCATGAAACCCATTAGAAGAGGTAGAGAATATAACAAAAACGAAAGGAAAATTAAGTTACTGGCGATCTGAGGTCGGGAAGGGGGAGGAGGGGAGGAGGAGAGTTTTTAAGGGTAAAAAAGGGTTAATCTCGATGTACGTTAAAACCGCAAGTCTTATGAAAAAAAATTAAATGGCAAAGTTGTATGTAATAAAAATATCTACAACTTTTGGTTTTACACATTTTTCACCTTACCTAAAAATTCATGTGAAAAATTCGAAAAACCGAGTTTTTGGTTTTTTATTTTTATCTTTGGCAAAAAAAATTATTTTTTTACGAAATTTGTGTGAAAACCTACCTTTAAATATCTCAAACATACAGTAATTTTTTGACTTAAAATATTTATTTTTTCACCTTATATTGACTTAATATCGAAAAAGCACATTAATTTTCAATCGAAAATTCTCTCGTCAAAATATCTGCTTTTTTAAAAAAATTGGTGTGCTTTTTGTTCGTTGAAATCTCTTCTTACTGATGGTTAAAAAAAAATACACATTATTATGGTAAATGTTCTCAGAAAATGCAAATAATGAAAAAAACCCGCATCCAAAAATTTTTTTTTAATCATCTCTTTTTATTCGATATTCTCTGGAATCAATGTGTTGCTCTGGGTGCAGTGCATCAAATATCATTTCGAAATGGAAAGAAGTCTCACCGTTTGCACTTTAACTTATTTTCGATGTGAATTAACTGGCACAGGGACGCAACTTCGCGCGAATTTTTATTTTTACACCACATATCCATATTCCCTTAAGAAAATTTTTTCCGCTTCGCTTTTAGCTTCATTATTTTATCCGTGAGTAAGAAAATTTTTTCCGCTTCGCTCTTAGCTTCATTATTTTATCCGTGAGTAAAAAGCGAATAGACGCAAACGAAATTCTCTATCGGATAGTACGGGCTTGTGGACGAACATAAAAGATTCACATGAACAGACCAGGAGAAAGTATCTAAGAACAAAATACACATTAAGAAAGTAGATTTAGTTATTAAGTGCTTATAAGAAAGTGGACTGAGTATCCATCATGCTTCACTGAACAAAAAAGGTACATGATTTGAAAGAAAAACTGCATGTTTAAAAAAAAAACTTCATTGAAAACGGACCAAGAATTGAGTTCATTAAAAAAAAGAAATCCGAAACATACGTCTTATGAATTTCTTCCTACGATTAAAAAGGTTCTTAAAATTATTGATTCCTGCACTAAATTAATGATTAAAATTAATGATAAAAAATATATGAACTCTTTCATTCAATGTAAAGTAAGTAAACATTAAAATCCATGATTATTTGCTTTAATTTTTATTTACATTTATTTTATGACCTTCATACATAAATTGAAGGAATAAATTCACTGGTTTAATGTAAACAATAATAAAAATCATGCTGATTGTTCTTAAAAAGTATGAGCAATTTCTAAAAGTTTATGAACAAATTCATAGAACTTATGATGCTTTTCATTAATTTTATGACATCGGTCTTTGCTTTTAATGATTTTAATCAAAAAACCTGACATAATGCTCTAGGAACAGTTTCCTTCTTTTTATGATTTAAATTATACATTTTTTGTGAAAAGAATGACGCTTTTCATTGATTCATTTAATGTCAGTTTTGGTTTTTATGATTTTAATCATTGGTTTGCAATGATTGTAAGAAAATTTACTTTTTTACTTTTTTTTTTTAATTAAAAAAAATCATTTACCTAAGCAATTTTTCCTATGCTAGAATGAATTTTTTCATTAGTTTTATGTAGTAAAGTATGGATCCGACGATTATTTTCATTGATTGAATGAATTTCTTCTTTTTTTTTTTGATAACTTTTCTTCATTTTCTAATGAATTCTGACATTAATTTAATTTTTTTTTCTCTATTCTAATGAAAAATATCATGAATCTCATGCAACTTTTCTTGCATTAGTATGAATTTTTTCCTTAGATTTATGTAAGAAATTATGGAACCTAAGCTATTTTTTCATAAAACGGATGAATTTCTTCTTTATTTTTGATAACTTTTCTTTATTTGCTAATGAATTGTGTCGTTGATTTAATTTTTTTCCTCTTTTCTTAAGAAAAATATCATGGATCTCATGCAACTTTTCTTGCATCAGTATGAATTTTTGCCCTAGATTTATGTAAGAAATTGTTATTTTGTCATAAAACAAATGAATTCTTTCTTACTTTTCAAATAATTCTTTTCTTGTTTTAAGAAAAAAATCATTAAAATTTATACTCACACGTCCACCTGAAATACAAAAGCCCCGATGACAAACTATTTTCAAAAATATGGTGTGTTAAAGAACTGAAAGAAAAGAAAAAAAGAAACATTTTTAACAAAAACAATAATAATTTATTGAACACGAAGTCCTTACTTAATTCTTGCTCACAACATATACATAAAATATACGTAATTTTTCGTATAGTATAATTTTTCGTTTTAGCTTTCTTTTCGGCATATAATGATTTTATGATTTTGATATCTTTCTTTAACAAATATCACTGTCAAATTCCACTTTATTTTGTTTGGTTAAACCAATTAGTTTTTTGATGTTTAAGGTTTGGCCGAATTTTTTGTCACAATAGTCACAAATCGGTTCTAGATCTATTAAAAAATTTCATGCCAAGTTATAGCTCTTAATTTTAATTTTAACCCGAAGCCAAAGTTGTAAATTAAGTTTTGTTTAAAATTCTATTCACAAACTTTAACTGAAATTTTTTAGCTAATGTAAGCAGATATTTTTTCTTGAAGTAAAAGCGTGTGAATATAGTTGAAAGCTTTTATGTTTTGATTCATACTTAAAAGACCAAAATTTTCTTAGCAGTCCTGAATTTTGGACAATAGTTCGATAGTGCGTCATGATATGAAACTTAGATTTCAAGTAATCTTCAAAAAGTTTGACGTATTCTTTATTATGTGTTTCGATTTTGTACTTCAGTGTTGATACTGAATCATCTGTCATTTCAAATCAAAGAACAATGTCAATTATCTCCAGAAGGATTAAAAGAAAGCTCCAAACTTCATCGTCAATTGGAACCAAGTCTCCAATCATTATTGGTAAAAACTGAACAAAAGTAATCATCTCTCTTGCAGACGTTCTTAAATGATGTTTTTGCAAATGATTTAGCGAAATTTCGTTCGAAGCATTTCCTATTTCTGTTGGACCGTACTCAAATGTTTGTTTTCTTTTATTTAGTGTTTCTAGCGAAAAATACTTTTTTTCTTTATAAAATGAAGTATTATTTGACATAGGTCATAGTGTCAAATGCCTTCAAAAATATCATGCATAACATCAACGCTATAATTTTCTACAACGTGGAATGAAGGAATTTCGTTGAAGCAGCTTTCATTGAGAATCCCAGTTTCTTTTGAAGATGTCATCTGTATATCTGTTTCATAGTTGCACAAAGGAGGTGGTGCATACTTAGGCCCAGGGCGTACACCTATGAGACCAAATGAAAGCTTACGTTCAGCTCAATCAGCCTGCCAAATATTTTTGAATTCGGTCTTGGTGATTTTGAGATAATTAAACTTGAAGTTGAGCGCCGGAAATGGGAAAAATCTGACATTTCTGCAAATAATTACGTATATGGGTGATTCTTATACAACTGTGATTTTTGCAACTCAAAATTTTTTAAAATCGAAAATGCTTTAAGACTTGTGATCTGGGTGTTTTTGGTCTTTTATTATACTCAAAATTAAGCCTGTAACGTAGCTCTACTACAACTGCAATAGAAAAGAAGCTAGAACAAAAATTAGAAATTTCAGTACCACGGTACTGACATCAAAATGAAATATTCAGAATATTTGGCTTAATCTCTTAAAATAATAAAGCAAATGATAAATTATAGGATTTTGGTAATCATACAGTAAATGTCTTACTGTATTTTCTTTCTTGATTTTAACAATCTTTAAGATTTATTAACAGTAGAATTAAAATAATTTTTTTTATAATACTCAATAAACAAAGTTTAACATTAGTTAAATATTGAAATTCTTTGAAGTTTTTAACAAAATAAAATTTAAATTTTATAACACTAGATCAATTAAGTATCATGATAAATTAAAACATCAAGGAAATATTCATTTAAATATTATTTGCTTTGTTTGCCATGGTACTGACATCCACGGTACTGACAAATGTCAGTACCGTGGATGTATAACTAACCTACTAAAATTCTCACACGAAATTTAAATGATTGGCCACATAATTTTGAATTCACACTTGAATTTATATAATTATTCAGTATAATTGACATAATCATTCTATTAACACGCCTGAATTTCAATACCATGGTACTGACCGGTAATTTTATGACATACCTTTTAAAAAACACAACAAATTATTTTTATTCTAACGTCGAGTCTAAAAACAACCACACAGCAATGAATTGTACACAAATAGTCATTCTTCAGAATGCCACTAGAGCGAGCAACAGAAACTGAAAAAAAGATGGCGGTTAAGCGGGAAATACTTTAGTTTGAAAATTTAAGAAAATTCCAGGACATGAATCAATGACCATTATTTCTTTCTACTAGTCAATATTGGGATACAATTGTAGCATAATTTGATGAAATGAACAATAGGTTTTAGGTATAAAAGCAAAACTTTTCATTATAATACGACTACTTATAGAAATATATGTATTTAGTTCGAAAAACGAGATTCGGACATGCCAATTTACTGACATTTTGGATATAATCTTGCAAATTATTCGTGATCCATCAATACTTATGCTTCAATATACATTGTCGACAGTAAAAAAACTATCAAATTCATCATAATTATCATTTTTTAATAAAAAAAAAAATATACCAAAGAATAAATACAGTACTAGACATAAAAAATCACAGTTGTATAAGAATCACCCATATCTCGAAAAGCATAGCACGTATGACAATGATTTTGGTATCATATGAAAGATCATAAAAATATCCTTCATTTCATTTAAAATACATTTTTCAAAATGCCTTATATTTCGAAAAAAACAGACCTAAAAGTTGTTTGAAAAGAAACATTTTTGTTGACGTTTGCCAGCCAATATCTCGAAGAAATCAGTAATGACCTATAATTTTTTTTGCACCACTTTAATTCTTAATTGGTAAGCTTTAATTTGATATATAATTACGCTATCAAACATAAAGCATATCACGTACATTATACACATTTCCTAAAAAAAATTAAACAAAAAATATGTTCCACAGCAAATGCATTTTTTCATTTAATTTTTCGCAGTTCCTACTTTGTTTTTTACTAAACATAAAAACAAAATACATTTTAATGCTGCAAATGAGAAAAAAAGACTTATCTTCGTTTAGATCAATCAAAATACCATCCAAAAACAAATCTAAAGAAAACGGTTGCTAGGTACCAAGCTTAAACATACAAGTCCGCGACCGTTAGGCCTAATTCATTGATAACTGATTGTTGGCTTGTGAGTAAATTATGTAGTGACACAAAAACAAGTTATTCACAATTTCGCGGTTTTCAGCATATAACTGTTCAGGAAGTATCTAGAAGGAACAGACTTATTCCCAGCGGACTGTTTGGAGATATCAGTTTAAATGAAAATGATCGTCCATCTCATCATTTGCTATGGAACATATGGGGCTACGTGTAACACAACAAATGCAACAATTGAATAATTACATATTGCGAGAAAAATTAAGAAATTCTATTATTTCAAGAAATGGTGATATTGAATGGCCTCCAAGAAGTCGTGATTTAACACCATTAGACTATTTCTTGTAGGGTTATTTGAAGTCATTGGTCTCTCAATATAAAGAAGATTCTCTTCAACATTTTTGAGTCAATATTGAACGTGCCATTCATGATATACGATTTGATTTAGTGGGAAAAGTGCTCGAAAATTGGGTTCATCGAATTTGTTGCTGCAGAAAAAGTCGTGGTGGCCATTTGAATGATGTTTTATTTAAAACTAAATTGTATTGATTGAGCTGTTAATGTGCAAAAATATTTGAATTGCCTAAACAAAAAGTGTGTTTAAAAAAAAAAAAAAAAATCATATCACTCGTACTACACACACGTGAAGTATGTTAATATACTGTTCAAATACTTACTATCATGTTAACCTGGTGTAACGTGTGAGCTCACATCTGCGATACTCTCATATCAATCTCTACTGTGAGCATTCATTTAAAAGCAATTGGGGGGATACAAATCCACCCGTTTGATACCAAAGGAGCACTTAAGGAGATTGCATTACTTATTTCACCCACATTCGCAAAATACATAAATACATAAGTGTAGCTTGAAATCTATATGCCTTTAGGTTATTTAATGTAACATGTCTGCAAGTATTGGACAGACTGCAAACTTTCGAAATTAGTAGAAGAAACATTAATGTTATTTAGGATTAAAATATGGATAGTACCTTCGACATAATGTGCCAAAGTTCTTTAGCTTTAAATCAAATAAGCCCGTCTTAAAATGATTAAGGCAACTTTCTCGACATAGTATTTATTGTATGATATCAGATTCCACCTATGCTTTGAAGTTTTATGTGCGATTGGATCTTGATTTCCGTTATGTGGATGCGGAAAAAGCAACTGATATTTTCTGTGACATTTTACACAACCGCTTTTTGAAAACAATACCTGTTCGTCGGATCAAAATTGTTGATAATTATGTTTTCCTCGGCTTCAAACGGATGAATACATTGCTAGTTAAAAAACTCTCAAATTTCGTTTGCTCTCCAAAACCTTTTCAATGGCTTGAAAGTTACTTACCATCTTCTTTTAAATACGTAAAGTTCAAGTTTCTAGTTTAAAGTTTCATGCGCAAACGATAAAACGATTTGTGATACTTATAAATGACCAATCTACCCTCTGTGATAAAAAGGTAAAAGCTGTACATCTGTTTGTTGACGATGCGAAAATTTCCTTTTTATATTTATAAAAAAAGTGCTTATCACATTCTACTGCAATCTGATATCGCTCATTCTGCAATGATGCAATCGTGCAATAACAACAATATCACACTGAACTCTAAGAAATACAACCCAACATCACAATTGCTTGTTATAGAATTCTTAAAGATTCAATTTCATAAGAGTATTTTGTGCTTTAAATGTTCGTAAAGTGCACCGAAGAATTCTTAATATACTCTTTTTAAGAACAATTTAAGATCATTGGTTTCCAATTGTTCCAATGATTTCAGTACAATGGAAGAATAAGTTTCTTTAATTTTTTCACCAATACTAGTCCCGTATTTGTGAAATGAAATAAACATAACATGATAGAAAATAAAGGGTCCGCCAAATAAATTTTTTCTTTTTGAAATTGTATATAATAAAACTACTGAATATTTTCTTAAATTTCTTTTGTTATATGAAAGTACAATCTCTCCGTTTAATAATGGAAAATAATTTCATTCAAATGGCTGCCTCGGCTGGCCATGCAGCAGCCTACACGATCGGTCCAATTTTGTAAGCACATTATTGATTGTGTGCAGCTGTATTTCATAAATGCCAATATCGTCCTCTTCAATTTTTGTATGGCAGTACTCGACAGTCGACACCACAGAGTAGATAATACAGAGTATCTACTTCCACCCCTTCAACCCGAAACACCCGCGAAAAATTTTTCAACTCGAATTCAAAATGGCTTCCTATTTCCTGATAAAAAAATGGAGTAATGGTAAGATTCTAAACGTCAATAGAGAAGTAAAAAAAAAAAAAACATGACATATCTTTGACATTTTTCATTTTAAAATAAAACTGGAATGAAGAAATCTTAAGATATTTTATTTGTTGTAAGTATAACAAAATTATTATGTTTCCAACTATCTTTTGATTCTCTTCTGATTCAAACACTAAAATCATCACTACAAACCGAGCCTTCGATGAAACAACATTCTTTACAGAGTTCTGAGTGGCTGACAAACTCGATCAACCCCCAGGAGTTTTGAGTACAATTCCTGTTCCTAAACGTTTCACTGTCGCTATCAAGAGGAGGATGGTGACATTTGTGTGTTCTCAAAAGAAAAAGGAAAACTTGTATACATCTACGTTTTCCTGAACCCTGATTTTTAAAACAAATCAGAAATCACCAAAAATAATGTTTAGAATTTTAATAAAAAGTTTTCAAAAAACTCTCAACATAAGCCAGACCATATATTCACTAAAGGGTTCCCCTGTCCCCTTGATATCAGAAACACCTCTTCCTCGAAGATTCTTAGGTTCTTACATGAACTCAGCTTCGAATGAACAAACCTATACACTTCGTGTTTTTAAACCTAAGGGAACAGCACAAAAGATCTTTCAGGTCGACGTGCTTGTAAAGGTAATTTTCATCTTCACCCTATATAATAAAAAAAAAAGCCAGACCATCAACTCAGAAGTACATCCTTTGTTCACGACTTCACTTGTACGTGCAGTTGCCACAAATGTTACGACTTCACCTAAAATCGAGGAAGCATCTACATCCGCTGTCGGTCAAAATCCTTTGGACTCTAACGAATGCATTGTATACCATATGCCATATCCTATAGACCAAGAAAGAAATTTTGACTCACAGACAATGATGTCCAAAGTCTTATCCGATGAAGCGGTTCACGTTAGTTACAAGCAAAAGTTTCTAACTAGATCATCAGATCTACTTATCACTCATGGAATAACTAAACCTGCGTTTCTGGAGTGCCCATAACAATGGAAACAAGTAAATTTGTTAAAACTAATTCAACTGTTGTCTAATTCTCCATTTATTACAGAACGCCTTGAACTGAAATTACAATTCGATACGGAATGGGTGTACTTAGAGCAGATCTGGATGTGATGTACTCTGTAGGGTATGGTCAAGATGTTTAAATGGCTGTCAGAAACCAAGTGACTCTGACCCTAAAGCGTTTGAAGTAAAAGGCATCTGTGCTCCCTAAATCGCAAAGATCATCGAAATTTCTCGGAGGTGCAGTTTTTTTGAAACAGTTTCTGCAGATGTCGTGCGATGGAACGCAGAGTATTGAGGCGTGTCTGCCTATCAAGCAATTGCCGCTGATGACACCGATTACGGAGCCAATATGCAATCCATTTATAGACGCTCACACGTTCTTTTTCTCCCTTCCATCTTCACTCTCTCTCTTTTTCTTCCACTCGCTATCTTTTCCTCTCCCTTCCTCCCTCCCCCTATTCACGCTTCTCTTTATCGTCTGCTTCCTCTGTATTTCTGCCTCGCTCCTCTTTCTATTTAAACTGCTATTTTAACTTTTGAATTTCTTTTTTACAGATGAACATAGATCTCCAAAGAAATGTTCTACGCATTGGTACCACTGGAACAGGGACTCCGTTCTTGCCAGAAAACTAACTGCCAGCATGCGCCCGCTTATCAGGCGGACCCGACGAAAAATGGACACTGCACACTGGTCTGTTTGTTTATTTTTATTATTTTAACAAACCAAATTGAATGTATTTGAATTAAATTCACCGTCGACATCAAAATCTACAAATTGGAAAAATGGTGATGAAAAATTCACAGAAGCCGATGTCAATGACCTCGTCAAATTGGGTTTCAAACGGGATGATGTTATATCCGAACTACGTAAACAAAACGGAAATAAAACAAAAGTAACTGCAGCCTTAATTGCGAAGTCACTTAAGTTCTAAATTCAGTTTGCATCCAATCAACTAGATTAAATAAGAACAGCGAAATCATACAAAATCCACCAGCAATAAACAAACGAAGGCTATCATTTAAAAACTACCTCAGGCTTAGCATTTATAAAAACAAAACAAAGATTTGTGACGTCTGAAATGAATGATTCATCATTGAGTGCTGATAAAGGCGATCAACCACATTTATTTACACGGTTTCTATTGAATTTATACAAAATTGGTATGCATAAACAGTAAAGCTATTATTTAAGGGTTTCAAGTTGTTTACTTTTTTCTTTTTTGTGTCGAAAAATGTCCCTGATGTAAAAATCTACATATTTTCAGAACTGTCGAAATCATTTGGAACCATGTTTTGAATATTGAATATAACTGCACAAATAGATCGAAAAAGTGTGCCCAATTCCGAGCAGAGAGCACGAAGGGCATGTATCTTCCCTGATTCAAACCAAACAATTCAAGAATTACAAAAATACAACTTGAATTAAGGCTGCCGTCTTTAGAGAAAATGCTGCGAAAGATCGTTCGCTGAAGTTTATTAACGCTGCTAAAGGAATGCTTCTTGTGGATGACACTAAATTCTGTAGTTAGTGACATTATCATAATGGTCTCTTGACTGAGGTATTGACGGTATGGAAACAAAATTAGGCTCCTGTTGTTGGATATGAATTGTATTTCTCAAGAAACCATATCTTTTCTACTAAAGCCCAAGTAGCATGTGAATTCGATCTGAGGATTCGCGACGTCGTAGTAGGAATCACTGGCAGCAGTCATGATACTAAAATGTTTAGAAATTGCTCGATTTTCAAACAGAGAAAATCATGTATCGACCTGTCTGCTTCCATCAGACCAGTCTTCTTCCATCAGACCAGTCTCCTTCCATCAGACCAGTTTGCTTCCATCAGACCAGTAGACCCGCGATGTCATTAAATTTAGATCTTTTGTTAGGATCCTTGGCAGCGGCAATGATACCCTCAGCAATGACATCACATCGTAGGACATAGCAGATTTAATTAAACTAGGATAGCATGCATGTGTTTTCAGCAACAACTTTATCAATACTTACACCACCTTGCGATGCGAGGCAATTGATGACTGGTTCTTGAGCTTCCAATACAAAATTTTTTGTGTTCAAGTCTTCCAATTGTCTCAGCTAGCTACGAATTTTGGTGTAGGGACTGTTGTACTCAAAACTTAGCCTATACTCCGATACCCGATAATAATGAAACATTTTTGTTTAGATACAATTTATTTCTAGAAATATACTACGCGAACGAAATTGGATAAAATGTTTGTTTTTCATTTTCTTGTCTGTCAATTATTTGGCCTACCACACCAGGTGGTATCGTGTGGGGACATTAAGGCTATACGCACACTGGTATGTTCTGTGAAACTTAACAAAACGCCTGCATCGGTATAAAATTTTTTACTAATTTTTGTCTTTTTAAGTGAAATAATGGCCAAAATGAAAAAAAATTTTAATTCCTGCAACTTAAATTAATTTTTTTTAAGTTCTAGGCTGTATGAAAATTAAAAATTATCGATTTTTTTGCAACCAAAAAAATATTTTTTACTTTTCCAACTCAACTGACTTTGTTCTGCGAACACACACAATGGCGGCTGTGGTAAGTGAAGGCCAGTGAGGGTTTCCTGGTGCGGGTTTCCGGTCTAGAAGTGGACTCTCTGGTTCTACTCTGTGGTCGACACCAAGTACTTTGGGATTCTTAGCTCACTTAAAACTCCTCGTAATCAGACCAATCTATGAACGATCGACAACAGATTTTTCTTTCTCAATAATATACACGCAGAAAAAAAATTATTAACCGAGTGCTTTTTTCCATGGGTTAAAAAAAAATGTGTTAAAAACAGCCTATTCTTATTTAAAACTACCTAGTTAAGTATGTTAAAAACAACATAGTGAACTCGGTTATATGGAATTGGTTAAAATTACCAACTAATAAAGGTTATCTAAACCGATTCTCTTATTTATATTAACCAATAACCTCGGGTAAGGTCAAAAAACGCATTTTATACGAGTTACTTGGTAATTTTAGACGACTACAATAGTTTAATTTAGCATATGTCATAGATCATATTAAACAACTTACTAGATCACTAGGCAAATCGATTAAAATAACCCACTGTTGTTATTTAATTTTACTACTTAAAAGTATTAATATAACCGAGTTAGGACGGATAACAAACTCGTTAGCACCATTTAAATGTGCTAACTTAACCGAGCAGTCGGTTAATATCCTCTACATTTTTAACCCTTCTAGTGTGGTAATTTAACCGAGTAGTCGGTTACTTTCTGCTGCTCTCTGACTCACACACCAGAGAACATAACTCTACATACTTAACCTTTCTAGTGTGCTAACTTAACCGAGCAGTCGGTTAATATCCTCTACATTTTTAACCCTTCTAGTGTGGTAATTTAACCGAGTAGTCGGTTACTTTCTGCTGCTCTCTGACTCACACACCAGAGAACATAACTCTACATACTTAACCTTTCTAGTGTGCTAACTTAACCGAGCAGTCGGTTAATATCCTCTACATTTTTAACCCTTCTAGTGTGGTAATTTAACCGAGTAGTCAGTTACTTTCTGCTGCTCTCTGACTCACACACCAGAGAACATAACTCTACATACTTAACCTTTCTAGTGTGCTAACTTAACCGAGCAGTCGGTTAATATCCTCTACATTTTTAACCCTTCTAGTGTGGTAATTTAACCGAGTAGTCGGTTACTTTCTGCTGCTCTCTGACTCACACACCAGAGAACATAACTCTACATACTTAACCTTTCTAGTGTGCTAACTTAACCGAGCAGTCGGTTAATATCCTCTACATTTTTAACCCTTCTAGTGTGGTAATTTAACCGAGTAGTCGGTTACTTTCTGCTGCTCTCTGACTCACACACCAGAGAACATAACTCTACATACTTAACCTTTCTAGTGTGCTAACTTAACCGAGCAGTCGGTTAATATCCTCTACATTTTTAACCCTTCTAGTGTGGTAATTTAACCGAGTAGTCAGTTACTTTCTGCTGCTCTCTGACTCACACACCAGAGAACATAACTCTACATACTTAACCTTTCTAGTGTGCTAACTTAACCGAGCAGTCGGTTAATATCCTCTACATTTTTAACCCTTCTAGTGTGGTAATTTAACCGAGTAGTCGGTTACTTTCTGCTGCTCTCTGACTCACACACCAGAGAACATAACTCTACATACTTAACCTTTCTAGTGTGCTAACTTAACCGAGCAGTCGGTTAATATCCTCTACATTTTTAACCCTTCTAGTGTGGTAATTTAACCGAGTAGTCGGTTACTTTCTGCTGCTCTCTGACTCACACACCAGAGAACATAACTCTACATACTTAACCTTTCTAGTGTGCTAACTTAACCGAGCAATCGGTTAATATCCTCTACATTTTTAACCCTTCTAGTGTGGTAATTTAACCGAGTAGTCGGTTACTTTCTGCTGCTCTCTGACTCACACACCAGAGAACATAACTCTACATACTTAACCTTTCTAGTGTGCTAACTTAACCGAGCAGTCGGTTAATATCCTCTACATTTTTAACCCTTCTAGTGTGGTAATTTAACCGAGTAGTCGGTTACTTTCTGCTGCTCTCTGACTCACACACCAGAGAACATAACTCTACATACTTAACCTTTCTAGTGTGCTAACTTAACCGAGTGATCGGTTACATTCTCTGCGCTGTGACGCACACCAAAAACATCCTCTACATATTTAACCCTCTTAGTGTGCTACTTTAACCGAGTAATCGGTCACTTTATTTCCTACTTTATGTGTACAAAGTGGTTGGTTATTTCTTTGCTCTCACTCTCTCAGCACAGTCAGTTATTGTTCGTGGCAGTGAAAGGATCGTGTCTCGTGCGTTTTATAAGTAATTTTGTGAAATTTAAAATAATCGGCCGTGTTAGTGAAATCAAACAACAAACAATTCAAAGTGAAAAAAAAAACAATTAAAGTGAAAATTGACATTTTTAATTAAATCCATAGAGCTCACTTTAAAATCAATTCAAGATCGCAAAGGAGTCGAAGATGGAAGAAGTGGCGTGTTTACTTAAACAGTGGGGATTAGAGGAATATATCCCCACGTTTCAAGGAAAGTCATTTATATTCTTTTATATTCTATTTTTTATATTTGCTGCTTTGTTGTTGTTCAATAAACATCTTTAATTTTGAATAAAAATACCTATCAAAAGATTAATTAAATAATAACACATTCCATTTAACCGAGTGACTATTGTATTGTAACCGAGTGACTATTGTATTGTAACCGAGTAAATATGTAAAAATTTAACCGAGTTGGTTAGTTTAGTTAATCTTTTGATTGGTTTATTTTTATTGTAACCTTGAAAAGTGTGTCAGTTTTATTTGTTGAGTATTACACACGCGTGTTTTTAACGCGCAGTTCTCGGATATTTTGCTTTGAGTTTGAACCATCATTCTGTAGCCGCGCATTATTACTATATCTATATTTGTTTCTTTCTCTTTCGCACTTCAATCAAACGCGTTAAAAACACGCGTGTGTAATACTCGACTTTTCACAAAAAAAAATCAACAACGCCATACGATAGAGGATACACAAAAGTAAATGCCTCGAACACATTAAAATATTTTCCCAAGCGAATTGCATTGCAAAACCAGTTCATGTGCGACTACCACTATATCTTTCTTGATCCGTGACCGTGACGCATTAGTGGTAATTTTTCTTCCCTTAAGCAAATTTCTTATGCGGCATATACATACACTGTTCAACTGCTTGACCAGCATGTGAGAATGTATTAGTAAATTCTATCTGACTTTGGATATACACACTTCAAGCTTGAGTCTTCAATCATTGTTGGTGTTGTTGTTGTTTTCCCCATTAAACTAAGCGCTCTGTGACGACGAATGTTCGCTTGGCCTTGATCGGGATATCGATTTAAAGTGCAATAAAAAATTTTTCGCGTTGAATTACGCAAAGTGGCAATATGTCATCGATTGGTCAGTGTCAGTAGATAATAAAAACGTTTTTTGTTAGCATCAAAAACAAAAGCCATGGAAATAGAAATTTCCGAAAACGAATATTTTGTACTCTTTATTTCTAAATCGGATTCGAATCTGCCACTTTCGGAACGGCAAATCCGAAAACGATTTTTTTATTTCATTTATTTACATTTTTACTTGTTTGTAATTTGCTTTGATATTATTTTTTTGCTTGATTTGACAGATATCTTGAGAAATGTTTCAAGATTTCGCCAATCTATTCCGTTAATGAAAATATTATTAAGTACTTTTTTTTCGATTCGAAAACGAAATAAAGAGTACGAATTCATAATGGGATCGAAAATCACTTTCGAATAGACTTACGATTCGAAACGAAATAAAGAGTACGAATTCATAATCGGATCGAAAATCACTTTCGAATAGACTTACGATTCGAAACGAAATAAAGAGTACGAATTCATAATCGGATCGAAAATCACTTTCGAATAGATTTACGATTCGAAACGAAATAAAGAGTACGAATTCATAATGGGATCGAAAATCACTTTCGAATAGACTTACGATTCGAAACGAAATAAAGAGTACGAATTCATAATCGGATCGAAAATCACTTTCGAATAGACTTACGATTCGAAACGAAATAAAGAGTACGAATTCATAATCGGATCGAAAATCACTTTCGAATAGACTTACGATTCGAAACGAAATACAGGGGCCCTACTCTGTAATTCGTTTCGAAAGCAAAAATTTCCGAAAGCGAATATTTTGTACTCTTTATTTCTAAAGCGGATTCGAATCTGCCACTTTCGGAAAGGCAAATCCGAAAACGATTTTTTTATTTCATTTGTTTATTTTTTAACTTGTTTGTAATTTGCTTTGGTATTATTTTTTTGCTTTATTTGACAGATATCTTGAGAAATATTTCAAGACTTCGCAAATCTATTCCGTTATTGAAAATATTAACAAGTACTTTTTTTCGATTCGAAAACGAAATACAGGGGGCCTACTATGCAATTCGACTCTACTCTTGATTCTATTCGAATCTAATTTTCTATTCTACTTTCAATTGGTACTATTTATAAAAACAGAATCGAATGCCGGTAATGCCAACTATTTTTTAACAAATAATCAACAAATTTTTGAGGCAGACAAAGCTTTTTAGCTCTACTCGCAAACACATTTGATATCGAATGTTCTTACTCGATTTGCCTTCTGCTTTCGAGATTGGTAGTTCCTCGAATATCCGAAAGTACACAAAAACATAGTTGGTATTACTTGTGCTGTTCGATTGTAGTATTTTAAATCGTTTTTATAGAATTACATAGTTCGAATTTCTCGAATTCGAACATTTTTATTATAGAATCGAATTACATAGTAGGGCCCCAGAGTACGAATTCATAATCGGATTGAAAATCACTTTCGAATATACTTGCTTTTCGAAACGAAATACAGAGTAGGGCCCCAGAGTAGGGCCCCTGGTTGACGGTTGATTTGTCATGAGATTTCCATGTTCCCTTGTGGATATCTATGACAACTGCCAAAACAATCTCCTTTTGTTTTATCTCCTTCTTACTATATCATTATATTGCCGTCTATTTCTCGTTTACGTGAGACGTCAGAATATGAGAATTACGTTCTTAGCAAAAACAGCAGTCCCTCGATAACGTGAGCTAGTTTAGAAAATAATTTAAATGAAAATGCTAATTTTTGGCGATTTATATATTATGAAGATATTTGCACTATCAGCATTCATATCGAGCCCACAAAATCATCGTAAAAGACAATTTATACAAAATGGTTTTTTTAATAGAATTCAAAAGTTTACATTGCTTCGCAATTTTCTGCATTTTTAGTTTTACATAATAACTATTTTAGGACAAGTTGAAGCAAAAATTAATTTTATCGTAAGCGACTGACCTTTGGTACTTTTCGTTTGAATGCTTATGATACAAACTAAAAAAAAATTCTTCCTGTAAAACTTTCTTTTTGTCGCTTACGATAAAATGGCGGGAAGGGCTCGACATTATCGGGAGACTGTTTTTGTAGAAATGCATTTTTCCGAATTTTTATTCATTTCATAATAATATTAAAATTTCTTAGAAAACGATTTTACAACGATGGCAATGGCTCTGCTGGGACCTGCAGAGATTAAGGAGCTGATTCCAAGCGTTGGCCCCCGTGTGATATTTTCCAAAAACTTGGAGGAATATAAAAAACTTATGTACCCGGAGAACATAGACTCATTGGTCAGTTTTCTAAATTGAAGTCTAGAGTAAAAATTAGGCTATGAATTATTTCAACAATATTTACAGGTTTTTGATTCCGACATAGCAATTGACTCCGGGATTATTCAAGATTTCCCATTCAATGAATTGGTTTCTTTCTCATCAACCAGCAAGAAAAATGTTGAATCATGTAAAGATTCAACAAAAACTTTAGTATGTTTACATTTTTACACTTCATTGTTTCATATCATATGTTTGCAATAAAAAGAACTCAAGCCCACTCTGGTGGGAAATTAACTTATTTTTTCATTCGTCAAACAGTTTCGAAGATAATCGGCCCTATTGTGGTAACCGTCGGAGCGGAGCATCTTCTTTCGGAGATTCAATTTTGCTTCGAAGTAGTTGTCGTCGTAAAAAATTTTTCACAAATGCGGCAATGCATTGCATTCCCAAAACTAAAATCTCCGCAACAAGAACTTATCGGAGAACGTCGGATCGTCCGATCGGAGAACTACCACGAAGCAAAAATGTCTCCGATCGGAGAGAATTCCGCTCCGACGGTTACCACGATAGGGCCGAATGTTAAGAGAGTAGTCTTATGCAAAATATGTTTAATACTTTTATTTGTTTCTTTTTTTATTAATTCTGGACCTTCTACTTTTTAAGAAGTAAAAATGAAAAGCGTGTATTAATTAAAAATTCGATTTCAGACTCTAACTGAACTACTTGAAAACAGCTTAGAAGGGAAACGTTTGCTCTCGATTCCCAAAACAGCTCCTCTGGATAGTACGTCCAGACAACATCTTGTTCGTTTAGTCGGAACGTACATCTTAAGAGCTCAACCTGAGAAAAACATTACAACAGACATTTACACCTACTGGACAAATGAAATTTCCAAACTATTTCCAGAGGAAAATAAATCTGCGTATTTAAGTATCAAATTGATTGAAACAACGGGTCGTGGTATTTCCAATCGTTTAGTTGGAAAATTACCCGACCAAATTCATAACCTGAAAAGGAAATATCGGCAATCGGGACTAATCCCTAAAAGAATACGATTGTCGCGAACGCCTTCACCTGCACCTTCTTCACCAGCACCGTCAGCTTCATCCAGGCTTGAGTTCCTTGACGAAGTTGAAACACCAGACATAAGCAACTGCGAAGACACCATTGAATGGCTCAGAAATTCTAGCCACCCATGGCAGACTGTTTTAGAAAAATGGGAGCAAACCACTCGGGCTCGTCTGCAGATCTTAAAAAACATATCGATTGATAACTACATCAAAGAGTTTCCAGCGTTACAAAAACTGGCTGGGTATACTTTGATTCACAAGGACTTCCAGTTCCTGTATCCAGATAATTATAATGGGCTGATGGAAACCTTCCCAAAAATAAGAACGAAGTTATACGAAATAGCAAAGCAGCGGTCTGCCAAGGACAAGTGTATCCAAAACTTGTTGGCCCTTGAAAATAGTAAGTAAAATCACCTTTATTTTAATACATAGGTAACCTCTCAAATTTCAAAATATACTAACAACATTTTTTTTATTTTTTTATAGCTTCTGAGGACACCAGCAACCTCGCTGCATTCCTCCTAATTCCATCACTGCTCTCCGTGAGCACCATCCGTTTGAAAGGCAGTTCAAAAAAAGTTTGGCGGCCTTCTAAATCAGAGGTGAGGGAGGCCTTCATAACCCACATTCTATCAGATGCTGGCATCAGCGAGGCAATATCGCGTCGAAAAAATAAGCTGGAAGGGTATAACCTCACCCTCCAACCATTCATTTTGGCAGTTGGTGAGTCAATAAACCAAATAAACTCGTACTTTGTTGTAGTTAACGATAATAAATACTTGCTTCCTACCATAGTGGAAGCAGTAGATACTTGCCTTAAGTTAATTTTTATTTTGAATGCAAAATATCCAGAGGAGAGTTGTTGTACCTGGATGTTGATTCAAAAAGAATTTTATAAAATTAAAACCAGATTTGATACAACATCAACTTCCACTACAACTCTCCTCTCGGAACTCGGCTTGTCGGAGAACTAATCCTTTTAATCCTTTACTAATCCTATTAAGTCTCTTTGTTAGAGCAAATTACTGCCGTCACTATGGTTTCTTATGTGAAATGAGACTCCAAGATGTTAGATGTCTAAGGCAACATCTGTATTTTGTTTGATTTGATACAACATCAACTTACACTACAACTCTCCTCTCGGAACTCGGCTTGTCGGAGAACTAATCCTTTTAATCCTTTACTAATCCTATTAAGTCTCTTTGTTAGAGCAAATTACTGCCGTCACTATGGTTTCTTATGTGAAATGAGACTCCAAGATGTTAGATGTCTAAGGCAACATCTGTATTTTGTTTGATTTGATACAACATCAACTTACACTACAACTCTCCTCTCGGAACTCGGCTTGTCGGAGAACTAATCCTTTTAATCCTTTACTAATCCTATTAAGTCTCTTTGTTAGAGCAAATTACTGCCGTCACTATGGTTTCTTATGTGAAATGAGACTCCAAGATGTTAGATGTCTAAGGCAACATCTGTATTTTGTTTGATTTGATACAACATCAACTTACACTACAACTCTCCTCTCGGAACTCGGCTTGTCGGAGAACTAATCCTTTTAATCCTTTACTAATCCTATTAAGTCTCTTTGTTAGAGCAAATTACTGCCGTCACTATGGTTTCTTATGTGAAATGAGACTCCAAGATGTTAGATGTCTAAGGCAACATCTGTATTTTGTTTGATTTGATACAACATCAACTTACACTACAACTCTCCTCTCGGAACTCGGCTTGTCGGAGAACTAATCCTTTTAATCCTTTACTAATCCTATTAAGTCTCTTTGTTAGAGCAAATTACTGCCGTCACTATGGTTTCCTGTTTCTTATGGGAAATGAGACTCCAAGATGTTAGATGTCTAAGGCAACATCTGTATTTTGTTTGATTTGATACAACATCAACTTACACTACAACTCTCCTCTCGGAACTCGGCTTGTCGGAGAACTAATACTTTTAATCCTTTACTAATCCTATTAAGTCTCTTTGTTAGAGCAAATTACTGCCGTCACTATGGTTTCCTGTTTCTTATGTGAAATGAGACTCCAAGATGTTAGATGTCTAAGGCAACATCTGTATTTTGTTTGATTTGATACAACATCAACTTACACTACAACTCTCCTCTCGGAACTCGGCTTGTCGGAGAACTAATACTTTTAATCCTTTACTAATCCTATTAAGTCTCTTTGTTAGAGCAAATTACTGCCGTCACTATGGTTTCCTGTTTCTTATGTGAAATGAGACTCCAAGATGTTAGATGTCTAAGGCAACATCTGTATTTTGTACATAGTGACCAAAAAATTATTCAATATAACTGTAAAGAAGGCAATTGTAGCCGATCTTTTCAAATATTTAGTTCTTACCAAAGACATATTAAAAAAGATCATTATCCTGAACAAAGTAATGATGACCATAAACGAGATGTACCTTTTTCTTCACCTTTGGCTGAACCTAATAAAAAAATTAATCCAAAAAAGTTAAACTTTACTCCTGATAACCAATTACGGAAAATAAAAACTAGAGATACGACACCCACTGTAGATAAAGCCATGTCAATTTTTATTGCTTCTTTATATGGAAACTCACTTCTGCCTAGAAATGTTGTCCAGAAAGTAATTGGCGGCTTTGAAGTATTTTTGAATTCCTTAAGCTCTACAGTTGAAACGTGTGTTGAAAGAGTATGCTTGGAACAATCACAACCCCCTGATGTTTCCATGTCATTATTAAAATCTATTTCACATCATATTATTCCTCCTTTAGATTTATTTAGAACAGAGCATAAAAGAATTAATTATTTTACATCACAAGGATCATACATTAAACCTGAAGGTATTGTTATAGGTCAGAGAATGGATAAAGTTAAGACCCAAGGCATTACACGTATCCAACCAATTACATGCGAAGAGCACTTCATTCCCTTAAGACAAGTTTTGAAAGCATTCTTCTCTCTTGATTCCATTTTATCTGATACTCTTCAATATATGGATAGTCTTAAAAATAAAAATGTGGTTGAAAACTTTATTCAGGGTTCGTATTGGAGAAGTAGAATTACATATAATTCTGATAAAATAGTTTTTCCGTTGTTTTTGTATTTTGACGACTATGAAGTAGGAAATGTTCTTGGAAGCCATGCTGGTATACATAAGCTTGGGGCAGTGTATGTCTCCATAGCTTGCTTACCACCTTGGCGCTCTTCCGTTCTTTCAAACATATTCTTAATTCTTCTTTTTCATTCTTCTGACAGAATACAATTTGGTAATAATGTTATATTTCAACCAATAATTGATGAATTTAACTTTCTTGCTAAAGAAGGAATAAGTATAAACATTCCAGATTTCAATGGAAGAATACATTTCGAGCTTGGTTTAATCCTGGGTGACAACCTTGGTATACATGCAATGATAGGCTTTTCTGAAAGTTTTTCATCCAATTTTTCGTGTAGAGTATGTAAAGTCCCAAAAGAAATTTTAAAAACACAGTTCTATGAGGATACCGCTCTTCTTCGCCACATGTCGAGTTATAAAGCAGATTTGGCTCTTAATAACTTATCCTTAACAGGTATTAAAGAAAAATGTGTCTTCCTTGGAATCAAAAATTTTGATTTATTTCAGCAAATAGGAGTTGATATCATGCACGACGTGCTTGAGGGTGTTGCAAAATATATTTTAAGTTTTATTCTTTCAGAATATACAGAATCTTCTAAATTGTTCACCCTAAGTCTTTTCAACGACAAGCTTTTGGCATTTGACTTTGGTCCCGATAATAAAAACAGACCTTGTTCCATAGAAAAAGATCATCTTAAAAGAGGAGTCATTCGACTATCCTCGGGGGAAATGATAACTTTAATAAGATATTTTGGTCTTATTGTAGGTGACTTTGTCCCAAGAGAAAATAAAATTTGGTCATTGTTTATTACACTTAGAAAAATTTTAGATATCCTTTTAAGTGTAAGCATTTCAAATGGGACAGCACCTTTATTGCAGGTATTAGTTGCAGAACTTAATGAGCAGTATATTGCGTTAAGCAAAGAACCTCTTAAGCCAAAATTTCACAATCTCATTCATTACCATACTGCACTTACTAAATATGGACCACTCTCTTCGCTTTGGTCGATGCGATTCGAAGCAAAACATAGACAATCTAAAATGTCTGCTAGAGCATCATGTAACCGAATGAACATAACTCTTACCTTAGCAATGAAACATCAGTTTCAGCTAAATGAAATGTTTATAAAGGGCAAACTTCCTGATTTACTTTCCGTAGGTCCTGAAAAAGATATTTTACCTTCGCAAAGAAAACTAATTTATTCTCACTTAAAGTTAAACTCAGAAAAAACTTTAACGAAAGTTAATTGGGCAATGATTTCCTCAGTACGTTATGAAAAGGGTTCCATTTTAGTGAAAGATGTGGGAGAAGATAGCTACCTCTACGATTTCTGTACTGTCAATAATATATACCTATATGACTTTGATCAACTGATCTTCACTTGCTCCTTATTAAAAACTTTAGCCTTTGACGAACATTATTTTGGTTTCGAAATAGAATATCCTCAGAAAAAAGAACAACACATACTATTTCTTGAGTCATTCCTTAATCCTATTCCTAACACAAAAACAATCCTTTCAAATGGAAGAATATTAATAGTTCTTAGAAGCCCACTGTAAAGCTATTCGAATTGAAGACAATTTATAGTTTTAAGAATAAGAAGTAATATGTTTGTAATATGTTTGTAAATATTGCTTTAAACTTCTTAAATTTTGTAATTTGAATAAAAAAATAAAAAATCATATTTTTCTAAAATTGAATGTAATTGGATTAATAATAATTAGACAAATAAAACATGTATATAAATTTTTTCAAAAATTTAAACTTAAAATTTTTGAGTATTAGATTTTAAATTATAAAAATTATTATTATTATAAAAATTATTATTATGTTTTTAATTTTGAGTAACTGTACACTTCTTTCGTTTTGTAATTAAATCTAAGAATTAAAATGAGTATTAATTTTGCATACAAATTATGACAATATTTTTATCAATTATTTAAACAAAATCTAAATTTAAATACAAAATAAATATTTATATTAAGTAAATATTTATATAAATAAAATTTATTATGTATTTTTAAATTCGAAACAAAATGTTTTTTATTCTAACCGAATAAATAGGCTACAACAACTACGAAGAAATAGGCTACACCAACAAAGTAAGTATGCTATTTTTGCCGATTAGATGGGCTACTCTAACTGGGCAAATGGATTAGTTCAATCCAGCAAGGTGGTTAAAGAAACCAACTGGATGGGTTATAAACGAAAATTAATTGGTAATTCTAGCCAAATAAATAGGTTACTTCAACAGAGTAAATAGGTTACTCCAACAAAGTAAGTATGATAATTTAATTGAGTAGATGGGCTACTCTAACTGAACAAATGGATTAGTTCAATCCAGCAAGGTGGTTAAAGTAACCAGCTGGATGGGTTAGAAACAAAAACTAGTTGGTCATTCTAACCAAACAAATAGTTTAAATCAACAGAGTAAAGAGTTTAAATCAACAGAGTAAATAGGTTACTCCAACAAAGTAAGTATGATAATTTAATTGAGTAGATGGGCTACTCTAACTGAGCAAATGGATTAGTTCAATCCAGCAAGGTGGTTAAAATAACCAACTGGATGGGTTAGAAACAAAAACTAGTTGGTAATTCTAACCAAACAAATAGTTTAAATCAACAGAGTAAAGAGTTTAAATCAACAGAGTAAATAGGTTACTCCAACAAAGTAAGTATGATAATTTAATTGAGTAGATGGGCTACTCTAACTGAGCAAATGGATTAGTTCAATCCAGCAAGGTGGTTAAAATAACCAACTGGATGGGTTAGAAACAAAAACTAGTTGGTAATTCTAACCGAAAAAATAGTTTAAATCAACAGAGTAAAGAGTTTAATTCAACAGAGTAAATAGGTTACTCCAACAAAGTAAGTATGATAATTTAATTGAGTAGATGGGCTACTCTAACTGAACAAATGGATTAGTTCAATCCAGCAAGGTGGTTAAAGTAACCAACTGGATGGGTTAGAAACAAAAACTTGTTGGTAATTCTAACCAAACAAATAGTTTAAATCAACAGAGTAAAGAGTTTAAATCAACAGAGTAAATAGGTTACTCCAACAAAGTAAGTATGATAATTTAATTGAGTAGATGGGCTACTCTAACTGAGCAAATGGATTAGTTCAATCCAGCAAGGTGGTTAAAATAACCAACTGGATGGGTTAGAAACAAAAACTAGTTGGTAATTCTAACCGAAAAAATAGTTTAAATCAACAGAGTAAAGAGTTTAATTCAACAGAGTAAATAGGTTACTCCAACAAAGTAAGTATGATAATTTAACCGGGTAGATGGGCTACTCGAACTAACCAAATGGGTTAATACAATCCAGTAATAAGTTTAAAGAAATCCATTAGATCGGTTATATGAAAGCCTTTATTAATATTTCTAACCGAATAGATTGGTTAACTCAACCAGAGGATATGTTAATTTAACCGTGTTGATTAGCTATCGCGTTTTAGTTCTAAAAAGTTTAACCGAGTCAGTATGTTACGGCAACTAATTAAGTGTGTACATATAATCGAGTGAATGTGTTATTTTAATACATTCAATATGTTCCTTTTACTAACTTACTTGGCTGTTGGTTACTGACAACATTTAGTAGTATTTAACCGAGAAAAAGGTTGATTAATTTTTAGTACCCCTTAACCGAATCGGTGGGTAGATTTTACCAATTATTTTTAACAGAGTTGCACCGGGTCAATTTGATCCAGGCAGGTTGCAGGTTCCATGTTAGCAGTACCCCAGGGTTAATTTTACACGAGACTTATTCAATTTAACCCATTTTTTTTTCTGCGTGTAAGGGAAGCTTAAACTTTTAATGATTCCCATGACTTTTAGACCATTAGCTCGTGTGGCTTGGTTCTTCTTAATCTCCGAACATTGCCTCTCGTATTTAATACGGACTCCATTTCAGAGTTGATATGACTATGCAGTCGCTGATTGTGTGATAAAGCATGTTTTCTTACAACTTCTGTAACCATTTCTAGTTGTAGGTTACGATGTAAATCGCTATTTCTTTTTACTATTCCACGAAGGACTTTGGTTTGGAACTTTTGGATGATTTCGGTATTTGTTTTCTTTGTACAGCCCATAATTGGATTCCATAGGTCCAAACAGGTCTTAGTACTTTATAAAGCATTATTTTATTTTCGACCGATAAGTCAGAATTTCTTCCGAGTAACCAGTACATTTTTCTATATTTCACGTTAAGCTCTTCCCTTTTCTTTTTGATATGCTCTTTCCATTTTAGCTTTGCGTCCAAATTGATCCCAAGGTATTTGGCCGTATTGGCGTAAGGTGCAGCTTGATTGTTGATGAATATTTGAACGTAACTTAACTTTTTATTTGTAAAGTTTGTTTGTGCAGATCTAGCTTCATTGAGCTTGATACTCCATTTTTTGGTCCAATCACTAACGGTGTCGACGACATTTTGCAATTTCTCAGCAGCCTTGACCATGCACTTACTGGACTTCAAAACTGCAGTATCATCTGCAAAAGCAGCCATAATGGTGTTGTTATCCACTGGAATATCCCTTGTATATAGCAAATACAGGGTAGGTCCTAGGACGCTTCCTTGTGGAACAACGGCTTGTATTTTACTTAGCTTTGAATATTCTTGATCCCGTACTCTGAAGCGCCGGTTTGAGGTATAACATTTTAATATTTCGTAGTACTGCCTGGGTAGGTCCCTTTGCAGTTTGTACTCTAGCCCCTCATGTCATACCTTGAATGCTTGAACAACATCTAAAAATATAGCCGAACATACTTGTTTTTCTTCTAATGCTTTTTCAACTGCATCCGTGATTCTATGAACTTGGTCTATCGTGGAATGTTTATTTCTAAATCCAAACTGATGATTTGGGAATAGATTTCTTTCTTCTATAACTTCGCTTAGTCTTTTCATTAGCAATTTTTCAAAGACTTTTACCATTATTTGGTCTGTAAGACGTCACTTCTGTTGGTGGTTTACCTTGCTTTGGTATAACAATTACTTCAGCAATTTTCCAATGATGTCGGACATATTGGGTATTTAGGCATGCATTTATTAAGAATTGGAGTTTTATGAAGGCTTTTGATGGCATTTCTCTCATAACCTGAGTGTTAGTTTATGTTTATTGAACGATATATATTTACAATTGATACTTATACATACTAGGTAATTAAAAAAATTAAAAAATTAAAATAATGTAGGAATGTTGGCACATAGGGCGCCTAGCCAAATACATTGTCTAGAATAAAAATAATAACTTAATATTATATAGCTGAAAATAAAGAGAATTCTTGATTATAAGTCGGTTGACCTGAGTTATCTCGGGATGTTCCGTCCAGGTTGTCCCTGGTGTCCCCTCTTTATGAGGAGGTTGTGAGAGGTGGCTTTAGCCACGGAAGTATGCTGACCCAGGGTCAGCGTAGAAGTTGGTGGCCTCGTCGTTGTTTGGTATTACTTCTTCGTCCAAGGTGTTCATCACGCTTAGGTATCTTGGCTCAGGGTGCCTGCCGGTCTTCAGTGGTCTTCCTTCTCACCAGGGGATTAGAGTGGTTGCTGATATTTGCAGCCGTCTTCAATACAGTCGATAAGACGTATTGGTCCAAGGGCGTTATCTTGGCTGTCTCGTACAGATGCTGGTTACTGTTATGTCACTGGTGGTTGAAAGTAAGGCCGGTGCAGAGTCTCAGAATCTTCTTTTCGAAAATTAGGAGCTCCTTCATCGCGGTCTTCGAGATGGTGAACCAAACTGGGCTTCCGTAGTTGATGATGGGTCTCAGCAGCTGATTATACATCAGTAGTTTTGTTGGCTGACTTAGTCCTGTCCTTCCCATCAGCAACGGGTACAGTCGGAAGAAGGCGTGGTTGGCCTTCTTAAGTACAGTGCGTGAGTGCGGGTTGAATCTAAGCACCTCGTTAAAGTTGATACCTAGATACTTCGCGTTTCTTTGGGCAGCCAGTCTGGTTCCATCAGGTAGTGTAATGGCTGTGGCTCTACAGCTACCAGCAGAACAATGGCCTCTTCCTCCGGTGATTCTGAAGCAGACGAGCTCTGACTTAGCTGAGTTGATCAAGATACCCCACTGACTATAATAAGAATATAGTTTGTGGAAGTGAGTTTCCACTCTCCGGGCAGCTATGGTTGGTGATATGGATGTGCTATACGTCAGAGAGTCATCGGCGTTAAGCAGGTTTTCGCAGTCCCTTGGGGTTTTCTGGTCCGACGTCATGATGTTGAAGAGGAATGGTCCAAGTTTTGATCCCTGAGCGACTCCTGCTCTGATGTTCTTGGTGGCGGACTTTGCGCTTCCAGTTTGGACGAAAAAGTTTCTGTGGGAGAGAAAAGAAGAAAAGAAAAAAATTATTTTTATTAATGGAGCTGAAAAGCTTAGAAGATTTAATTTATGGATGAGTGCTTCAATCCAAACGCTGTCAAATGCTTTTTCGATATCCAAAAAGCATGCGACGGTGACACGACGGCTGTTAAGGTCTTCGGCGACGTCATTTTGTAGTTTCACCCTCGGATGAAGGTTTGAATGCTTTTCCCGGAAGCCGAACTGCGTGTTTGGGATGATGTTACTATCCCTGCAGAACTTTTTCAACTTTCTAAGTATAAGCTCCTCCAGGAGTTTACTTAGATCATAACCTGAGCAGTTATTAGATCGTACCAAGGTGATTTTTTGTTCGATAGCTGATCTCGACACATACTTTTCATTTCTTTGAGTGTGACAATTGGTATGTCTCAACTTCATCTACTTTATCAATAAACTGTAAGCTGTTTTCAGATGTGTTTGCTGGGAATGGCTTAAAAACATTTGCAAGATGTTCTGTAAACAGGTTAGCTTTTTCTTTCGGATTTCCGATCCAATTACCGTTTAGAGATTTTATCGGCGGGTTTTGTAACTGCGGTCTTTTCAGGCGCTTAGCTGCTTTCCAGAGCGAATAATCGGTTGAAGCATCAATCGTTAAATTTTTAAGGAATCTACTTAATGATTCCTGATTCGCCAATTATAGAAGGATAAGCTTTCATGGATGGGCGTTGTACTATTCGGGTAGGCTCTGACTGATACCAACTTGGCGGCGTCCAGATGCTGCAACTTATAGTACACGTCAATTGTGCTTACTATACCTCCAAGCGGTATCCACTGAGACCTGGGATGCTGACCTGCTAAACTAGTAAGTGCGAGTGTTGACAAAGGATTGCGGAACAACAGAATTGTGATCAACACTACAATTGCTCTGCGAACAATGACTGACTGCACGAATCTCAGTGGTCTGCGAGAGCTTTCGTGTAAATGTCAGTGGATAAATTTGAAGGACAGAATAAACGGTGGACTTCAGCAGCCATAAAAGCAGAAACCCCTGAAGGAGCTTCTCCAACATATTTGGTTTAAATGTCTTTCGGGGTCTTTCTAGGACAGGGTATTGAAGTAGAGATGGTGGCGAATGAGCTCCTGGTGAGCCAACGGCAGCACTCACACCCCTGAAGCAGGGTACTGACACTAAATATTCCAACCCTTTGTGTCCGAAGGGATCCAAAAGGACCTGGCCTTCCAGGTTGGGGGTTGTGCGTAGGGTATGGTTCCGAAACAACCAAAAGCCTCGGATAACGATAATGATTTCAAAGTTGACGACCCAAGCAAATGAAAAAAGGACAATGACCTCCGGATCTACACGTGGAACGTAAGATCTCTTAACGGACTACGTGCAGCTGGAGAATTAGCGGACTCCCTGGACTGCTGCAAAGCAGACATAACCGCCATCCAAGAAGTGCGATGGAGTTGACCGGGCATAAAGAAGATGAAAAACTGTGACATCTACTATGGCGACTGCTATACAAACAACAGAAACAGCGCTTATTTGGGTGCCGCTTTTTAGTTAGAGGAAGACTCAGGGATAAGGTGATTAGCCAAAATCCAGTCAATGAGTGTATAATGACCATCCGCATCAGGGCTAAATTCGCCAACATTAGCCTTATATGCGCCCACGCCCCCACAGAATAGAAAGACGACGATTCCAAAGACTGTTTCTACGAGCTCCTCGAAAAAACGTATGAGCAGTGCCCTAGACACGACGTGAAAATCGTTCTTGGCAATTTCAACGCAAAACAAGGGAAGGAGGACATCTTTGGAAACACAATCGGTAAACATAGCCTCCATGACAAAACCTCCGAAAACAGACTGAGGCTAATCGATTTTGCTGCGGGGCTAAATCTTGTTGTTAGTAGTACACGCTTCCAGCATCTCAAAATTCATAAAGGTACATGGTGATCCCCAGATCAATTAACCGTCAACCAAATTGACCATGTTGCGATCGACGCAAGGCACTCTTCCAGTGTGTTAGATGTCCGAACTTTCCGCGGGGCCAACTTTGACTCGGACCACTACCTTGTTGTAGCCAAGGTACGAATGATGATATCTTGTTCACGACCTGCACGAACTAACGCTGTGAAGAGATATGACGTGGGAGCGCTACAATCCGCAAGAGATTGCCAATGTCTTTTCCAATCGAGTGTCCCTTCAATTATCCGTAAATCTATGCCGTCAGCATTAAGCATTGAAGACCAGTGGCAGCAATGCCAAGAAGCCATCAGAATCGCTACCTCTGAGTTTCTGGGTTTCACTCGGCCACCAAAACGAAACCCATGGTTCGATGAAGAATGCAGGCAGGCAAATGCAGCCAAACAAAAGGACGACAAATGCTTGTGCAACAACGAACAAGGGCTGCTTACGATCAGTATAAAGAGATTTACAAGGAGAAAAGAAGGGAAGAACACCGAATTCTCAAAAAGAAAAAGAAGCAGCATGAAAAGCGCTCGTTTGAGGAAATAGAGAAGTGCCATGACAGGAACGAGATTCGGAAGTTTAACGAAAAGGCAAAAAGATCCTGCCAGGGTGGCAGGCCCCGAACTCAAGCCTGTAAAGACCAGCAGGGAAACATAGTTATAGAGTCACAGTCGCTACTGAGGATCTGGAAAGATCATCACAAAGATCAGACACAAATTGCGCTGTCAGGCAGATTGCCCCATTCAGCTTGGACGATGATCAAGAATGCCGTCCTCCCGACCTAGAAGAAGTTAAGCTTGCCATATGCAAACTTAAATCAAATAAGACTGCAGGTGCAGATGGCCCTGATGCCGAACTTTTCAAAGCAGCTGGAGATCAGTTGGAAAGGAGCATGCACCAGCTGATCTGCATGATATGGTCGGAGAAAAGCATGCCCGATGAATGGAACCTCAGTATCGTACGCCCGATCCTAAAGAAAGGAGACCCTCACAATTGCGCCAATTATAGAGGGATAAGCCTCCTTAACGTAGCTTATAAGATCTTGTCTGCTATAATATGTGAATATCTGAAACCCCACGTCAACTACTTGATAGGTCCTTTCACATTACGGCAGATCTTAGAAAAAAGCCCAAGAATATAATATCGATATTCACCATCTCTTTATCGATTTCAAGGCAGCGTATGACAGTATTTACAGAGACGAGCTGTACAGAGCCATGTCTAGTTTCGGCATCCCTGCAAAACTAGACTTTGGAGAATTCACGCTGCTCCGTCAAGGTCGGTAAGGAACTCGCCGAGACCTTTGATGTCGAAAAAGGTTTTAGGCAAGGCGACAAACTGTCATGTGATTTCCTCAACATCATACTTGAAAAAATTGTAAGTGTTCACACGACTCTGAACTGGAGTGTTAACAGTGTCACTCCCCATCTACATTTCTAAAAATCTAGTACATTTGTTTTTTACCATTCAAGATTCAATACTCATTCGTCGTTTAACGACTGATCAATCGTTCACCAACCAGCAACCAACCAACATCGTCATTATAATTCTCTTGGGCCGTACGCCATTTTTTCTGTTGAGTTGAATTTTCTTATAACTTTATTTTTCCAAATCAAAAACTAACCCTTCTGGCCTCAAGTTTGTTTTAATTTTGTATTTGAAAACCATTGAGGAATAAATACAATTTAAAGAATAAATAAAATACAATCCTACGTGCAACAATCAACAAGAAAAGTGTTTTTTCATTTCGAGCAAAGCATAAGTGTGGTCACATATTCATTTGATCCATCGGTCGGATAATTGGACGCCATCGCCAGCCGATCACGCTGCGTACGCTGCCACTTTTGCCTTGTGCCAGGCTCCAACCATGCTGCCACAAAAAGGCACAATCTTTTGCCTTGTGCCTGGCTCCGACTGCGACGCCCGCTGCCACAAAAAAGCTGTGGAATATTGTAGCAACGTACAGCCACATTGCCTGATCATACTGAGACGCACGCTGCCATAAAAAAAAAGTGTAATATGGCTACAGCGTACAGCCACATTGCCTGGCTTCATCTGTGACGTACGCTGCTTGGCCATTTTGATTTTCTGCGCGTCTTGGAAGCACGTGACTATTTCAGCCACTTGGAAGTGTGCCCATCGACATAGTGGAGACCATCAACGGAAGCCCTGGAATATTTATTTAATATTTGAAATTGTGTACAGGGTAAGTGAAATTTTCGGCGCAGGGACATAAGTCCCAACTTTTATTTTTGAGATTTATGTCCCATCTAAGTAAGACATAAGTCCCAACTTCGATTTGGGAGTTATGTCCCACGCCATCGGGACATAAGTGCCAACTTTTTTCCGTTGAAGATGGGACATACGTCCCAACTTTTCAGGAATAGAGCTTAGTAAATCGTAGTACATTTCTACTAAGCAACCAAACAATTTTTGCTTGCCATAAAGTTGTTGGTCCTTGACACCTTTCTCTCAAGTGATTTTAGGTAATGGAACCAATAACCTCTAGATAGTCACAGAATCGTTATATACTCTTTCAATACCGATTCGAAGGCTCTGTTCAAAATATTTTATTCCATCCAGCGTGCGATAGAAAATGTTTACTTCAATTATAGCGGAGGTATTTGCACATATAGTTCCTCCGACTTTTTACTCATTAGAAAGTAGAGAGAGTGGTACCCGTGGCGTAATGGTTAGCATGTCCACCTGCTAACCCAGAGTTTCTAGGTTCGAATCCCAGCAGAGGCAAAATGCAAGAATAGGCAAGTCCTCCGTTAGTAAATTCATTGCCATGAAAAGCGCATTCTCAATTAGCCGTTCGGAACCGGCGAAAAATTGTAGGTCCCCTCCATTCCCTCACAAGGCGTGGTTGTGAGAAATGCGCTAAGCCCAGGGGTTCCTCGCTCTGTTGCGCCACCCTATTTATTTATTATTTTTAAAGTAGAGATATGGTTTTCCGGAATTAGGAAATAATATTTTACTTGTAGAAGTTAGTAAAATTTTTTAATTTAAAAAAGAAACTTAAAAAATTTGAATTTTTGAATATTTGAGTACTCTACTTTCCAATGAGTAAAAAGTCGGAGGAACTATGTGTGCAAATACCTCAGCTATAATTGAAGTAAGAAAATTTCCATCGCCCAATGCCTTTACAACATATTTCGAACATAGCCTTCGAAACGGAATTCAAAATTTTTTTAGTTTCTTTTTTAAACTAAAAATTTTTACTAAATTCTAAAAGTAAAATAACATCTCCTGATTCCGGAAAACCGTATTTCTACTTTCTAATGAGTATTAAGTTTGCTTTTTGAAAAAATAAATTCCAAAAAATAAAATATGGGACTTATGTCCCGAGAACTTATGTCCCTGCGCCAAATTTTCATTTAATTGACAATTTTTAAAGTATTTTAATAAAAATTTTTGTGTTGCACCCTGACCGCCAAATGCGTCATTTTTCAGTTGTTTTTCAACGGAATACCGAAATAACGGTAGTTCTGTATGTTGAAGCGGTTCCTAGGCATTCGCTTTCCATCGCGGTAGTGATAGGCTTTGTTGTTTGTTCATCTTCGATATTCGCGGGGTTTTTTTGTTCCCCAGCCTAAGTTTTGAAATGAAATGAAAAAACGGTGCATCCAAGCCGGGGTGGTTGGCCCCAGTAGAATCTTTCAAGCTTTTTGAAGATTCTAGTGCTTTAAATTTTCTTTTTTTGAAATTTAATCAACTGCCTTCTTCTTCGAAGGACTCTGCATTTTTATCGCATTTTTTTCTCGTTCGTGCCGCACACACCGTTGGTGGTTGGCCCTCTGTAGAATCATTCAAGCCTTTTCAAGATTCTAGTGCTTTAAATTTTCTTTTGCTGAAATTTAATCGAATACCTTCTTCTGCGAAGGAGTCTGCGCTTTTATCTTGTTAATTCCTAGTTCGTGCCGCACACCCTTGGTAACGGTGTATCCAAGCCGGGGAGCCGGGGTGGTTGGCCCCCAGTAGAATCTTTCAAACCTTTTGAAGATTCTAGTGCTTCAAATCACGAGTTTTGAGTTTTCTTGGTTTCGTGTCGCTTCCTTGTCATTTATACAATCTTAAACGCATTTTCTGTGATGGCTTTGACGGAAAACTTCATTTTTGCGACTGATCAACTGATCAAGTTCCACCAAGGGGCAAAAGAGGTGCCGGAGCACGGTCACACACTTTCCGCTCTCGAAGTCAGAAAGTCAGAGTTAAGAGAACTGTGGCTCGCAGTCAAAGAAACGTACGCCTTATATTTTTATTTTTTTTTTTATTTATTCATAAAAGCATCGCTGTACAGTAAGAATAAAATTCTTTTAAATAGCACATAAATAGACTTTTACTTTTTATACATACTTTATACAAGTTTAAAAATTATAATTAAAAATTAAATCAAAAAGAAACTTTCATGATATTACAAAAAAAGATTAAATTTACTGTGATAAATGAGAGAAAACTAAGGACAAAAATTGTTTCAACATCTTGTTTTTCAATGACAAAGGAAGACCATTCCAACATGCTACGGCAAAACTGACGACGCGAGTTAACACAGCTATAAGTTTTTGGTTTGGTAGATAGATTACGCGAAGACATAGAACAAGTATTAACAGACAGATAAATGGATAATTTACTTTTTACAAAGTTGAGGAGACAAGACAGACAAATTTAAGAAAGCTTCGGAGGTCACATCCCAAAATTTTCTTAAGAAAACTTGAAACATGATCATATTTAAATTTCAATTACTTGACCATTTAAAATTATATTGGGGAAATTTCGATGGGATACGAGTTGCTTGAACATAGGAACACATTTAGTTTTCGGTGGATTTAATAGAAGTTGATTCCAAATTGACCAATCAAAAACAGAAGCTAGGTCTTGCTTTATTTTCATAATTGCATCTGCAACTATTTCAAGAGGAAAACTGTAATATAGTTGAACATCATCTGCATGTATATGATAATTGCAATATTTAACTCTGCTACTAAGATATGAAAAAATAAGCTTCATCGTGTTTGAAGAAAATTTGAACTGTGTGCTAAGTTTGCTACATAAAATTGTGGATTCAACAGAATCGAATGCTTTTGAAAAGTCCAAGAGGGTCAAAAGCGTCACTTTGGATTCTTCTGAAGCAAGACAAATATCTTCGGTAACTTTAAGGAGCGCAGCAGCTGTGCTTTTTTTCGAAGCCGGATTGAAGTGGATTTAGTGCATTCAAACTGTCAATATAGCTTTTCATTTGGTTACTTGCAATAACTTCAAAAACTTTGGATTAAAACGCAAGAATTGCAATTGGCCTATATATTCGGTATTTTTGTTGGAATTTTTTGGTACAGGTATTATTTTGACACGCTTCCACTCCATGGGGTTCTGATTTGTGCTGATAATTGTATTGAAAACAAACGTCGTCAGTGAAAGTGTATTCGGTAAAAGAATTTTTATAAAATCAGGATGGATTTCGTCACGACAGATGCATTTCGATTTAACTGCAAAAATTGCATTCCCAACATCGTACTCGTCTACTTCTCTGAACTTAAACGCATTGTGAGCTGTATTGTATACAAGTTGCTCACTATTTCTTTGGAAGCCTTGAATTGGATCTGCGAATTTTTCATTCAAACCATCGATATTTAGCCATTGTCATTATAAGATTTCAGTAAAATTCCAATATCTTTCACTTGTTTATAAAAATTTTTCGAAGAGGTACAGAGACTAAACTTGTAAATATAAAATGATCTTTTAACTTGACGTATCATACAAGGCACTCTATTTCGAGCCTTTTTAAAATCACTCAGCATATCGGCACATTTATATGTTTTCCACCTAAGAAAAAGTTTATCACGCAGGAGCATTGCTTTTTGAATGGAAATAGACCTCCAGGGATAATCCGGATTTCTGACAACTTTTGTGATCAATGGGACAAATTCATCGTAAAGAGAGTTCACAAAGTTGTTAAATATATTAATCTGTTCATTAACATCATTTGTTTCGTAAATTGAGGACCAGTCTAGATTATCAAAAGCAAAGAATAAGCCAGGTAAATTTATATTACGAAAGTTTCTATAGGGTAATCTATTTATTTTTGTTTGAAAATCAATAGTAATAAACATCATTGAAAAGAAAAGGCTGGAGCAGAGAGCTGAGTGTAAAATTTCAGATGTTTTGGGTTGTTTAAAAGAACCACATCAAGAAGTGAGGGTAAACAGTTTGGTTTGAAGTGTGTAGCTTCTGAAACATTTGCAAAAGCTGAGCCCTAGGGACTGCATAACATTCCTAAAATTTTCGGAAGAATTTTTAAAAAGATTAATATTCACGTCACCACAAAGCACTAAATGCGAAGATCTAATAGACAATTGACTAACAAGATCTTCCACTACTTGGGCACAGGCAAAATTAGGTGGCACATACAGTGCTCCAAATATATTGACAAGCACTACCTTCTTCAGAGCGCAGAATTATATTTCGAATGTAAATCGCCACTCCTCCACTAATTCTATCAGCGCGATCAGATCGATACAGCTTGAAACCTGCTAAAGAAAGACAATCATCTCTTTCATTTGGATTAAACCACGTCTCAGAGATGCAAACAACATCAACTTTGTTCACAACACTTTGGGCATTGATATGACAAATTTTAAGACCCGGTTGCTGTTTACAAAGAACATTTACCAGCGAGCATAAGTTTTCATTATTACCTCTGTATAAATCGGTCATATTGTAACGTGCGCTTAGTTCGCCAAAATAAAACTCTACCTTTCAATTTAATTCTACCACTTTATTTTGTATCTACTTTCGATATAAACTTTATTCGAACTCAACTCAATTACGTTTATCCAATGTTCACACTATCACTTTCTAAATAAAACTGACTTCTGGTTGCGTCAGCTCCCTCTTTATATAGGAAAGTGAACCATCGAGAGATTTCTAGTAGTTTTTCTATGAACCATGATGTCTAGACAAGTTCCCCTCCCGGTATTTCTGCACACATACACACTCACTCACAAAAGACGTCTTCTTTTAAACCACTCCATTATAGTGCTCCCAGATGTGTTTTTCGGTGGAACATTTTCGATTAGGAAATTGGTATTAAATGTTGGGTGTACATTACACTGCCCCCTCCTTAAGATTGTTCGTCCCGAATAATTTCATTTGCGGCCTCCCCACTATATCGATGCAGCCGGTCACAATGCACTACTTTTAACTTGCCTTTTAGTCCTCTTTGGATGCGGTAGACCACGTCGTTAATCCTCGTGACAACAGTATAAGGACCTTCCCAGTTCTGCTGAAGTTTCGGTGACAATCCCTTTTGACGATGAGGATTATAAAGCCACACACGATCTCCTGCTCGGAATCCTGCCGTTGTCGCTTTTGTGTCGTACCGTGTTTTCATCCGGTCGCTGTAGGTTTTCATCCGTTCCCTTGTTCTTTTATGGATGTCAGCGAGTCTCTCCTTGAGATCGTTCACATACTCGTTTGTGTCCTGTGGCTCCTCGGTGGGGCATCCAAATTTAAGTTCGCTGGGCAGCCGCATGGTTTTTCCGAACAGGATGTCAGATGGTGTTTGTCCTGTCGAGCTATGTACTGCACTTCTATAGGCCATCAGGAATAGCGGTACGTGCCTATCCCAGTCTCTTTGGTAGTCGCCTACGACCTTGGTGAGGTGTTCTTTCAAGGTCCGGTTGAATCTTTCAACATCCCATCAGATTGTGGATGAAGCGGTGTGGTTCTCGTCTTCTTAATGCCAAGTAGTCCGCACACTCCTTGGAAGATGTTTGACTCAAAGTTCCTCCCTTGGTCGGAATGGAGTTCCATAGGCACGCCAAACCTACTCACCCAGTTAAACACAATCTGGTCGACCACCGTTTTGGCTTCTTGATTTGGGATGGCATACGCCTCAGGCCACTTGCTAAAATAGTCCATTACAACCAGAATGTATTTGTTTCCAGCGTTGGTCTCTGGAAAAGGCCCAGCCACATCTACTGCAATCCTCTCAAAAGGCGATCCAACGTTGTACTGATGCATCTTACCTTGAATCTTCCTACCAGGTCCTTTGGTTGCAGCACACTTGTCACATGTTCGGCACCACTTCTCCACGTCATCTCTAGCATGTAACCAGTAGAACCGATGTCGCACCTTCTCCAGTGTTTTGTTTACCCCCAGGTGGCCTCCAGAAGGTCCGTCGTGCATCTCCCGAAGAACTTCACTGACTTTCGATTGCGGTACAATCAGCTGCATCACATATGACTTACCGTCAGCGGATTCCCATCTTCGCCTGAGGACTCCTTCTTGCACATATAGTGAGTCCCACTGTGCCCAATAGGCTTTGAGAACTGGACTCCTGTCAGAAATGTCTCCCCATTCCGGTTTCTCTTCATTTTCTTTCCATGCGAGAATGGGTTCGATATCTGGATCCTCCTGTTGAGCAGTCCTCACTTCCTCATTGCTCCATCCGCTTATGGGGTCAGCTCTTAGTCGCTGAGCGGTAATGATTTCTTTGTCTTCTTGCCGCTTGCAATGCTTGCAATTCACTTTGCAAGGTCTTCGTGATAATGCATCGGCGTTTGAGTGCAGCTTTCCTCTGCGGTGTTGGATCTGGTAGTCATAGGTCTGCAATCTTTCTATCCATCTTGCGACTTGACCTTCTGGATTTTTGAAGTTCAACAGCCAGCTCAGAGCACCGTGGTCTGTCCGCAGAAGGAATTTCTGTCCATAGATGTACTTATGGAAGTGCTTTGTTGCCAAGATAAGAGCTAGCAGTTCCCTTCTGGTCACGCAGTAGTTCCTTTCGGGTTTCGATAGGACCTTGCTGTAGTATGCCACCACTTTCTCTTCGCCATCATGCACTTGGGATAGTACCGCCCCGATTCCAACGTTGCTTGCATCTGCGTCGACGATGAATGTTTTACCAGGTGTTGGATGTGCCAGCACTGGAGCGTTACAGAGGCGGTATTTGAGTTCCTGGAAAGATTTCTCACACTCACCTGACCATTTAAACTGCTTCCCCTTTTCGGTGAGCTGATGCAAACTCTTTGCAACTCCAGCGAAGTTCTTAACGAAAAGTCGGTAATATGTGGCAAGTCCAAGAAAGCTTCGGAGTTGATGTTTGTCCTGTGGTGTTGGCCAATTTTTGACGGAGTCAACTTTTTCAGGATCAGTCCTCACTCCTTGGGAAGAGATGATGTGTCCCAAATACTTAACTTCGGTTTTGAAAAGTGCACATTTTTCCGGATTCAGTTTAAGGTTAGCCTCTCGAAGTCTCTGAAACACGGCTTTTAGGTTCTTGCAATGCTGGTCAAATGTTTTCCCATAAACAATCACATCGTCCAAGTAGACAAGGCAAGCTTTCCATGTTAGTCCTTGAAGAACACATTCCATCAAACGCTCGAATGTTGCCGGAGCGTTGCATAGCCCAAACGGCATAACTTTAAACTGCCAGAGCCCATTACCTGTAGAAAACGCCGTCTTTTCCCGATCATCAGGGTGGATGTCAACTTGCCAATATCCGCTCTTCAAGTCCAGCGTCGAGAACCACTGCGCTCCCTCCATGGCATCCAGGGTATCACTGATTCTCGGCAGGGGATAGCTGTCCTTCTTAGTTACATCATTCAGCCTTCGGTAGTCCACACAAAAACGAGTGCTTCCGTCTTTCTTTTTCACTAGCACCACTGGTGACGCCCAAGGACTTTTGGAATTTTCGATAAGACCGTCCTTTTTCATTGCTGTTATCATTTCCTCAACCTCACCTTGTTTGGCCAGTGGAAGACGTCTTGCGGGTTGACGAATCGGTCTTGCATCTCCTGTGTTGATGCGATGCTGCACCAACTGTGTCCTACCATATTGCCCCTTTTGTGATGCGAAGATATCAGTGTACTCTTGTAGGAGACTTTCAGCCATCCTTGTTTGTTGGTGATCAAGGTTGGATGAATTCAGTATTTTAGCTCTGATGGTTTCGAGCTCCTCCGGAGTTATAGTTTTTCTCGGAGCTTCGTCTGTGATCTTCGTAATTGCTGCAACCGATTCGCAACGTCCAACGACTTCTCCTTTCTTCAACTTTACATCGTACGGTCTGGTGTTTAGTAATCGTACGGGGACCATTTTGTTTTTCGGTGCTACCAGTGTTTTCCCAATGATGACGCTTTGGGAGGAACACTCTGGGTCTGGTTCCACCATGAGGTATCGAAGGCTTCCAAACTCACCCTCCAGTTTCGTCCAAACGAACACTTCAGAAGAAGGAGGCAGAATAAGATCTTCCCTGATGACAGTTCTCAGTGTCGACGTACTTTCGTTCGAATAAGTCATTGGAAGTTCCTTATTTTGGTACTTCAAAACCTGATTACCGATGTCCAAAATAACTCCGTGCTGTTTCATAAAGTCGATTCCAATGATGCACTCGTCACATATATCTGCCACCAGGAATTGATGAGTAAACACTAGGTCGACCAGTCGGATCTTAAGACACACTTCTCCATATACTCTTGCTGCTTCTCCCGTTGCGGTTTTTAGACGGTAGCTATTGGTGTTATGAAGCCACGTCGTCTTTACCAGGCTGTGGCACCGGTGTCGATGGTAGCCACATGTTTGTTCCCGTTAATAGTAGTCTCCACAGTCAGACTTTTGTTGTCTCGTTTGGTCTGAGAGACCTGGATGGTGGTTCTGGGGCCATCGATACAAGAAACCAGCCTCTGCCCCTCGAAGTTGGTTCTTACTCGTTTCCCTGATGGGAAACGGGCTGATAGGCAACGCTGGTGTTGTTGTTACCTTGCTCTGGGTTGGATCTCTTGCTTCCACAATGTTGACAACTGGCTTTGTTTGGTGGTAGTCGGCATTGACGCTGTAAGTGCCCGGTCTTGTTGCAGTTCCAACATCTTGCTAGTCCGCTCCGGTTCTTTTGTATTTCAGCTCTTTGGCACGAGCATTCTTCGACTATGGCCTCTCTAAGTCGATGTACTCCCTGAGAAGCCTGTTCTGCTGCTTCAATTGTCAATGCGAATGCTAAAGTTTCGGAAAGAGTACGTGTTCTAGCAGTTCGCACAGACCTCTGAAGATGTATATCGGAAATGGCACGAACGAAGGACTCAACAGCGAGCTGGTTGATGATTTCTTCTCCAGCATCCGGGTATGCCAGGTGAACCAGTCTTTCGACGTCTGCTTGGAGCTGCTGTAGACTTTCACCCCTTTTCTGGACTCTGTTATTGAGTTGGACTCGGAAGACTTCTTTCAAGTGGCTATCTCCAAAGCGTTTATCTATAGCTGCCACGAGAGAACTGAAAACAGCTGGAACTGTTTGAAGTAATTCAGCTGCTGGTCCTCTAAGAGCAAGAGTCAGTGCAATGTACTTGTCTTCGTCATCCCAGCCATTTGTTGTCGCGGCTGCCTCAAATTGTCTCTTGTAGACTGGCCAAGAAGACTGTCCATCAAATGTTGGGGGTTTCATCTCCTTTTTCCTTGCAAACTCTCCAGCAGATTCTCGAATTTTTATTTTCCGGATCTGGTCTAATTCCTTGGACAGAACAGAGAACTGGTTATCGCATCGGCTTTCCAAACGATTCTCTACAACAGAAAGCTGTTTTTCCACACCTTCAACTCGTTCGTCAAGGGCACATACATTTTTCTCAATATTACCCAATTTTCCTTCTAGAATGTTTTTCTGACCTTCCAAAATATTCTGTTGCGCCTCAAGTCTTTCGAGAATATTCTGTTGTTCTTTCTTTTGTTCGTTTCGTTGTTCTTCCAGATTCTTTTGTTGTACTTCGAGTCTTTCGAGAACATTCTGCTGTTCCTTCTTTTGATCGTTTCGTTGTTCTTCCAGACGTCCGAGAACCTTCTGCTGTTCTGTCTTTTGTTCTAATAAAAGCTTCATTATACTACAAAAATCTACACTTTCACTTGCTTCCTCTTCCTCCACTTCTGTTTCAAAAACAAAAGTGTTTACGTCTTCCCCTTGCTGTTCCAAGTGGTTGCGTAAGCGCAGGACGAGCTCATTTTTCGATCCCGCTCTAGAAAGATTTCGCTTACCTAACTCACTTTTAAGCTCAATGCAGTTGAGCTCTTCTAACAACTTACCCATTTTCACTGTATATAATTATTATTTCTCTTTTTACTTTTTTTTTTTTTTTTTTACACTTTACTAGTCAACTCGTTTTTTTCTTTTCAATTAAGTTTTATTTACACTTCTGACACCAATGTAACGTGCGCTTAGTTCGCCAAAATAAAACTCTACCTTTCAATTTAATTCTACCACTTTATTTTGTATCTACTTTCGATATACACTTTATTCGAACTCAACACAATTACGTTTATCCAATATTCACACTATCACTTTCTAAATAAAACTGACTTCTGGTTGCGTCAGCTCCCTCTTTATATAGGAAAGTGAACCATCGAGAGATTTCTAGTAGTTTTTCTATGAACCATGATGTCTAGACAAGTTCCCCTCCCGGTATTTCTGCACACATACACACTCACTCACAAAAGACGTCTTCTTTTAAACCACTCCATTATAGTGCTCCCAGATGTGTTTTTCGGTGGAACGTTTTCGATTAGGAAATTGGTATTAAATGTTGGGTGTACATTACAATATTATAGAAAATAAAGGAAAAAAAGAATGTAAACAACAAGAATTGAAATGAAAAAGTAAAATTAAGAGAAACAAGATCGACAATTGAAACAAAATTTCACAAGAAAAAAAGAAAAAAAGAAGTAATAAATTGACAAAGAAAAAGTAAAAGACAAATTATTAAGGCTAGGTGGACTTTTTTAGCGAACTCAGAACTTATGTCAAAGTGTTTGCTTGTATTAGTAAATCATTTTATTCTCTTAAAAGTAGTCCCTCTTGCCATCGTCGCGTCTCGCGTGTGATTTCAAATTCTCCCTAGTGTTCCTTAAACATCGATAGTCAGCACTTGCGATAGTTGGCGATTGTTTTCGAAAAACACCCGATAGTATCGATAGTCTATCGATAGTTTTTAATATGAAAAAAGACAAATACCATTGAATAATTGTTTAATGTCAACACTCTTCTCAAATAATGGGGTTACTTTTTTATTAAGTATTTAAAAAGTGAGTTGATACACAGATGTACTATTTCAAAATTTCGAAATTTTGTTTCAAGAATAATAGTTCGTTCAAAACTTTTGGTTCTCTCTGAGGGAACAGAAGTTGCCGGTATACATAGAAACATGTTGGCGATTTCCTTCAATCTTGAGTCAGACCTTTCCCAATATTCAATCGAACTCTGATGTTTGTCAATTGTTGGTTTTTCCAAGTATTCCCTGTAGAAAAAGAGAATAAAATGTTATTAAAAACATATTTCCTTTCAAAATCATGTTCTGAAAAAATACCTTATGTCAATGATTGCGTCACTTAATGGGGTCGCCAGATGTCTATCAGGTTCATCGAGAAACGATAACAAGTCGTCGCTATTTGTTTTTGAACTTGAAGTTGATGGTAGTTGGGTCAAGAATAGTTGCTAAAACTACTGGTGTTCTATTCTCATATGGCTTGAGCCTTGTTTGAATGGATTCATGAAGATTGTAAAATACTTCTCTTCCCACATCAGTTTTGAGCTCATTTTGAATTGAAGCCATTTTTATTTTTATTCCGCGGATCAATGGAATCACATAAGATAGTGTTGTATAAGTCTTACCTGATGTTTTCGTAGTAGCACACTCAAAAGGCTGCAGTATTTGAACAATTTCGGAAATAGCTAGATATTCATCAGCATTCAATGCACATGGGGCTTTTTCACAATCGTTTAAAGTGAGCGCCAGTTCACTTTTCATTATTAAAAGCCTTTGTAACATGTAAAAGGTGCTATTCCATCTCGTGGCAACAGCTTTTATTAATTTAAGCTCCGATTTATTCAGCTGACGCTGTATTGACCGAACTTTGTCGCTGGCTAATGTGCTCATTCGAAAATAAGTTACAATAGCCCTGCTCTTTTTTAAAATATTTTCAAACGAAGTTAAATTAAATGTGTCGGTTACCACTAAATTCAGGGTATGTGCGAAACATGGAATATGGCGGATCTTTAGACGCTCAACTGCATTTATCATAGACTTGGCATTGTCGAAATTGCAGTTTATCACAAGCCAACGAGCACTCTCCGATATATTCCCAGTGATTCGTACGCACCAATCCAACACAAGTTAGCAGCGTTTCACTCCCTCGCACACCGGTTGATAAGCTTACCTTTATCGTTAACTAATTACATAAAACAACACGAATATATAAAACAAGCAGCAAAAGTAAATGGTTACAGCGAACAGACTATCAACAACATAATTGAAAAACATGCACGTAAACAAACAAACACAAATCAATCAACATTGTTCCAACAAAACAGAAAGATCGACAAAACAGCTGATCCTAAACGAGTGTCCATCACCTTCGCTCCAAACATAACAAATTGTTTTAATTGTATTTGTATTAAATACATAAAGAACTACTAAAAGTGCCCATATTATTGTTTTATTCAAACAAACCTCAAATTTAAAATTCTTCTTTTTTTTTTAATTTTACCCATTTTTTCAAATATCATAAAATCTATGGGTTTTTGAGTGCACTTATTAATAAGTTTGTTTTTATTATTGTTTAGTTCATCTGTAAAAAATAAAGAAACTCCATGTTTACAAGGCATTTTCTGCAAAAAAATGACCTCAAAGTCAAAACTTTGTTTCGGGAAGAAAATTTGAACAGCACTTAAAATTGAAAATCTGGCAACCCTTAACCTGTGAAAGCTAAACTTAAATACAGTCTTAAAGGTTGTTATTTCTACAAAAAATTTAGACTATGATTAGGTCTCTACCATTAGTATTGACAGAGATATCGAATTTAACATAGGTCATTGTACACCAAAGTTAGCCTTTTCTTAGTGTCAAAAAGTGATGTCAAAGTTGGGAATTGAGCTTTACTGTACAACATTTTTTTTCTTAGAATATGACCAAGAATCAAACCCCAAAGGATATTACACGAAGTACGGAACACCCTGTATATTTATTTATTTTTTTTTTGATATTTTTGCAAGTTGGACAACAAGCTTGAGAAATGTTAACGCTACTTGTCAAACTTTCAAGAAATTTCATTTCCCAAATAAAATTTCAAGTAGTGCACTTCGCACGGAAGGTGAAAGTGGAATATACGATGGTTTCAGGTAGTGCACCTCTTAAGTACCAACACGCTTTCTTTTGTTTTTCTTACATTTCATCCCTAATAAGCGCTGCTCCTACTATGTCCTTCATGGTTAAAATTAAAATCAGAATGGAGTTTGACGATTTGTTTGATGAGTGTGAACACTTTGGGTATTTTCCGTCAAACTTTTCATCCTAAACATTTGACAAACAAATTTGATAGTCTGAACGCCCCTATGCACTAACGATCGCAACCCACGCTAATAAACACAGATGCATTTTATGTTCTTTTATGCATGTTCTTGCAAGAAATATTGATCAGACAAGCTAGCTGTAAAATAGCAGCAGGAATAAAGAATCAAAAGAAGAACGTGAATATGAAAAACGGATAAATAAAACCATGAAGTTGCACTTATCGAGGTAGCTTTATTGAAAAGTTGCACTTATAGAGTCAAGACGTGTTACGATTTTAGTAATGCGAAAATCGAGGAGTTCCACGAATCGAGGGTTGCCCAAAACGAGTCCGTACTGTAATGAAGATGTTGTAAGGTCGATATTTCTTATCTTGTGATTTTCCGGATGTGGAAAACATGATATTTGTGTGATTTAAATGTAGGCCAGTTTCTTGGCTTAGTTTGATCATAGTGGAGGACCGTAAGCTTTTGACCTAGGAATCCAGGGCCAGTCCATGGATTTTCATGAAATTTTCGGAAATGTGTTTTGAATGGCGTATAGAAAAAAGTTAAAAAAAAAATTTCGCCGCTCTCAACTTTTTAATTATTTTTAAAATTAATTATTAACTTTTAGAATTTTATTTTATTTATTTTGGGTGTTTTAGATACGGTTTTCCAAAGGATAAGAATGGATAGGTTTAGTCAAGACAAAAAAAAGTTGTATAAGAGCGGGGCCTATATCCCTCCGTGTAGGCGAGAGGGGCAGTTTTGTATGAAATTTACTCCATTTTTTTAAAAACTATTAAAAATCAACTAAGCCACTTACTTTCTCATACTTAAGTGTTTTTGAAAGGTATTGCTCTGTTCTTTAATAAAAATTTTAATTTGAGTTCACTTAATGAAAATTTTTGGAGAGATCGAGCCTCAAAGTCAAAATTTTGAAAAAAAGAAAATATTTTTTTCTTAATTAATTTTTTTTTTTTCATAATTTTGCCCCACAAAGGGCTATTTTTTCTTTCCGTGTTCAATGGTTTTATTAATATTTACTCAGAGCAAAAAACCGAACAAAAAAATTTTTCTTGGTTTAAGAGAAATTAAAAAAAACGAAAGGTACTTTTTTCCAGAAAGCAAAATGTCGTTAATTTCCCGCTAATTGAACTTTTTCCTGAAAGTGAAATATGAAATGTGTCTTAAGTAGCATATAAAAAAAAGTTAAAAAAAAAATTTGTATGATCTTAATTTTAATATAAATTATAAATAATTATTAAAATTTTAGAGTTATCTTTTAATTTATAATTATTAGAAAATTAGATATACTCTGACCTATACCTACATAGATTTTCACGCCAAGCCAATTTTTATGTCACCAACAAAACAATAGAAGTTCTCAAACACAATACATATAACTACCTAGTCAAATACAAAATTTTAAGCTGAAGAAAAAAATGAAACACACTCTCATCAAGTTGCGTACACTTGACCAAGGAATTCCATTCTTTTAGTGCAGTATAGTGGTGCTATTTTCTTACCCCTTTCCCTTTGTGCGTATACCTATGTCCGTTTCTTTCAATCCTTCCTCATTTCACACTTTTTTTTACAATGCAGGCTTCTGCTACCAGCAAAAAAAGCAACAGGCACACAGTTTGTAATGAGAAATAAATAGCACAAAAGATCACAAAATAAGGTCATAGGTTAGGTATAGAATATAGATGATTATGAATGAGGGGATGCAAGTTAAATTTCTACGGATTAATTTTTCTTAAAAAAAAACTTTACATTTTTTTTTCTTTATTTTCTTATTTATTTGTTTCGATTCACAATCGGGCAGCGGTTCTGCCTTCCCAAGTACAATTGACAATGTTCATTAAATCTCTTTACTTAAGTACTTATTTTCAGCTTACTATACAATACTTCGATTTCCATGAAATCGATGGAATACTTAAATCTAGCTTAATTGACAAATTGACAATATTTTAACTTCCAAGAAATCAATGGATTACTTAAATCTAGCTTAATTGACAATTTGATAACATATTTCCCAAATCTACGAAACCATGAAACTGGTGTCGATGGCCAGACACCATGTCAGCGATTTTCCGTGAGAAGCGAATTGCAAATAACTTTGGGATGTCGTTAACTTGCATAACGCATAAGGTCATCTGAGCGATACTCCTTTTCCAAATCACAGAGAACAGTGAAAAAGAGCAAACGCCGGCGCTAAAATTGATGGTGGCGGATTTGCTTCGAACTACCGTGCGTATGTATATGTTTTTAAGCAAGATTTTCTAGTAAGAAACCCAAAGTAGATAGTTTTTCTAGAATTAATATTTCAAATTTTGTGACCACAATAGCATATTTTTTTATTGAAAATAATAAAGATTATATCAAAGAAAAATACCAACAAAAAATTGAGTTTCTTTTGGCTTCTCGTTCCTCAGAAATCGTTTGCAAATATGACTTTATTGAAATTGAATTTAAGTGGTTGGGTGAAAAAAATATTGATTTTGGGCTTGGAGGCTAGTTCAGGAGCCTTATTACCTTCAAAAAAATGTATATATATATATGTATTTGAAAACACCCTCGCCTTGCCCCATGCTTTATCTTCTTTTTCATTTCCGGCGTTACGAGTAGTGATCTTGAAGCGATCACAACTCTCCCACTTTTCCGCTTCACACTAGTGATCCGCCTGTGGGGTACGCCGCGTTGTCCTCAGAAAGCGTCGGCAAGCCTCCCGGTTTTGGATTGTTCCATGTCTGAGGCCAACCAAATGCTGCTGTTTTTGCATTTGCTTGTACCAGGTGTGTTTTGGCCTGCCTTTTCTTTTTCGTCGCGAATTTGTTGAAACGTTGTACGATATTGCCTTTTGGACGGGGTTCTGCGGATCTCTCCTTTGAACATGACAATACCAACTGAGCCGGTCGTGCTGAATTTTGTCCAAGATGGTACTTTTGACATGAAGGCTTCCACGGATCTTAGTACTTCTAATTCGATCAAGCTTTGTTACTCCTGCTGTCATCCGAAGCATCTTCATTTCGGCTGCCGTCAATTTGCTCTCATACTTTTTGTACATTGTCCAACATTGTGAACCGTATGTCAGAGCTGGACGGACAACTGCTGTGTGGAGTCTTCCCTTCAACTTAGGGGGCATTTTTCGATCACAGAAGATAGCGGAGTTTTCTCGCCACTTCATCCACCCTACGCTTACTCGATGATTGATGTCGTCATCACAAGTTGCTTCACTATTGATCATAGATCCCAGATATTTAAGCTTTTCACACTTGGGAAGCACATTTCCATTCAAATAAATGTCTGGAATAAACTTGTCTGGATCAGAAAAAGGGCAGCACAGGTATTCAGTCTTTTTAGCGCTAATACGGTACCCATTTCCTTCCAGAACATCAATCCAAACGTCAAGTGCTCGTTGCAGGGATGTAGGATCCTCGCTTATGATGGCTCCATCGTCAGCAAAGAATAATTGTTGTACTTTATTGTCCGTTACTTTTCCTTCGAGCAAATAATCCAGAACAGCAATAAAGAGCAGTGGACTCAAGACACTTCCCTGATGTATACCTACTGTTATTTGGAATTCTTCGGTGACTCCAGCTGGGCATCTCACTTTTGTAACTGCTCCCTCGTACATGTCCATAATTATTCGCACATAGGCTTCAGGAACTCCTCGGTGTCTGAGGGCCACCCATATCAGATCTCGTGGTTGTCGATCGAATGCTTTTTCGAAGTCAACCAACACAATATGCAAATCCTCTAAGGCATCTCGGTGTTTTTCCATAATGATCCTTATGCTTTGGATTGCGTCTGTAGTTGACTTACCCGCGACAAGCCCGCATTGGTCATCAGACAGCCTTATTATTTTCCGCTGTCGGCTATCCAAAACCCGCTCAACGATCTTCATAGTGTGGGACATCAACTTGATCGAACGATGGTTGTCACAGCTTCTGGTATCTCCCTTTCCCTTGTACATTGGAAGAAGAAAACTTTCCCTCCATTGATTAGGCAAACTGTCACCTCTCACAAGTTTGGAGATGAGAATCGTGAGCCATCTTAACCCGATGTCTCCCATATTTTTCCAAAACTCATATGGTACCTCGTCTGGCCCAATCGCTTTGCCTTTTTTGGAGTTCTTAACTGCCTCCCTAACTTCTTCGTCTGTGACGTCGGATACTTCCGTAAAGTTAGGTGCAGCTGTTGGAAAGTGGCGCCGAGGAAACTGTTCATTCAAAAGATCATCACAATACTGTCGCCACCTGTGAAGAATTTTGTCGTCATCCACAAGTAGCACTCCTTGAGCATCATTGATGAACTTCGGCGAACGAATCTCCTGCGCATTTCTCCTTCTCTGAGCGGCTATTTTGAAAATGGTTGCTCCCTTATTCAAGTTGCTTTGTCTTAGCTCTTGGATTGCCTGATTTGCTTCAGCAGCTGGGGCAGAAATCTCTTCCAGCTCTCGATTCAGGCCCTCCGTGCTTTTTGCTTGAAGGCGCACTTTTTCTTCGCTTCTTTTCTGCAGCTCTTGTATTCCATTTTGAAACTCGCTTTTTCATTTGTATTTCTTGAGGGGCACTTCGACCAAGCTTTGAAAGCTGCTTTCTTCTTTCTAATCACTGCTTTAGCTTCATCATCCCACCACCAGGTTTCTTTAGCTTGTTGGTGGTGTCCTTTTAAGACTCCTAACAGTGATTTGGCTCTCTCTAAGCAGATTCGTTGTAGGCGATCCCACATATTTTGTGCCGTGATTGCATTTGAAACTGCGTCGATGGTATTACACAGCTGACTTTGCATATACGAAATGAATTGCTGTCCTTTGGTTTTCTCCAGATTGTACCACTTGATTCTCCTAGGAGCCTTTGTTTGTTTGACTTCCTTCACCGCATCCGTAAAAAATTCTGTTAAAAGATTAAAAGACGGTGTTGTTGAGCGGCAGCTTCTCCTAGTATCACTTTGCAGTATTTCACCCGAGATTTCATGTAATTGGTTACCAAATGGTAATCAATCTGGGTTTCATTTCCTCCACTGCTGTAAGTGATAAGGTGTCGGTCTTGTTTGATGAACATGGTATTTAGTACGATTAGACCGTATGACTTGCACATACTTAGAATATCTTCACCAGGAGTGTTCCTGGTGCCGAATCCCAAACCTCCATGGCAGTCTTCATAATCCTCGTTTGTCTTCCCGACATGTCCATTCAAATCTCCTCCAACAAGCAAATACTCTTCTTTTGGGATGTTCTTAAGTAGGTTATGAAAATCAAGCCAGAATGCATCTTTTTCCTCCTGCTCACACCCTATTTGGGGAGCATATGCACTGATAATATTCCAGACCTTTCCTTCCATCACCAATTTAAGAGACATCAAACGGTCACTGGACTTCAAAATGGTCAACACGCTGTCACATAAACTTTGGTCAAGGATGATACCGACTCCGTTCCTACCTTGTCCCGTTCCATAGTAGAACATCTTGTAAGCCTTGGTCTTTGCATCTAAGAAAAGGGCTTTGTTTGCTGTGTTTCGCCATTTCGTTTCCTGAACACACAAGATGTCCACTCGCCTCCTTCTCATCATCTCTTCGAGTTCGAGACTTCTACCAGTCATACTTCCAACGTTCCAACTCGCGACTCTAAATTTTCGTCCAACTCGTCGCATTACTTTGCTAGCCCCCGGAATCCGTATAGCTCTGACCCGAACATTGCTGCTCGGTCCAGGATCAGCTCCATGCATAGCAATGGAACTGCCTGGCGGGGTAGTGCTTCTTATGTTCGCAAGTACTTCCATAATGCTCAAAATTTTTTAAAAATTTTCCTTTCATCCTTTTCGACAAATGCATGCTCCATTTAATGAGTTTGATTTCCCTTTTACTACACCGGTGATCTCCAGTCGTGTAAACCCCGGGATCTGCATGCATACTTGGGGAGAGTTTTTAGGTGGTATGTGTGTCGCTAGACTCACTTCGATGTTAGTTGTCTAGATATGATTGTTCCTTTAGTCGCCTTTTACGACAAGCGGGGGGGGGGGGGGGGGGCGCTGCAGTGCTATTCTAACCCGACACTGCACGGGTACGCCCCCATGCTTTATAAGCTAAAAAAGGCAGTTTCACCAACTTCTCATCATAACACCTGTTTAAAAACACTTAAAACTATTATCAATGATTTAATAAGATGCGCCTGATATTTATCTACTATTTCCTTTTTATTTCAAAAATATTAATAAACGGCAAAGTTATTACCATAAGAGTATGCTAAAAACCGAAAAATTACAACAAATTGAGGAAAGTTTTTTTCATATAAGGAGACAAAATTTGGAAAAAAACGCTCGGAGGTTAGTTGCATATACAGGGTGTCCCGTAATTCGTTTTACATACTTTGGGTTATTATTCTTGGTCATATTCTAAGAAAAAAAATGTTCTACAGTAAAGCTCAATTCTCAACTTTGACATCACTTTTTGACAATTTAAGAAAAGGCTAACTTTTGTGTTAAATTCGATATCTCTGTCAATACTAATGGTAGAGACCTAATCATAGTCTAAATTTTTTGTAGAAATAACAACCTTTAAGACTGTATTTAAGTTTAGCTTTTACAGGTTAGGGGTTGCCAGATTTTCAATTTTAAGTGGTGTCCAAATTTTCTTCCCCAAACAAAGTTTTGACTTTGAGGTCATTTTTTCGCAGAAAATACCTGATAAACATAGAGTTTCTTTATTTTTTACAGATGAACAAAACAATAATAAAAAAAAACTTAGTAATAAGTGCACTCAAAAACCCTTCCTTTTTAAGATACTTGGAAATAACTAAAACAGGTAAAAATTCTAATTTTGTCTTTTTTACGGTTTTTTATTGCAACAACTTGCAAAGGGAGCAGTTTTCCAAGAACTTTTAGTAGTTTGTTATTTATTTTATACAAATACAATTATAAGAAGTGCTCAAAGTGCCCTCCTTCGTTTTGAATCCATGCCAGAGCCCGTTTTTGGATTTCATTGTGGGTGTTTGCTGTCGATAACTCTTGTCTTACTTGTAGTCATGTTATCTTTGAAACTGTGTTAAAATTTGACTCCTGTAGGCTAAGGGTTGCCAGATTTTCAGTTAAGATAAAGTTCCTGCTATCCTTTGTTGTGCTTTTCTTCAATTTCCATTAAAAAACTCATACAAAAAAAAAATATCTGCGTATTCTTCTCTCGTAAATGAAAGCATTTCAAAAAACTCTCTGATCAAACCGCAATCGTGACTTAATTTGACAAACTAATTAACATATTTATTTTCTTATTCTTTTATACGACTTATTTACCTATTGAACATTCATACCCCAAATTTAAAGCAAACATCCACAATGAAATCCAAAAACGGGCTCTGGCATGCGTTTAAAACGAAGGAGGGCACTTTGAGCACTTCTTATAATTGTATTTGTATAAAATACATAACAAACTACTAAAAGTTCTTGGAAAACTGCTCCCTTTGCAAGTTGTTGCAATAAAAAACCGTAAAAAAGACAAAATTAGAATTTTTACCTGTTTTAGTTATTTCCAAGTATCTTAAAAAGGAAGGGTTTTTGAGTGCACTTATTACTAAGTTTTTTTTTATTATTGTTTTGTTCATCTGTAAAAAATAAAGAAACTCCATGTTTACAAGGCATTTTCTGCGAAAAAATGACCTCAAAGTCAAAACTTTGTTTGGGGAAGAAAATTTGGACACCACTTAAAATTGAAAATCTGGCAACTCTTAACCTATGAAAGCTCAACTTAAATACAGTCTTAAAGATTGTTATTTCTACAAAAAATTTAGTCTACGATAAGGTCTCTATCATCTGTATTGACAGAGATATCGAATTTAACACAGGTTAGGGTACACCAAAGTTAGACTTTTTTTAAATTGTCAAAAAGTGATGTCAAACTTGAGAAACGGACTTTACTGTAGAACAATTTTTTTCTTATAATATGACCAAGAATCATATCCCAAAGTATGTAAAAAGAATTACGGGACACCCTGTATATTTTCTAGTTATAAAACGAAAAAGAAAAAAATAAAAAGTTCATAAATATGGATGCCCCGACCAAAATAGTGAACAAATCGAAATTTTCAATAAAAAAACGGCTTCCGGTCCCTATATAAACCGTTAGGGAATCACTTTCAGCATACGAATGATACACAAATGTTTGTGTGTTTATCATCTTTAAAATATATTGTGTTTCATCAAATTATCAAGAAAATTGCAAAAGTTATGAAGCAATAAGTCAACGCACCTATCAAATTTCAACGAAAAATGCAAGGGACACATAGCCTCAATATTCTTTTATAAACTAAACTCCAAAGTAGCGCCCCTCTCCCTTCTCATATTTTCTTAAAACTGCATGCCTCAGAAGTAATTATTACTTGTTAATTACTCTCATATCACATCTTTGCAGTGAAATTATTGTTGTCCTAGACTAAAACAATATTTATGAGTTCTACATACATATTTACCTATAAACTTTTAAGAACAACATTAAAGCTTACAATAATAATGCTCAAGACAAAGTGGGTCATCAGCTCCCTAGCAACGTTGTATAATAATTACCTGGGATGATCTCAACGGTAAGTGTTAAGGCAAACTTTGTAGAACTAAAAGTGTTGACAACACTATTACTTTCAATGCAAGTAAGCGGACTAAGTTTCCAATTTTCTAGTTCCCTTAGGTAGTAGTTTCGTTTCGCTCATAGCAACAACTTTTAACTTTTCTAAGGAAATTTATAAAGTTTTTAGTTGTTTTCTACTGAGTTGAGTTTCGCGTGAGCTTCATGCTTCGAGCTAAAGTACTCATGCATACGCAGCCAAAATTTCGAAAGTGAAAGGGAAGAAGGAAAAAACAATGAGAGATTTTCACCATAATTTGATATTGTAGAACTAAAACCGCAAGTTCGGGGTTGAGGAAAACTTTTCATATAATTGTCTTAGTAACTTGTTGATAGCTTCTGCCTTCAGCTGTGCATATGCAGGAGCAACAGAGTAGTAGTAGTTAATTTTTTTTAATTTAATTCTCGTCAAGTCCTTTTCTTTATGTTGGGGATTATTGTTATGCCGGCGCCGGCGAATCATTTCGATGGGAACATATTGTAATATATTTTTGGTTATTAGTGTTCCATTATCTCTTATCATTATGTATAGAGTATAGTGCTTAAGATTATGATTCGGAGTAAAGTCTCAAATGTCAAACAAAAAACTACTATGAATAAACTTCCCTTCTTCTTTTGACCATCATCAAAGACAGACGTGTTTCTATTGAAGTTCTGAGCTAATTAAAATCGCATTAAATAAAATTAGTAATCTTTAAACTTTTTCAACAGGTTATGGGCCAAGTCCATCGAATAAATATTAATTAATTCATATTGATTTACATTTTTGCCTTTTTTGTAAAATTTTTTTTTTTTTTTTTACTTAAAAAAAAAAACAAATGGGCAAACCGAAAAAACTGGCTGGCAGGAGCAATTTTAATGAGTGGAAGGGAAGGTCGAAGCAAAGGCTTATCTCGCGACGAAAGGTCATTGGAAATGCTTTGACGGGACAGAGACGGACTAAGATAAAAAAATTTTTAGCGATACAGATGCTAAATTTACTTCTGTCATCATCGCTTTATACCTACGTACACGGAGAAGTGTACAAATGCTAAGGACGCATGGTTGTCGATTTGTGCTGCATTTGAAGACACTGGCATTGGCCGTCGTCGGGTAGATTTGTTGAAGCAGATGGTAGGGCTTAGACAAACAGATTATTCGTCAATGGAGGATTATGTCCATAAAATGGTTTAAATGTCTATGAAAGTAAAAGAAGCTGGTTTGGAGATTGGAGATGAGGTCGTGGCAGCACTAATGTTGACTGGTTTACCTGATGAATATCGCCCTATGGTCATGGCAATTGAAAATACTAAAGACAAATTAACCCTTGACTTTGTACAAAAAAGTTTATTGCAAAAAGTTACTTCTAGAGATGAAAGTGTAGAGGCTGCTTTTATGGCAAATAGGCGCAATAATTTTCAAAAGAAGAAACATCAGGTGCAAAAAGTAAAAGGGAGTAAGTCTGTGACTAGCTATGCATGTGATGAAGTTGGACATTTTGCCAATAGATGTCCAAACAGAAAGAAAAAGCATGATCAAGTGTTTTTATGCTGCGCTAAGCAACAAACTAAATTCTAAATCTTCGAAGGAATGGTAACTCGATTCGGGTGCTTCGGCACACATGACGATGTGCTAAGATGATATGGTAAATATGCGGCAATCTACTAAACGGGAAATTGTTGTAGGTGACAATTCGCATTTAGATGTTGAGCGTACAGGGGACATTAAAATGCGTATTGGAAGTGATAATCTGTCTCGTAACAACACTGTGCTTGTCAAAGATGTTTTGCACATTCCACACATATGTGCAAATTTGATGTCGGTAGTCAGATGGCAAAGCATGGTAACACACTAATTTTCGATAAGGATAGTTGTAAAATTTTTTATGCAAAAAATCTTTAATCGCAACGGCACCTCTCATCGATGATCTATCTGTACAAGCTAAAATGTGTAGCGGAACAAACGGCAGCTGCTATGGTAGCGGTTGATAAGAATTTGTGGCATCGTCGGTTGAGACATGCAGGAGAATCTAGTTTGAAGAAAATCAGAGAAGCAGTGAATGGTGTGGAATTCTTGGAGGGCAATGATGAGAAATGTGTAACATGTGTACCAGTGAAAATCATGCAAAGGGTGTACTTGACATAGTTCATAGTGATGTTGGCTTTACGCCAGTGCGTTCGTTTGGTGGTGCAAAATATTTTGTCACCTTCATTGATGACTAAAGTCGAAAAGTATTCCTTTATCCTATGAATGTTAAAAATGAGGTTTTTAATATTTTTAAAACTTTAAGAGCTTCGTCGAGAACCAAAAGGGTTGTTAAATCAAATGTATTCGCACAGACAATGGAACAGAGTACTGTAATAAACAGTTCGACCTACAACTGACCACGGCATTTTACATCAACGTACGGTTCCATATACACCAGAGCAAAACGGGGTGGCTGAGCGTATGAACCGTACAATAATGGAAAAGGTTCGTTGTATGCTGTTTGACAGTGAGCTAAATAAAAGTTTCTGGGCTGAGGCTGCAGCATACCTGATCAATCGGATTCCATGCCGATCTATAGCATATGAAACACCCGAGTAGCAATGGACGAATCAGAAGCCTGACTTGTCTCTGTTGCGAGTTTTTGGTTGTAAGGCTATGGCGCATGATCCCAAAGTTAACCGTAACACATTGTCACCGAAAGCAATTGAGTGTTTTATGGTTGGATACAGTGAAGAATCGAAGGGTTATCGACTGTATTATCCTCAATCTAAGAAAATCATAATTAGCAGGGACGTTACTTTTATTGAAGTTAAAACACCACAAAGCACCTCAATAGCGATTGACACTTCACCTTTTTATTGAATGTTTCGAACCAGCAGGATGAAACTTGCGAAGATTTTCTTCCTGATATTGATTCCAGTGATGAAAGCGACTCAGGTGATGACTTAAGTGAGGCCAATCCCAACCAAAGTATCTCTCCGAAGCTGGGAGATTCATTAGACGGTGCCGTAATTTTGGCTTATCCAGGTAACCACAATTCATTTGTATGCGATATTGATGATGACGTTGAACATAACGAATTCAGTGAGGCATTGGACATTTTGAGTTCGTCATATTTTCATCCATCTGTCACTGAAACCGACTTTGATGTTGCGGCGAGTGAAATGTCGGTCGTACCATTTCCAAGCTCTCAAGATTCGTCAAACACGAGAGCTGTTTAGAGCTTATACGGTATGCTGGCAGCTGCGACTAAGGACGTCAGTGAACCCAAATCGTACCAAGAAGCCAGGTTGTGTGAAAAGAAGACGCAGTGGGCACAAGCGATGAAAGATGAGTTAGAATCACTAAAAGTGAAAGATACTTGGGAGCTATGCGACTTGCCCGCTGGTCGGAATGCAATCGATAGCCGATGGGTTTTTAAAATAAAACGCAATGATATTGGTGCTATCGAGCGCTACAAGGCTCGACTTGTCATCAAAGGCTATAGCCAGGTAAAGGGAATAGACTATGATGAAACATATTCTCCCTTGGCACGTTATTCATCGATACGGTTTCTCTTAGCGATGGCAGTTAAGCTCAAGATGCTTATACATCAAATGGATGCAGTGACAGCATTTCTTCAAGGAGAGCTTAGGGAAGAAATTTATATGCATCAACCAGAGGGAGTATGTGATAAATCAGGTAAGGTTTGTCGTCTAAAGAAATCACTTTATGGTTTAAAGAAATCCAGTCGTGTCTGGAAGGACAAACTTAACGATGTGCTAGTACGAGAAATGAAATTCAACCGATCTTCCATTCATCAATGTATCTATTTCAAGCATTCATGTCAAAATACAATCATTCTTGTGGTTTGGGTTGATGACATTATGATGAATGATGATGCTAGCAACGCAACGATGTGCACAAAGTTAAAGAAGGAGTTATCCATACACTTTAAAATGAAAGATTTAGGTGAGGCTACATCATTACTAGGTATGAATATCACTCACAATCAAGATGGATCACTTTCAATTGATCAACACCACTACATATCTAATGTGATAAAGCGTTTCAATATGGAAAATAGTAATCCCGTCAATACACCGATGGATCTTAACCAAAAACTATCAGAAGAAGAAGAAGCCGAGCGTCGAGAAATGTCTAAGGTTCCATATCAGGAAGCTGTTGGTTGGATAATGTATGCTGCATAAATAAGTCGGCCTGATATATGTATTATGTTTTGCTGTTAGCGCTCTAAGCAGGTACAACAACAATTATGGTAAGGCACACTGGGCAGCTGTCAAAAGAGTGCTGCGATATCTAAAGGGTACCCTCGACTACAAGCTTACATTTCAATCAAGAGAAGACAACGGAATGATTGGGTTCTGTGATGCTGATTTGGCTGGGGATCTCGACAAGCGACGTTCAACCACTGGCTATGTGTTTCTTGCTCAAGGTGGAGCTGTTTCATGGGCAACACGTCGTCAGCCAACAATTGCCTTATCTTCAACCAAGGCTGAATTTATGTCAATGGTGGCAGCCATTCAATAAGCACTTTGGCTAAAACGTTTCGAATGTGAAATTTTTTTGGAGGCACGCAAGGAAATAACTTTGTACTGCGACAACCAGGGAGCACTTCATTTGGCAAAGAACAAAAACTATCATGCACGTACAAAGCATATTGATGTTCGTAAATATTTTTTTCAAGAGCATTTGAACCAAACCGGGGAAGAAGAAATCAAGCTGAATATGCAGTATAAGGCAACAAATGAAATGGTTTCTAACATTCTAACAAAATCAGTAAATTCTATGACTTTAAAAAAATTTACTTTAGAATTTGGTTTATGCACTTAACTTTTATTTAATTTCTTATTACTTGAATTTTAACAATAATGATCTTAAATATTAATAATTGAAACACTAGTGAGGCTATTGTAATATATTTTTGGTTATTAGTGTTCCATTATCTCTTATCATTTGCTTAAGATTATGATTCGGAGTAAAATCTCAAATGTCAAACAAAAAACTACTATGAATAAACTTCCCTTCTTCTTTTGACCATCATCAAAGACAGAAGTGTTTCTATTGAAGTTCTGAGTTAATTAAAATCGCATTAAATAAAAGTAATCTTTAAACTTTTTCAACAGAACATACGACATTTGGTTTCAGCAGCTGTGCTTTGGGCTATTTGAGATAATTCAATTATCCACGACCTCGAATGGCTAAGCCAACTGGGAATGTTGTTTTTGTTTGAGATAGCGAACACAGTTTCTCTTGAACAAAAGTGATTATCATTCAACTTATCTTAATCAATTATATGCCTTTTCCCTTGAGCAGCAAGGAGCGTATGCTGATTAATTTTCTAATAAAATAAATGAAAAGTGGGTTACTGAAAGTATCTGACCACATAAAAATTTTCTGATGTATAGTAGGTATATGTAGGATTGTAGGTATCTCATTCTTTAGCAAACAATAAGAGGCAGCGCTTTTAAATCCTTGAGCACTTAATTCGATGCATGTATTTGAAATGTACCGTAGGAAATATTGTTTATATGCATGTTTTGTGGAATAGGTCCCTCAAGACCAAATCAAAGGTCGACTTGAACCTGTACCGATCTAAAACGATCTAAGGATTTTAAAAGGTTAATTCGAAAATCAAAGAATGCCTCTTACAAGGAATTCTGTGAAAGTATAGAAACACTCAGTGAAGCTAACCGACTTGCCAAAGCCCTTAAAAGGAGCAAGGTAAACAAACTAGAAACACTCGAGAAATCAGACGGTTCCCATACCGAGTCTAAAGCAGAGATACTCAGTCTTAGGGTCCCGACCCACTGAATCCGTTCGCTGCCGGACTGACAGCTCGATTAAATACACACGATCTTATGAGAAGTGACCCAAAAGCATCAGATGCAACGGACGCAATAGAAAAAGTAGCTCAACTTTTAACTTTTTGCGTTCGGCAGAACTGATGACATTAGCTGTATAAACCAATTTGAAGTTTTCTCTTCTGCTAGTGATGGAAAAAGAGTAAAACGAATAACCGATACCTCAGAGATGCTACTCATTTTATATTTTTACTGCTACGGAAATAACAATTGAGGTAGCGTTTTTGATCGGATTTTAATATAAAAATGGTTTGGGTAGCCGAAAAATACATTCAATATCCATTTTTATTTTTCTAGTTCGAGATTTGAGAAATAAATTCACCACTAATGAAAAAGTTCACATTGCTCGATTTGTTTAATCAACAAATCGTCAAAAATGATTACATCATTCAAACAAATCAATACCGACTAATTTTTTTTAGCAAAGAAGGAAAACTTATAAGAAAACCCGAGATTGAGGCAAAATTGACAAATTATCTGCATGGTTTGATGTCCAACTTAATGTGTTAATAAAATATAAAGAAAAATTAACATATAACTGCATACGAATCTAACAGCCCGACTCTTGCAAAAATGTCACAAGTCAGAAAGTTGTGAGCTGCCTTGGACCTAATCACAATTTGAGTGTTGTGTGGAGAACTATGACTTCTCTGGAAAGTTGTGATTCGTGAGTCATCAGTGACTTTGGACAGAATCGGGCTGTAAATATAAATACAAACATAAATTTATGTACTGTGACGATACGTCACACTTTTTCTCTACCACCGCCGGACCACCTACAGCTCACCCTGCGACCATCTACTCGCTAGTACCATGGACACTAAGAAGTGCCATACGCAGCCAATAAAAAGCACACAACAACATAGCTGCCATCAACAGTTGAATGGATTTTTGTAAACACGAGAGGTTAGCGTGTACATGGGTGGTAGATATTTTACTCACCCAGTACACCTCACACTTACTGCTAACCCAAAACTTTATAAGTACAAGTGGAATTTGTATGAAAAATCAGAGAAGAAATTACCAATGTTAACTGTGGGAATACCACTTTAATATTATTCTTTCACTTCTCCTTTCCTACGTCGAACCCGGAATTAATCGGACGATGATCTTAAGGGTCCCCGATAAATTTCCCCCACTAACTTCTTGAATTTCTCAACGGTTCTCTCAAGGGGCCCATTGTTAAATTCCCCGTCTACTCCTCACCGAATTTTTCGACCGGTGCTCTTAAGGGGCCCGTACGATAAATTCCTTTGAAAAATCTCGTCAAATCGCCCGGACGGTGCTCTCAAGGGGCCCGAGTAGTTTGAATTTTCTTGGTGGTGCTCTTAAGGGGCCCTCTAGGTCAATTCACCATCTGTGGCTTTTTCGATAGCCACTCCACCCCCCAGTTACTTCAAGAAGCGGTGCGCCATATTCTGGGCAACGTTCTTAATATTAAAACTTATTTATTTACAGGAGCGTATTCAGTTTTAAGGTGCAGTAACCAAACAAAGCCCGTAACATCCCAGAACGTTCAAACCGACCTCCATCGATCTAAAGGAAACTCAGAGGCCGTACCCAGACCATTTACCGCCCCGACCGTGCCAGACGCTGGGAGATTACGTACCTCGACCGACGTCATATTTGAACACTTTTTGTAAAAATTTGTTGAACTCAATTAGTTATTCAGTAATTAAAAACTATTATAATTCGTATTTTCCGTGTCTTGCCTCGTTATTTAGAAGTTGGATTGAAGCAGCCCGAGTCTTCGAGCTTCCTTGGGAAAAACCTTGGGTCCGCTGAGTTTTGCCCCAGCCAAAGACAAAGAAGCCTCACAGTACAAATTTACATATATATTTGCTTTTATTTTATTTTGTTTTTACGAATAAAAGCCATTTTTCTGAAAAACTCGTTAGATCTAAAAGTGATTATCTCCGAAATATAATCTTTATAATGAATGTCCTCACTTTTATACTTTGTACTCATAATTCTTACTCAAAATTCCTTAATCTGCTGTTCTTCGGGAGTAACTTTTATGAAAACCTTACAAAGTTCTACATACACCGCCTCGAAAAAGCGTGAAAAATTTCTTGAAGAGCTCACTTATCTCTAGTAGCTCACTGACTCATCGGCTCATTTCTAGTTTCTCTTATTCATTTTAACTAATTTATGTCTGTCAAAACAACGCAACGGATTCTATGGGTCACCAATCCGTTGTGATCGGTCAAACTCACTGCTGTCAGTTGAATCTGACAGCGAACGAACGCAACGGATTCTATGGGCCGGGGCCTTTATAAACTCATTTTAGGCCGCGTTTCCATTTGCAAGAAAACATCTGAGGGAAATGTCTGACAGTCTGTCCGACAGTGATTTGCAAATGGAAACTGCGAAGCAAGTTCGATCGCGACAGTCCTTGCATAACTTCTTGCGAGTATTTGCGAGTGCAATAAATTGCAGGTTGAAACAGGTTTCCATTGACTCGCGAATGGAAACAAAGCCAGTTGTCAACATTGTGGAAGCAAGAGATCCAACCCAGAGCAAGGTAACAACAACACCAGCGTTGCCTATCAGCCCGTAAGAACCAACTTCGAGGGGCAGAGGCTGGTTTCTTGTATCGATGGCCCCAGAACCACCATCCAGGTCTCCCAGACCAAACGAGACAACAAGAGTCTGACTGTGGAGACTACTATTGACAGGAACAAACATGTGGCTACCATCGACACCGGCGCCACAGCATCCATAGTACGTCGAGACCTGGTAAAGATGACGTGGCTTTATAACACCAATAGTTACCGTCTAAGAACCGCAACGGGAGAAGCAGCAAGAGTATATGGAGAAGTGTGTCTAAAAATCCGACTGGCCGATTTAGTGTTTACTCATCAATTCCTGGTGGCAGATATATGTGACGAGTGCATCATTGGAATCGACTTTATGAAACAACACGGTGTTATTTTGGACATCGGTAATCAATTCTTGAAATACCAAAATAAAGAAATTCTAATGACCTATTCGAATGAAAATACGTCAACACTGAGGACTGTCATCACGGAAGATCTGATTCTGCCTCCTTCTTCTGAAGTGTTCGTTTGGACAAAACTGGAAGGTGAGTTTGGAAGCCTTCGATACCTCATGGTCGAACCAGACCCAGAGTGTTCCTCCCAAAGCGTCATCATTGGGAAAACACTGGTAGCACCGAAAAACACAATGGTCCCCGTACGATTACCAAACACCAGACCGTACGATGTAAGGTTGAAAAAAGGTGAAGTCGTTGGACGTTGCGAATCGGTTGCAGCTATTACGAAGATCACAGACGAAGCCCTGAGAAAAACTATAACTCCGGAGGAGCTCAAAACCATCAGAGCTAAATTACTGAATCCATCCAACCTTGATCACCAACAAACAAGGATAGCTGAAAATCTACTACAAGAGTACACTGACATCTTCGCATCGTCAAAAGGGCAATATGGTAGAACACAGTTGGTGCAGCACCGCATCAACACAGGAGATGCAAGACCGATTCGTCAACCTGCAAGACGCCTTCCACTAGCCAAACAAGGTGAGGTTGAGGAAATGATAACAACAATGAAGAAGGACGGTCTTATCGAAAATTATAAAAGTCCTTGGGCGTCACCAGTGGTTCTAGTGAAAAAGAAAGACGGAAGCACTCGTGTTTGTGTGGACTACCGAAGGCTGAACGATGTGACTAAGAAGGACAGCTATCCCCTGCCGAGGATCAGTGATACCCTGGATGGGGAAAGGGACAAAATCCCGACTTTTAAAATCCCGACCGACAAAATCCCGACACAACTTAGAAGAATTTTCGCCGAAAATTCAGGTGGACAAAATCCCGACTTTTTATTTCTGAATTTTGGTGTACACTGCTCGATTGCCATTTCAAAGCGTTTAAACGCTTTCCGGCCGAAAAAAGTCAAAAAACAAAAAAGTTTTTTCAGCTCAGAAAAGTCCATACAAATTTTGCATTTTTTTTTTTTTATTTTTTTTTTTCCCCCAAAATTAAATTCTTGAAGATTTTATCTATCATTTTCAACCATTCCCATGCGATTTGACGCTTACAATAGAATTTCAAAGTGACGCAAGTCATTTCCTACATTTTCTTAAAAAATTTTATACGCTATCTGTTGCTTCTCATCGTTTTGAGGGACTATGCTAAATAGTACTAGAAAATTGCCACCAGGTGGTCAATTCCCGATCTGTGAAGCTGTGAAGTGAAAACATTTATCACAGCTTCACCGAAAACTCGATTCTCCATTAGTGAAAATCCAACCTCAAATGTCAATTTTTTTTCATATGATAAATTTCTTTTCATTGCCGTATGAGTCGGTGAAAAATTCAATTATGAAAAATGGCCGCAAAACTCAAACGATGAAAAATCCAATTGGAATCCAATTGAAATGAGAGAGAAAATGAGAGAATACTGTCAGAATTTATCATTTAGAACATTTTAGTACTTTTTAGATCCGGAATCGCTTAGAGTGGGTTCGTGAAGTGATAAAATGAAAAAACTGTATGAAAACTGAAATGATATATTTTTTTTCACTTCACAGCTTCACAGATCGGGAATTGACCCCCAGTGCGGTCTTATTTTATGAAAAAGGTACTAAAACTTAGTTCTTGTTGATTCTCATCGTTCGATATAATAAAATCATATGGAAAACATAAAGTAGTGTAAATTATAGTACTTTTCAGGATTTTGGGAGTCGGGATTTTGGGATTCGGGATTTTGGGGAGTCGGGATTTTGGGATTCGGGATTTTGGGAGTCGGGATTTTGGGAATCGGGATTTTGGGAGTCAGGATTTCGACCCCAACCCTCCGGCAACATTCGAGCGTTTGATGGAGTGCGTTCTTCAAGGACTGACGTGGAAAGCTTGCCTAGTCTACTTGGACGATGTGATTGTTTACGGGAAGACATTTGACCAACATTGCAAGAACCTAAAAGCCGTGTTTCAGAGACTTCGAGAGGCTAACCTTAAACTGAATCCGGAAAAATGTGCACTTTTCAAAACCGAAGTTAAGTATTTGGGACACATCATCTCTTCCCAAGGAGTGAAAACCGATCCTGAAAAAGTTGACTCCGTCAAAAATTGGCCAACACCACAGGACAAACATCAACTCCGAAGCTTTCTTGGTCTTGCCACATATTACCGACGTTTTGTTAAGAACTTTGCTGGAGTTGCAAAGAGTTTGCATCAGCTCACCGAAAAAAAAAAGCAGTTTAAATGGTCAGGTGAGTGTGAGAAATCTTTTCAGGAACTCAAATACCGCCTCTGTAACGCTCCAGTGCTGGCAAATCCAACACCTGGCAAAACATTCATCGTCGACGCAGATGCAAGCAACGTTGGAATCGGGGCGGTACTATCCCAAGTGCATGATGGCGAAGAGAAAGTGGTGGCATACTACAGCAAGGTCCTATCGAAACCCGAAAGAAACTACTGCGTGACCAGAAGGGAACTACTAGCTCTTATCTTGGCAACAAAGCACTTCCATAAGTACATCTATGGACAGAAATTCCTTCTGCGGACAGACCATGGTGCTCTGAACTGGCTGTTGAACTTCAAAAATCCAGAAGGTCAAGTCGCAAGGTGGATAGAAAGACTGCAGACTTATGATTACCAGATTCAACACCGCAGAGGAAAGTTGCACTCAAACGCTGACGCATTATCCCGAAGACCTTGCAAAGTGGATTGCAAGCATTGTAGACGGCAAGAAGAAAAAGAAAATATTACCGCTCAGCGACTAAGAGCCCACCCAATATGCGGATGGAGCAATGAGGAAGTGAGGACTGCTCAACAGGAGGATCCAGATATCGAACCCATTCTCGCATGGAAAGAAAATGAAGAGAAACCTGAATGGGGAGACATTTCTGACAGGAGTCCAGTTCTCAAAGCCTATTGGATTGGGCACAGTGGGACTCACTATATGTGCAAGAAGGTGTCCTCAGGCGAAGATGGGAATCCGCTGACGGTAAGTCATATGTGATGCAGCTGATCGTACCGCAATCGAAAGTCAGTGAAGTTCTTCGGGAGATGCACGACGGACCTTCTGGAGGCCACCTGGGAGTAAACAAAACACTGGAGAAGGTGCGACATCGGTTCTACTGGTTACATGCTAGAGATGACGTGGAGAAGTGGTGCCAAACATGTGACAAGTGTGCTGCAACCAAAGGACCGGGTAGGAAGATTCAAGGTAAAATGCATCAGTACAACGTTGGATCGCCTTTTGAGAGGATTGCAGTAGATGTGGCTGGGCCTTTTCCAGAGACCAACGCTGGAAACAAGTACATTCTGATTGTAATGGACTATTTTAGCAAGTGGCCTGAGGCGTATGCCATCCCAAATCAAGATGCTAAAACGGTGGTCGACCAGATTGTGTTTAACTGGGTGAGTAGGTTTGGTGTTCCTATGGAACTCCATTCCGACCAAGGGAGGAACTTTGAGTCAAACATCTTCCAAGGAGTGTGCGGACTACTTGGCATTAAGAAAATGAGAACCACACCGCTTCATCCACAATCTGATGGGATGGTTGAAAGATTCAACCGGACCTTGAAAGAACACCTCACCAAGGTCGTAGGCGACTACCAAAGAGACTGGGATAGGCACGTACCGCTATTCCTGATGGCCTATAGAAGTGCAGTACATAGCTCGACAGGACAAACACCATCTGACATCCTGTTCGGGAAAACCATGCGGCTGCCCAGCGAACTTAAATTTGGATGCCCCACAGAGGAGCCACAGGACACGAACGAGTATGTGGACGACCTCAAGGAGAGGCTCGCTGACATCCATAAAAGAACAAGGGAACGGATGAAAACCTACAGCGACCGGATGAAGACACGGTATGACACAAAAGCGACAAAGTCAGGATTCCAAGTAGGAGATCGTGTGTGGCTCTATAATCCTCATCGTCAAAAGGGATTGTCACCGAAACTTCAGCAGAACTGGGAAGGTCCTTATACTGTTGTCACGAGGATTAACGACGTGGTTTACCGCATCCAATGAGGACTAAGAGGCAAGTTAAAAGTAGTTCATTGTGACCGGCTGCATCGATATAGTGGCGAGGCTGCAGATGGAATTATTCGGGACGAACAATCTTGAGGAGGGGGCAGTGTAACGTGAACCCAACATTTAATACCAATTTCCTAATCGAAAACGTTCAACCGAAAAACACATCTGGGAGCACTAGTGTAAGTGTAGAATTATTGTAGGTGAGAAAATGTTTGACAGTTGCAGTGGAGAGTGGAGACAATGTAGAAGTTACTGGAGAGTTCTAGATGAAATGTCATTCGATATAAATAGCCCGCCCGAGGCAACCAGAGGGCAGTTTTGATTATAGAGTGATAAAGTGAAGAGTAAATTGTCTACAAGTGATAGTCCAAAAGTCGAGTTGAGATCGAATGAAGTATAAAAGTGGTTGAAATAAATTGAAAAGTGAAGTTTTATTTTGCGAACTAAGCGCACGTTACAATACGTTGAAATCAAAACAACAAAGTTTTTGACTTCAGCAACCGAAATATTTTATAACTTATAAGCTTGATTATGAAAGGTATCTGGATCAGCTCAGCTAAGTCAGAGCTCGTCTGCTTTAGAAGGACCGGAGGAAGAGTTCTGCTGGTAAATGCAGAGGCACATCCATTACTCTACCTGATGGAACCAGACTGGCTGCCCAAAGAAACGCGAAGTATCTAGGCATCAATTTCAATGAGGTGCTTAGATTCAACCCGCACTCACAAGCCGTACTGAAGAAGGCCAACTTCGCCTTCCACCGACTGTACCCTTTGCTGAGGAGAAGGACAGGACTAAGTCAGCCAACAAAACTACTGATGTACAAGCAGTTGCTGAGACCCGTCATCAACTACGAAAGCCCAGTTTGGTTCACCATCTCGAAGACCGCGATGGAGGAGCTCCTAATTTTCGAAAGGAAGATTCTGAGACTCTGCACCGGCCTCACTTTCAACCACCAGCGTCAGAGACATTCCAGTAACCAGCATCTGTACGAGACAGCCAAAATGACGCCCTTGGACCAATACGTCTTATCGGCTGTATTGAAAACGGCTGCAAATATCAGCAACCACCCTAATCCCCTGGTGAGAAGGATGACCACTGAGGACCGACACCCTGAGCCAAGATACCAAAGTGTGATGAACACTTTGGACGAAGAAGTAATACCAAACAAGGACGAAGCCACCAACATCTACGCTGACCCTGGGTCAGCATTCTTCCGTGGCTGATGCCACCCCCCACAACCTCCCCATAAAGAGGGACAACAGCGACAACCGGGACGGAACATCCCGAGATAACTCAAGTCAGCCGACTTATAATCAAGAATTCTCTTTCTTTTCAGCTATATAAAATTAAGTTATTATTTTTATTCTAGACAATGTATTCGGTTAGGCCTCCTATGTGCCAACATTCCTACATTATTATCATTTCCTTAATTTTTAAATTACCTAGTATAAGGATCAACTGTATATATACAGTAATCACCGGATAAATACCCCCCGCTTAGTTGCGTTACCCGTTTAATTGACCTGAATCCTAGGCAAAAAAAAGATCACATAACAAATATACATAAAATTTCCCGTTTAAATGCATTCCGCTTAATTGCGTTTCCCGGTTAAATGGTCCAAAAATCAAAACTCTTTTTTCAATTTGAAGCAAAATTGCCCGGTTAATTGAACGAAAAAAACCAAATCATTGAAGTCACTTTTTGCTTACACCTTATATGATTGATGATGAATTGGTCGCATTGTTGCGCGCCTACAAGTTAGTAGTCAAATTGACATGACTTAAATCGTTTTTTCAATCGAATTTTCAGTAAAGAAACACACCTATTTATTATAAGGTTTGTTCGTTAAGACTTTGGGGTCGCCACAAAGCGTTTTTTTGAGAAAACTAAGGTCGCCCTGAATGTCAAATTGAGTGTTTTTTAGCCCTGGGGTTGACCTGGGTTTTCCCTCAACTCACCCTAGGTTTTTGCTGTGGCGAGTTGAGGGCTGTCAAATGGCATGTATTTTTATTCAAATGACAGGGATGTGTGGTGATTTTGTGGCTTTGCGTTTTTTGAGAATTGGAAAACCCAGGTTTTTTTGACATTTCATAAGATTGTCAAGAAAACTTGGGTCAACCCTGGGTAAAGTTCAACGAACGAGCCTATTGTTTGCTGAAACATCAGAGTTTAGCGACTGCAAATTAAAATCTTGAAAATGTGTAAGAAAACAATGCAGGTGAAAATTACAGATTCTTACCATGATATAATGTTCTAGCCAAATAAAAAGCAAATCTGACTAATTCCCTCTTGTACGCTTGCTAAAGATATACGCACGGATTATGTACCAATTCATAATTTATGTGTTGTGTACATTATGAAAAATTGTTCCTTTTCAATCATTCCTAGGCTGAAATTGTTTTGTTCTTTTTTTATGTCTTACCATTATACAGGGTGTTCCGTACTTCGTGTAACATCCTTTGGGGTGTGATTCTTGGTCATATTCTAAGAAAAAAAATGTATGACAGTAAAGCTCAATTCTCAACTTTGACATCACTTTTTGACAATTTAAGAAAAGGCTAACTTTGGTGTACCCTGACTTATGTTAAATTCAATATCTCTGTCAATACTAATGATAGAGACCTAATCATAGTTTTAATTTTTTGTAGAAATAACAGCTTTTAAGACTGTATTCAAGATTAGCTTCCAAAGGTAAAGGGTTGCCAGGTTTTCAATTTTAAGTGCTGTTCAAATTTTCTTCCCGAAACAAAGTTTTGACTTTGAGGTCATTTTTTTTGCAGAAAATGCCTGATAAACATGGAGTTTCTTTATTTTTTACAGATGAACTAATTAATAATAAAAAAAAAACTTAGTAATAAGTGCACTATAAAACCCATATATTTTATGATATTTGAAAAAATACAAAATGGGTAAAATTAAAAAAAAAAAAAAAAGATTTTTAAATTTGAGGTTTGTTTGAATAAATCAATAATATGGGCACTTTTAGTAGTTTTTTATGTATTTACTACAAATACAATTAAAACAAATACAATTAATACAAATACAATTAAAAGTCGTCTTTACCAGGTCTCGACGTACTATGGAGGCTGTGGCACCGGTGTCGATGGTAGCCAAATGTTTGTTCCCGTTAATAGTAGTCTCCACAGTCAGACTTTTGTTGTCTCGTTTGGTCTGAGAGACCTGGATGGTGGTTCTGGGGCCATCGATACAAGAAACCAGCCTCTGCCCCTCGAAGTTGGTTCTTACTCGTTTCCCTGATGGGAAACGGGCTGATAGGCAACGCTGGTGTTGTTGTTACCTTGCTCTGGGTTGGATCTCTTGCTTCCACAATGTTGACAACTGGCTTTGTTTGGTGGTAGTCGGCATTGACGCTGTAAGTGCCCGGTCTTGTTGCAGTTCCAACATCTTGCTAGTCCGCTCCGGTTCTTTTGTATTTCAGCTCTTTGGCACGAGCATTCTTCGACTATGGCCTCTCTAAGTCGATGTACTCCCTGAGAAGCCTGTTCTGCTGCTTCAATTGTCAGTGCGAATGCTAAAGTTTCGGAAAGAGTACGTGTTCTAGCAGTTCGCACAGACCTCTGAAGATGTATATCGGAAATGGCACGAACGAAGGACTCAACAGCGAGCTGGTTGATGATTTCTTCTCCAGCATCCGGGTATGCCAGGTGAACCAGTCTTTCGACGTCTGCTTGGAGCTGCTGTAGACTTTCACCCCTTTTCTGGACTCTGTTATTGAGTTGGACTCGGAAGACTTCTTTCAAGTGGCTATCTCCAAAGCGTTTATCTATAGCTGCCACGAGAGAACTGAAATCGCCGCTCTTACCAGCTGGAACTGTTTGAAGTAATTCAGCTGCTGGTCCTCTAAGAGCAAGAGTCAGTGCAATGTACTTGTCTTCGTCATCCCAGCCATTTGTTGTCGCGGCTGCCTCAAATTGTCTCTTGTAGACTGGCTAAGAAGACTGTCCATCAAATGTTGGGGGTTTCATCTCCTTTTTCTTTGCAAACTCCCCAGCAGACTCTCGAATTTTGATTTTCCGGATCTGGTCTAATTCCTTGGACAGAACAGAGAACTGTTTATCGCATCGGCTTTCCAAACGATTCTCTACAACAGAAAGCTGTTTTTCCACACCTTCGACGCGTTCGTCAATGGCGCATTTAATTTTTCTCAATGTTGCCCAATTTGCCTTCTAGAATGTTGCGCCTCAAGTCTTTTGAGAACATTCTGCTGTTCCTTCTTTTGCTCGTTTCTTTGTTCTTTCAGACGTCCGAGAATATTCTGCTGTTGCTCTTCAATCAGCTTCTTTTGTTGTACTTCGAGTCTTTCGAGAACATTCTGCTGTTCCTTCTTTTGCTCGTTTCGCTGTTCTAACAAAAGTTTCATCATACTAGAAAAATCTACACTTTCACTCACTTCCTCTTCCTCCACTTCTATTTCAAAAACAAAAGTGTTCACGTCTTCCCCTTGCTGTTCCAAATAGTTACGCAAGCGCAGGACGAGCTCATTTTTCGATCCCGCTCTAGAAAGATTTCGCTTACCTAACTCACTTTTAAGCTCAATGCAGTTGAGCTCTTCTAACAACTTACCCATTTTCACTGTATAATTATTATTTTTCTTTTTACTTTTTTTTTTTTTTTTTACACTTTACTTCAAATAAGTTTTATTTACACTTCTGACACCAATGTAACGTGCGCTTTGTTCGCAAAATAAAACTCTACCTTTCAATTTAATTCTACCACTTTATTCAGTATCTACTTTCGATATACACTTTATTCGAACTCAACTCAATTACGTTTATCCAATATTCACACTATCACTTTCTAAATAAAACTGACTTCTGGTTGCGTCAGGTCCCTCTTTATATAGTAGTGTGAAACATCGAGAGATTTCTAGTAGTTTTTCTATGAACCATGATGTCTAAACAAGTTCCCCTCCCGGTATTTTTCTGCACACACACACACTGACTCACAAACAACGTCTGCCATTATAGCACTCCATTATAGCGTTGCCAGCACTTGTGTTTTCGGTTTAACGTTTTCAATTAGGAAATCAGCATGAAATGTTGGGTGCACATTACACTGCCCCCTCCTTAAGATTGTTCGTCCCGAATAATTCCATTTGCAGCCTCCCCACTATATCGATGCAGCCGGTCACAATGCACTACTTTTAACTTGCCTCTTAGTCCTCTTTGGATGCGGTAGACCACGTCGTTAATCCTCGTGACAACAGTATAAGGACCTTCCCAGTTCTGCTGAAGTTTCGGTGACAATACTTTTTGACGATGAGGATTATAAAGCCACACACGATCTCCTGCTTGGAATCCTGCTGTTGTCGCTTTTGTGTCGTACCGTGTCTTCATCCGGTCGCTGTAGGTTTTTATCCGTTCCCTTGTTCTTTTATGGATGTCAGCGAGTCTCTCCTTGAGGTCGTCCACATACTCGTTCGTGTCCTGTGGCTCCTCTGTGGGGCATCCAAATTTAAGTTCGCTGGGCAGCCGCATGGTTTTTCCGAACAGGATATCAGATGGTGTTTGTCCTGTCGAGCTATGTACCGCACTTCTATATGCCATCAGGAATAGCGGTACGTGCCTATCCCAGTCTCTTTGGTAGTCGCCTACGACCTTGGTGAGGTGTTCTTTCAAGGTCCGGTTGAATCTTTCAACCATCCCATCAGACTGTGGATGAAGCGGTGTGGTTCTAGTCTTCTTAATGCCTAGTAGTCCGCACACTCCTTGGAAGATGTTTGACTCAAAGTTCCTCCCTTGGTCGGAATGGAGTTCCATAGGCACGCCAAACCTACTTACCCAGTTAAACACAATCTGGTCGACCACCGTTTTAGCTTCTTGATTTGGGATGGCATACGCCTCAGGCCACTTACTAAAATAGTCCATCACGACCAGAATGTACTTGTTTCCAGCGTTGGTCTCTGGAAAAGGCCCAGCCACATCTACTGCAATCCTTTCAAAAGGCGATCCAACATTGTACTGATGCATCTTACCTTGAATCTTCCTACCCGGTCCTTTGGTTGCAGCACACTTGTCACATGTTCGGCACCACTTCTCCACGTCATCTCTAGCATGTAACCAGTAGAACCGATGTCGCACCTTCTCCAGTGTTTTGTTTACTCCCAGGTGGCCTCCAGAAGGTCCGTCGTGCGTCTCCCGAAGAACTTCACTGACTTTCGATTGCGGTACGATCAGCTGCATCACATGTGACTTACCGTCAGCGGATTCCCATCTTCGCCTGAGGACACCTTCTTGCACATATAGTGAGTCCCACTGTACCCAATAGGCTTTGAGAACTGGACTCCTGTCAGAAATCTCTCCCCTTTCAGGTTTTTCTTCATTTTCTTTCCATGCGAGAATGGGTTCGATATCTGGATCCTCCTGTTGAGAAGTCCTCACTTCCTCATTGCTCCATCCGCATATTGGGTCAGCTCTTAGTCGCTGAACGGTAATATTTTCTTTGTCTTCTTGTCGCCTACAATGCTTGCAATCCACTTTGTAAGGTCTTCGGGATAATGCGTCAGCGTTTGAGTGCAACTTTCCTCTGCGGTGTTGAATCTGGTAATCATAAGTCTGCAGTCTTTCTATCCACCTTGCGACTTGACCTTCTGAATTTTTGAAGTTCAACAGCCAGTTCAGAGCACCGTGGTCTGTCCGCAGAAGGAATTTCTGTCCATAGATGTACTTTGCTTTGTTACCTTGGGAGCTAGCAGTTCCCTTCTGGTCACGCAGTAGTTTCTTTCCGGTTTCGAGAGGACCTTGCTGTAATATGCCACCACTTTCTCTTCGCCATCATGCACTTGGGATAGTACCGCCCCGATTCCAACGTTGCTTGCATCTGCGTCGATGATAAATGTTTTGCCAGGTGTTGGATGTGCCAACACTGGAGCATTACAGAGGCGGTATTTGAGTTCCTGAAAAGATTTCTCACACTCCCTGACCATTTAAACTGCTTCCCCTTTTCGGTGAGCTGATGCAAACTCTTTGCAACTCCAGCAAAGTTCTTAACAAAACGTCGGTAATATGTGGCAAGTCCCGGAAAACTTCGGAGTTGATGTTTGTCCTGTAGTGTTGGCCAATTTTTGACGGAGTCAACTTTTTCAGGATCAGTCTTTACTCCTTGGGATGAGATGATGTGTCCCAAATACTTGACTTCGGTTTTGAAAAGTGCACATTTTTCTGGATTCAGTTTAAGGTTAGCCTCTCGAAGTCTCTGAAACACGGCTTTTAGGTTTTTGCAATGTTGGTCAAATGTTTTCCCGTAAACAATGACATCGTCCAAGTAGACTAGGCACGCTTTCCACGTCAGTCCTTGAAGAACGCACTCCATCAAACGCTCGAATTCTGCCGGAGCGTTACATAACCCAAACGGCATAACTTTAAACTGCCAGAGCCCATTACCTGTAGAAAACGCAGTCTGTTTCCGATCATCAGGGTGGATGTCAACTTGCCAATATCCGCTCTTCAAGTCCAGCGTCGAGAACCACTGCGCTCCCTCCATGGCATCAAGGGTATCACTGATTCTCGGCAGGGGATAGCTGTCCTTCTTAGTTACATCATTCAGCCTTCGGTAGTCCACACAAAAACGAGTGCTTCCGTCTTTCTTTTTCACTAGCACCACTGGTGACGCCCAAGGACTTTTGGAATTTTCGATAAGACCGTCCTTTTTCATTGCTGTTATCATTTCCTCAACCTCACCTTGTTTGGCCAGTGGAAGACGTCTTGCGGGTTGACGAATCGGTCTTGCATCTCCTGTGTTGATGCGATGCTGCACCAACTGTGTCCTACCATATTGCCCCTTTTGCGATGCGAAGATATCAGTGTACTCTTGTAGGAGACTTTCAGCCATCCTTGTTTGTTGGTGATCAAGGTTGGATGAATTCAGTATTTTAGCTCTGATGGTTTCGAGCTCCTCCGGAGTTATAGTTTTTCTCGGAGCTTCGTCTGTGATCTTCGTAATTGCTGCAACCTGCAAGACTGTTTGGATGCAAGAAACAATTCCTTCGAATTTTTAAAGGAAACCAGAAAACAAAAAAGTTTAAATGAAACAGCTTCCAAACAATATATTGCTGCAAATAAAGCTTACAAGGATTTGTGCAGATCAAAACGCCAGGAATATTATAAATTAGTAGCACATGAACTTTCAATTATCAAAGATTGTAAAAGTTTCTGGAATAATATCAAAGAATTGAAAGGATGTAAGCTTATTTGCGGATCAAACTTGAAAGCAAGTTGTCTAGCTGATTATTTCAAAAATTTACTCAATCCTGATCCAATCTCCAATCATTTCTCTTTTGCGGAACCTCTAATTTTAGATCAAACTCTCGATTGTCAAATTTCAATAATAGAAATCCAAACTGCATTGCACTATGCAGCGAATAACAAAGCACCTGGCCCGGATAGAATAAGCAATGAGTTTTACAAAAACGCGCCAACTGATTTTTTGTATGAAATTCTTCACCTTTTTAATAATATTTTCAATACCGGAATGGTTCCACAAGCCTTTCAAGATTCTCTGGTCTATCCAATTTTTAAAAAGGGCGATGTCAACCTAGCAAATAATTACAGAGGAATATCGTTTATGAATTCTATTGCGAAGCTTTTTGCATCTGTACTCCTTAGTCGCATCAACATCTGGTTAGCAAATAATGAAGTGCTTAGTGAATTCCAATCTGGTTTTCGTAAAGGCTACTCCACAGTTGACAACATTTTCACTTTAAACTCAATTGCACAGTATTTCCTTCGACAAAAAAGAAGTTTGTACATATTTTTCGTGGACTTTAAAGCTGCTTTCGATTCGATAGACCGACAAGCATTGTTTTACAAACTGTCACAAAAGGGATTGTCGACGAAATTTCTTTTGGTCCTGAAAAATATGTACAAAAACACTCGCTCTGCGGTTTGGGATGGGATATGTATGTCGGAATGGTTTGAAACTACATCTGGTGTCAAACAAGGTTGTGTTTTAAGTGCAGTTCTCTTTGCCATTTTCATTGATGATATTACAATGTATCTACCCGCTGGAATATGTTTTGCAGGTCTAAACGTTAAGGTACTCATGTACGCAGATGACATTGTGCTTTTAGCAGAATCGCCCCAAAGTTTACAACTTATGATAAATAAGCTAGTTGATTTTTGTAGAGTCTGGAAATTAACGGTTAATCTAGAAAAATCAAAAGTAATGATAGTAAGAAATACACAATCAAAACTTAAGTCGAATGAAAAGTGGTTCTTTAATGGTGAGGTCATTGAAATAGTGACAGAATACAAATACCTTGGACTACTTTTAAAACCTAATATGAAGTTAACCCCACATCTTGAAAAAAAGCTGATTGCATCAAAAAGTATGATTAACGCGTCATGGAAAGATGTTATGAATAACAAAGATGTACCAACCTCAGCTAAGTACAAGGTATTTGACGCTGTTATGCGCTCTGTTATGTGCTACGGCTGTCAAACATGGGGATATCAGTCACACGAAGAAGTAGAAAAACTTCAACGTTACTTTCTCAAACGACTTTTCTACTTACCATCCAATATTCCAAACTATGTGCTACAACTAGAAACCGGCCTTCCTGCTCTTTTTATTCATACTCTGAAACTCCATTTTGACTACATTTTGAAAGTACTGGCATATAGACCAAATAGAATTCAATTGTCAATAGCAAAGTACATCATGGATAACAAAGTGGAGTGGATAGGAGAATGGAGACAATGGGCAATGAAGTGTGGAATTGAGCTTAATATCCAATATACTAATTTAAACCTACTAAAAGAACACCTCTACGGGTTATTACAGGCTGTCGACATCTACCAGCGGAATGAAAATTTACAAAAAATGTCATCTTCAATCAACAGAGTCATTTACCCCGATTTGAAACATGATCTCATAAATAACTATTTTAGTGATGAATGCAGTACAAGGGAAATTTCGTTAATCTGTAAAGCAAGAAGTGAGCAACTTAATTTAAACGGCTCACCGTATAAGGGTTCATCTACTACACATTGCACTCTTTGCAATTTGAATTCAAAAGAGGATACTTTTCATTTTTTATCAATATGCCCAGTTTATAAAGAACTTAGAATCCTATACTTTGGGAAACCTACTCTAACTATGGAGCAAACTGTGACAATTTTAAATGGTGAAAATTGGAAAAATCTATATAATTATATTGAAAAATCAATCCGTTATAGAGAAATGATTATAAAGGAATTTTCTTAATACTTAAATTAAGAACGGTACAATTATATATCATGTTTTTTGTAATTACTATCATATATTTTTGTTGTATATTATTTATTATTATTTTTAATAATTGAAATTTTGTTTTAACTAAACTAAAAGTCTTTAAATAACGCCTAACTTTTAATGGGTTCAAATACCCTTTATTTTTGTTTTAGCCAAACTAAAAGCCCTTAATTTTTTTTTTAATCTTGAATCAATTTTTTACTCAACTTTAATTTTGTTTTTTGCCAAACTAAAAGCTGTTAATTCTTTTGCCAAAAAAATTATGTATTAACTATTAAGTAATTTATTTTTGTTTTAGCTAAACTGAAAGCCCTATTTAAAACTTTATATAATTTTTGCAATTGTTCATTTACAATTTGTTAAATAGCATACATTTTCCTTGAAAAAATTTAAAAACACATAGTCAATCTGGCAGACGGCATTGCCACCGCCAAAACACTTTTATTACCAAATTTATATTCAAATCAAATGTTACCGAAATATTGTATGTAACAATTTTAAGTAATAAAAATCATCTATCTATCTATCTATCTATCTATCTATCTATCTAATTGCTGCAACCGATTCGCAACGTCCAACGACTTCTCCTTTCTTCAACTTTACATCGTACGGTCTGGTGTTTAGTAATCGTACGGGGACCATTTTGTTTTTCGGTGCTACCAGTGTTTTCCCAATGATGACGCTTTGGGAGGAACACTCTGGGTCTGGTTCCACCATGAGGTATCGAAGGCTTCCAAACTCACCCTCCAGTTTCGTCCAAACGAACACTTCAGAAGAAGGAGGCAGAATAAGATCTTCCCTGATGACAGTTCTCAGTGTCGACGTACTTTCGTTCGAATAGGTCATTGGAAGTTCCTTATTTTGGTACTTCAAAACCTGATTACCGATGTCCAAAATAACTCCGTGCTGTTTCATAAAGTCGATTCCAATGATGCACTCGTCACATATATCTGCCACCAGGAATTGATGAGTAAACACTAGGTCGACCAGTCGGATCTTAAGACACACTTCTCCATATACTCTTGCTGCTTCTCCCGTTGCGGTTTTTAGACGGTAGCTATTGGTGTTATGAAGCCACGTCGTCTTTACCAGGCTGTGGCACCGGTGTCGATGGTAGCCACATGTTTGTTCCCGTTAATAGTAGTCTCCACAGTCAGACTTTTGTTGTCTCGTTTGGTCTGAGAGACCTGGATGGTGGTTCTGGGGCCATCGATAGAAGAAACCAGCCTCTGCCCCTCGAAGTTGGTTCTTACTCGTTTCCCTGATGGGAAACGGGCTGATAGGCAACGCTGGTGTTGTTGTTACCTTGCTCTGGGTTGGATCTCTTGCTTCCACAATGTTGACAACTGGCTTTGTTTGGTGGTAGTCGGCATTGACGCTGTAAGTGCCCGGTCTTGTTGCAGTTCCAACATCTTGCTAGTCCGCTCCGGTTCTTTTGTATTTCAGCTCTTTGGCACGAGCATTCTTCGACTATGGCCTCTCTAAGTCGATGTACTCCCTGAGAAGCCTGTTCTGCTGCTTCAATTGTCAATGCGAATGCTAAAGTTTCGGAAAGAGTACGTGTTCTAGCAGTTCGCACAGACCTCTGAAGATGTATATCGGAAATGGCACGAACGAAGGACTCAACAGCTAGCTGGTTGATGATTTCTTCTCCAGCATCCGGGTATGCAAGGTGAACCAGTCTTTCGACGTCTGCCTGGAGCTGCTGTAGACTTTCACCCCTTTTCTGGACTCTGTTATTGAGTTGGACTCGGAAGACTTCTTTCAAGTGGCTATCTCCAAAGCGTTTATCTATAGCTGCCACGAGAGAACCGAAATCGCCGCTCTTACCAGCTGGAACTGTTTGAAGTAATTCAGCTGCTGGTCCTCTAAGAGCAAGAGTCAGTGCAATGTACTTGTCTTCGTCATCCCAGCCATTTGTTGTCGCGGCTGCCTCAAATTGTCTCTTGTAGACTGGCTAAGAAGACTGTCCATCAAATGTTGGGGGTTTCATCTCCTTTTTCTTTGCAAACTCCCCAGCAGACTCTCGAATTTTGATTTTCCGGATCTGGTCTAATTCCTTGGACAGAACAGAGAACTGTTTATCGCATCGGCTTTCCAAACGATTCTCTACAACAGAAAGCTGTTTTTCCACACCTTCGACGCGTTCGTCAATGGCGCATATATTTTTCTCAATGTTGCCCAATTTGCCTTCTAGAATGTTGCGCCTCAAGTCTTTCGAGAACATTCTGCTGTTCCTTCTTTTGCTCGTTTCTTTGTTCTTCCAGACGTCCGAGAATATTCTGCTGTTGCTCTTCAATCAGCTTCTTTTGTTGTGCTTCGAGTCTTTCGAGAACATTCTGCTGTTCCTTCTTTTGCTCGTTTCGCTGTTCTAACAAAAGTTTCATCATACTAGAAAAATCTACACTTTCACTCACTTCCTCTTCCTCCACTTCTATTTCAAAAACAAAAGTGTTCACGTCTTCCCCTTGCTGTTCCAAATAGTTACGCAAGCGCAGGACGAGCTCATTTTTCGATCCCGCTCTAGAAAGATTTCGCTTACCTAACTCACTTTTAAGCTCAATGCAGTTGAGCTCTTCTAACAACTTACCCATTTTCACTGTATAATTATTATTTTTCTTTTTACTTTTTTTTTATTTTTTTTACACTTTACTTCAAATAAGTTTTATTTACACTTCTGACACCAATGTAACGTGCGCTTTGTTCGCAAAATAAAACTCTACCTTTCAATTTAATTCTACCACTTTATTCAGTATCTACTTTCGATATACACTTTATTCGAACTCAACTCAATTACGTTTATCCAATATTCACACTATCACTTTCTAAATAAAACTGACTTCTGGTTGCGTCAGCTCCCTCTTTATATAGTAGTGTGAAACATCGAGAGATTTCTAGTAGTTTTTCTATGAACCATTGTGTTTTCGGTTTAACGTTTTCAATTAGGAAATCAGCATGAAATGTTGGGTGCACACTGCACATGCACATTACAATATGTTAATTTTCCGTTCAATAAAATTTTGATTTTCATTAAAAAGGTTCTTCTTGACTTTCTTGCCAAAGTCGTAAAAAAAATCGCTTTATTGCGTTTTCATTTCAATTAAGCGGGGTTTTTCTAAATGGGACAGCAGATCAATTAAGCGGGATTCTTTTAATTGCGTTCCCCTGTTAAATACGTCTAAAGTTGTGCATTTAAGGTGACGCAATTAACCGGGGAGCACTGTATATCGTTCAATAAACATAAACTAACTAACTAACTAACTAACTGGATTATGAAACAATGGTTATTATAAAATTATATGTTCCACTGGCTTACGATTCGCTTTTCTGATTCGAAAAAGTTTCTCGTGAAACTGTGAATAAAGGTGGCGATACGAGCGTTTTCCCTACGCTTTTTTTTTTTTTTGAGCTCGAATACTTTGCTTGATATTGGAATTAAAAAAATAGTCACAACTTAAATATTTTACTGTCTTCATTCATCACATTAAAAACAGGGGCGTTTTTACTTTGAATAAATAGTTTTTAGTGTTGAAAACAGCGATAGTTTTACTATTTACAAAGGGTTTGCTGGGTTGAAATAAAAATGTCGCTACCATTGATTTTGGGAGGCTTTTTTCAACACGAATATTTTACCAGCTACTGGCTTGAAAGAAACGCGAAAATACGGCTGTGACGTCGCCGTCGCCGCTGTATTTTTGTTGTTGCGCCATATTTCGTCGTGTTGGTGTAGTTATTTCCGCATGTGAAGGGAAAACGAACGAATTGAGCAATTGAGCTCTTGTCTTGTACAAACACCACTCGAAATTCTAAAAAAAAGAGGTTAAGAAGTGTCAGTGTCAAATATCAAACAAAATCTACCATGGGATGCACCCATGAATGAAAGAATAATAAGATTACGACACGCGGCTGTCTTGCTTTTTTGACATTTAGCTGTGACGTATGAGGAGACAAAAAAAGCGAGAATTCGATAGGAACATACGAGCAATATCTGTTATTCAAAAGTTTAAATTCAAAAATTCAATGTCCAGTATGAAACGGGTAACTACATAGAAACACGCATAGTTCTTAGAGGTGCTAACATTTTTTTAGGGTTTCTGAGTTATAGACGGCTCATACTGAATCCTGGTTCTTTTCCCTCCATTAACACCACTGGAAACATAGATGCAGATTCCACTCTGGGAAACAGAAAAAAGGATTGAAGCCAGAGAAGATAAGCGGATTGTAGATGCCTTGTTACAGGAAAAGGAAGTTCCTCCATGTACATATATTGAATGAAGACTGATGCAATGATATACAAACCAGTTCTTGTCAGAACTGCGACGTTCTACAAATTCATATTGGAGAGCGTGTAGCAAAAATGTATGTTGGAATTGTAACTATATTGAATCTTTACTGATTTGTTTGTTTATAGACAAATATTAGAAGAGGAAATCAATGCGTTAATGAGAAATCAAGAGAAGCTCCCAACATCTTTGGCCAAAAATAGGTTTGAAAGCAAAAATGTAGAGAAAAAATAGAGTTCCATTTTCACCTACGGCCAAATTCGAAAACTCAAAAATAGTTCTAAGTTGACACATTGGTCAGAAGCAAAAAACAAGTTTCCACTTCCTTCGATACGGACACTTCAACGCTGGGCTTAAGAAATTGACATCTCACCTCTTATTTTAAAGCCAGTTGTGAAGATTTTAAAAGCAGCAACACAGCTTACGATAAAAACAAATTATCTCCAAATATTAAAAGATTTGGCCGAAAATGTTGCGGTGAACTCGAAATTTAAAACACTATTTTTCTGAGCACGAATGTTTTTCGGATACGAACACTAACACGGGCTATAATAGAAAATTTAAAACCACAAAAAAAAAAGAAGTTACATAGTTAAAATAACAACATAAACACAAATTATAAAGTGAGTAAGTATTTATTCAGAATTATCATTATTATTCTCTATTTTATTTTGTTTAGTTCACTCAACAAGACCACCCTGCAAAAATAACAAAATAAACAAATAGACGCCTCCTGTGACGTATGTGCGCCGTAAAATCAAAAATGATACACGAATCTTGTCTTCTTTCAGTCATGGGATGCACCGATTACCACCGAAATCAGAATCAAAATAAAAAAAAAACAATAAAATAAAAATGTTTGGGATCTGCAATCCAACACAAGAGATGCATCAACAACAATTGGAAAAATACAAATATTTTCCGATTGTCTACAACTAAAAGTAACCACAGGCTCCATTCATAAGAAATAAAGTTTGCTTTTGTACCTTTAACGATGAAAAAAAATATTTTAAGATTTTGACAGAACGTGTGAGGAACAACGATTTGAGGTGGTGTTGCGGGGGGGGGGGGGGGGGGGTAGTTTGGGCAGTATGCGGGCGAGCATAACCGAGAAACGACGCCATTTTTGTTGCACGAAGCCCAAAATTGCTTCCAAAAAGTAAAAATAAAGTAAACTCATTTTGTTACATTTATGATGAATTCATTCATGTAAGGGCTAATAATTTTCGTTTCTTGACAAAAATAAGACTTGGTGAAGCTTATAGATAAACCATTTTTAATCTCACTATTCGAAGTCAAGACAAAATATGGGGTCTTAAACTCTCGTGTGGTAATTGCAAAAATTCAATAGAAGGTAAGAGAGTACATCATTACTTTCAAGGATATACCAAAATACGATGTGCAACGAATTTACAAGTAGCTTGGTACCGAGGAGAGAAAAAAATGTATGAAATTCGAAGTACCAAGAATATGGGGGGAGCCCACTTATCGCACCAAAGATTGCTACTTTTGTGTATTTGATCCACGCAAGCGTCTTGCTAGCAAAAATGCTGAGAAGATTCAGAACCTAGATATACCATCAACAACCGCTCCAGTAACCCACAGTGAACATTTTCATGTGCCTTCCCGTTCAAAACCGATGGGACAGCTTCCGCTACCACAAATGTCTGGTTGTAGCGGAATCAGCGAATTTTTACCCGAATCAATATCTGTTGCACCATATCTTATAAACTCAAAAAAGTTTAGTAACTCAGTAAGAGACTTAAGCCTACCTAAACTTGAAGCAGAAATATTGGCTTCCAGGCTAAAACAGTAGAGTTCGTTCAAAGTTGTCAAAGAAAGCGTCATGAAACGTTTTTTCTGTTTATTTGTTTCAAGTATTTAGATATTTAAATAAATTGTTCTTTCTAAATAAAAGTGGTTCTTTTTCTCACTTTTGTACTCTATTGAATTAAAAAATTAAGATTTTCTTAAAATTTGAAATTTCGTTCTGGTTGGTTACAAAAGCAAACTTTATAAGATAAAAGTATTTTTCCTTGTTTAGTTAGACATAATTGATCAAAATCAGCACCACAGAACTCAGACTAAAAAATCCTGCTTACTAGTGTTTTCACTTTTGACCACACTATGGTGGAGTACAATCGTGTTGAGCGATCAAGTTCAAGCACTTTGCTAAGATAATAATTTGAGGGTGCTGATGACGTTTATATCATTCACTGTTTAGGTTGGCTAGTGCAAGAATAGATGGTTTCTATTATATTCCTTACCTTTTTCTCATAAAATACAAATGATAAATCCATTATCCAATATCGGTCTTATGCATTATTTCATTATTTTTGATAGCTACATGAAAAAAACAAAAAAAGCCAAAAAAACTTACATCAAAAGATAATGCAGCAAAAAAAAAAAACAATCTACTGGTATACTAGGTGAACCTGTGACAAAAGTCCGCCATCTTTTAACTAACTAAAACGATCGTAATAGAAGTACCAAATCCGTGGAAGCCTTCACGTTACAAATACAATATTGGAAAGAATAAAACACGATTGGCCCAGTCGATGTTGAATGATAAAAGAAGAGATACAGGGTAATCCGTCAAAAAAAGCAATAACATTTAACGTTCAGACGAAGAAGAAAAAGACTTTTAGGAAAAAGTCAGATTCGATATTAAATTATTATGTTGCTGTTGTCAGTTAGTCAGCAATGTCCTTTTTATTTTGCTGTTCGAATAAATGTTCAAACTTCAAATGAACATCGTGGGAATGCTACAAGCGTCAATTAGTTTTATATAAACCTAAGGGCAACTTAAACTTTCTTATGAGTTCAATCTGTCAAGTCAACTGTATAATTTATGGTAAATGTTATGTTTATTATTATTTTTTTTTTTTTTTTTTTTTTTGTAAAGGTTTGGACAGACCTTAAGAGGTAGGACGAAGCGTAACAATTACTGCTATGTACTCTTATCGTTATTTCCTTCAGAAACCCCATTTGCTGAAAGGTACCAAAAAGAAACTTCATTCCATCGTTTTCTTAATTGCACAAAATTGTTACGAAAGCTTAGCCCGAACTGAAAGGTTTTCTTCCAATTATGCTCATAATTAAGGTAATTACAATCTGAATAGAACTTGAATCATCACGTAGTAACGGTGTGGTTTCAATAAAATTTAAAATGGATTGAATGAAATTTCTCCTATCCGGGAAATACTTTGATACCTACAAAGTAAAAGAGAAATAAAAATGACTTAGTGAGTAAGGTATGGTTTTTTTCTTCCAAAACCTTTTTATTTTTGTATTTATGTATTGTGCTCATGTAATAAAATCACTTTTTGTTTCACAATCACATTTTTTTTCGAAAATCATTTGGTTTCCTTTTGTTTTGTGATTATTTCGAACTTTGAACGAATTAGAAAGCTTCTGTGTGCTAAAAAAAAATAACTCTCTATGAGTTGACCTTGTCGTGTTGGGGGTACGTAAGGCCATACTTCTCCAGCAATCCAACGAACTCGGATATACACTCGAAAGGGGATAAGTCGCCATTGACCAAATTTATAGCTATGACTGATGTATAATTTCGCAATTACTAGGCAGCTTCACTGCATAACTTAATGTTACTTCTTCTTTCAAATCAACTCACATCATACTTTTTCTTTCTTTCTTGACATACTGTAAATAATTGAATTAATTCTAACTTGCCTGCCAAATACATTCTCATACATTTATCAATGAATCAGCATTAATGCCGAGTTCACTTTTGTAACTTAATTCCTTTGAACTCAATCAATACAAATTCGACTCGAAAGTTCCAGAAACGAGATTCCAGAAACTTGGGACCTTTCCAAATACTCGGTCTGCCGCCGAAGGTCCAGAAATCCGATGAAGAAAAGGTTCCAATCAACACGGAGAGAGTACCCGTTTCACTACCAATCAACCTTATCATCTCGACGACCGACCCAAATCTAAACCATGGATAAATTGGGGATGTTTAGTATCGTTGCCAGGAAGAAGGCAATGACTGCAACAGCAACAGCAACAGCAACAGCAACAGCAACAGCAACAGCAACAGCAACAGCAACAGCAACAGCAACAGCAACAGCAACAGCAACAGCAACAGCAACAGCAACAGCAACAGCAACAGCAACAGCAACAGCAACAGCAACAGCAACAGCAACAGCAACAGCAACAGCAACAGCAACAGCAACAGCAACAGCAACAGCAACAGCAACAGCAACAGCAACAGCAACAGCAACAGCAACAGCAACAGCAACCACTACAGCTACAGCATCAGCAACCGCAAGCGCTACAGCAACAGCAACAGCTACCGCTTCAGCCTCAGCAACCGCAACCACAACATCAACAGCAACAGCTACCGCAATCGCTTCAGCTACAGCAACAGCGACCGCCACAGCTACATCATCAAGTACCGCAATCGCTACAGGATCAGTCACAGCAACAGCTACCGGTTCAGCTTCTGCAACCGCAACAACCTCAGCATCAGCTTCAACCACAGCAACAACAACAGGTCGGACATTCGGGTAGCCGATGTTCGGACATCAGCTGGGATATTCCGTCTTGCCATACATCGATTGGCTCCACTTCCAGCTCCAACTCAAGATGATTCCTCAGATGGTTCATCAAACTTGCCGCAATCATTCCGGAACTCTAAAGACGATCCAGTACAAAGAAGAAAATCAAACAGAGTCCAATAAACACACTATTGGTTTGCCTATTGCTAATAGGAACGGCATCCGGGCAGAATACTGAAACAAACGCAATCGATATTCAAAATTTCGAGACCAACCCTGGATTATACTTCGAAGACATTGGGCAAGCGAAGCTTGCCAATGGATGAATGGAAACTCTTCATTTATTTCAATATGACCAGTTATTGGCAAGAGTTCCAAGGAATCCAAAGGAGCATCAATCAATTAAGAGCTAGATGTGAGGCACAACTGATCTTAAATCTAAACAATCTTTGCAAACCCATCATTGACCATCTAGAATTGCGCCTCCAGGAATCAGAAAACTTAAATAAAATACTTAAGTACAGGAACGGAATAGCAATAAGAAAAAGAAGATCACAATTCGACTTTGTTACGCGGCCGCAAATAAGTTATTGGGAGTTCTCGACGCGCGTATTCTTGCGCAGTACATAGAATACAACATTCAAATGGCCCGAATAAACGAGAAGCATCTTCTTGAACTGAGCAAAAATCAAACCTCAATTATTGAATCTACCACAAATATCCTCAACGAATCATTGACTTCTAATAAACGAACAATTCACGACCATCAGACTACAGTTGACAAACATTGACGATTCAAAAGAGAATTTGAATAAAACCATGCAAAGAACCGAATTTCTGAACTACATTACAATTTTTGTTACTTAAACAATGGACAGCTTTCAACGAACTCAAATAGCAATTCTGGAATCTGTGTCCGATACTCATCAAGGAAGAATAAAAAATCTTTACTGCTGTCTCCCACTCAATTGTTGAATCAACTGGAGAGAATTAGGTTGACGATACCAAGTTCACTAACATTACCTGGATACGACGAGCACAATCTTCCCAAATTTTGTTCCAGCTGTATAAACTTATACCATTACCAGTTCAGCATAACAAATCCTTCATCTTCATACAACCATCAACAGCATTCTTAGCCGTAACGCTAAGATCAACACTTTTCACTATCAAAAACTGAATATCTGGGTTGCATCCATATCAGCGAGAGAAATTATCTATGTAAGCAGCGACATCCAGTTTTCAACGCAAATGCCTTGGAAAACCAATGTGAAGTTTACATGTTAAATCATAAAAGTGAGCTCTCATCATATTGCAAACTAAGATCTACCGATGCTGAGAGTATGTAGATCCAGCTTCATAACTCTAATCACTGGGTGTCTCGGGAGTATGCGGATATGATGTTTTAACGGACTTATGAAACTACCAGCTAACTGTGTCATCAAACAACCCACCATGACTATTAATGCTCATAATTTATATGTATCAGAACTAAGTGCCCCGTTTCTGCCAACACTCAACTTGAGTGTATTCGTGGATAAGTTTGAAATCGAACCAATACGAGCTTAAAACCAGAAGAAGGAGGAAATCATCATTCGAGGAGAAGACGACTTAACACTACTCAAAGAGAAAATAGCGTATCAAAAAGCACAGCAAACATTACCAAACAAAATCTCTCATCATGATGTTCATCAGTACTCGATTGGTTACTTTTAATTTTTTGGAGTTGTAATTCTGGCCACACTTTTGCTACTACTACGGAGGAAGATGGCAACTGCTCAATCCCCACATTATTAAAACCATAGTATTGAACAACAGTTCAACGCGGGCAGTGTATGATTTCGCAATTACTAGGCAGCTTCACTGCATAACTTAATGTTACTTCTTCTTTCAAATTATTTCATATCACATTTTTTTTTTCTTTCTTGGCATACTGTAAATAATTGAATTAATTCTAACTTACCTGCCAAATGCATTCTCATACATTTATCAATGAATCAGCATTAATGCCGAATTAACTTTTGTAACTTAATTCCTTTGAACTCAATCAATACAAATTTTGAGTACATTCAGCATAATGCATAAGCATACCTTTAGCATACCTTTGTAAATAAGTTAGCGAAAACATTTTTTTTTTCTTTTGTATAAATAGTATTGTAAGCCAATAAAAACTATTATTTACGATACAGATTGTTGTGTTCATTTGTCTACCCGTGCAGTGTCGGGTTAGAATAGCACTGCAGCGCCTCCCCGCTTGTCGTAAAAGGCGACTAAAGGAACAATCATATCTAGACAACTAACATCAAAGTGAGTCTAGCGACACACATACCACCTAAAAACTCTCCCCAAGTATGCATGCAGATCCCGGGGCTTACACGACTGGAGATCACCGGTGTAATAAAAGGGAAATCAAACTCATTAAATGGAGCATGCATGTGTCGAAAAGGATGAAAGGAAAATTTTTAAAAAATTTTGAGCATTATGGAAGTACTTGCGAACATAAGAAGCACTACCCCGCCAGGCAGTTCCATTGCTATGCATGGAGCTGATCCTGGACCGAGCAGCAATGTTCGGGTCAGAGCTATACGGATTCCGGGGGCTAGCAAAGTAATGCGACGAGTTGGACGAAAATTTAGAGTCGCGAGTTGGAACGTTGGAAGTATGACTGGTAGAAGTCTCGAACTCGAAGAGATGATGAGAAGGAGGCGAGTGGACATCTTGTGTGTTCAGGAAACGAAATGGCGAAACACAGCAAACAAAGCCCTTTTCTTAGATACAAAGACCAAGGCTTACAAGATGTTCTACTATGGAACGGGACAAGGTAGGAACGGAGTCGGTATCATCCTTGACCAAAGTTTATGTGACAGCGTGTTGACCATTTTGAAGTCCAGTGACCGTTTGATGTCTCTTAAATTGGTGATGGAAGGAAAGGTCTGGAATATTATCAGTGCATATGCTCCCCAAATAGGGTGTGAGCAGGAGGAAAAAGATGCATTCTGGCTTGATTTTCATAACCTACTTAAGAACATCCCAAAAGAAGAGTATTTGCTTGTTGGAGGAGATTTGAATGGACATGTCGGGAAGACAAACGAGGATTATGAAGACTGCCATGGAGGTTTGGGATTCGGCACCAGGAACACTCCTGGTGAAGATATTCTAAGTATGTGCAAGTCATACGGTCTAATCGTACTAAATACCATGTTCATCAAACAAGACCGACACCTTATCACTTACAGCAGTGGAGGAAATGAAACCCAGATTGATTACCATTTGGTAACCAATTACATGAAATCTCGGGTGAAATACTGCAAAGTGATACTAGGAGAAGCTGCCGCTCAACAACACCGTCTTCTTTTAACAGAATTTTTTACGGATGCGGTGAAGGAATTCAAACAAACAAAGGCTCCTAGGAGAATCAAGTGGTACAATCTGGAGAAAACCAAAGGACAGCAATTCATTTCGTATATGCAAAGTCAGCTGTGTAATACCATCGACGCAGTTTCAAATGCAATCACGGCACAAAATATGTGGGATCGCCTACAACGAATCTGCTTAGAGAGAGCCAAATCACTGTTAGGAGTCTTAAAAGGACACCACCAACAAGCTAAAGAAACCTGGTGGTGGGATGATGAAGCTAAAGCAGTGATTAGAAAGAAGAAAGCAGCTTTCAAAGCTTGGTCGAAGTGCCCCTCAAGAAATACAAATGAAAAAGCGAGTTTCAAAATGGAATACAAGAGCTGCAGAAAAGAAGCGAAGAAAAAGTGCGCCCAACTTCAAGCAAAAAGCACGGAGGGCCTGAATCGAGAGCTGGAAGAGATTTCTGCCCCAGCTGCTGAAGCAAATCAGGCAATCCAAGAGCTAAGACAAAGCAACTTGAATAAGGGAGCAACCATTTTCAAAATAGCCGCTCAGAGAAGGAGAAATGCGCAGGAGATTCGTTCGCCGAAGTTCATCAATGATGCTCAAGGAGTGCTACTTGTGGATGACGACAAAATTCTGCACAGGTGGCGACAGTATTGTGATGATCTTTTGAATGAACAGTTTCCTCGGCGCCACTTTCCAACAGCTGCACCTAACTTTACGGAAGTATCCGACGTCACAGACGAAGAAGTTAGGGAGGCAGTTAAGAACTCCAAAAAAGGCAAAGCGATTGGGCCAGACGAGGTACCATATGAGTTTTGGAAAAATATGGGAGACATCGGGTTAAGATGGCTCACGATTCTCATCTCCAAACTTGTGAGAGGTGACAGTTTGCCTAATCAATGGAGGGAAAGTTTTCTTCTTCCAATGTACAAGGGAAAGGGAGATACCAGAAGCTGTGACAACCATCGTTCGATCAAGTTGATGTCCCACACTATGAAGATCGTTGAGCGGGTTTTGGATAGCCGACTGCGGAAAATAATAAGGCTGTCTGATGACCAATGCGGGTTTGTCGCGGGTAAGTCAACTACAGACGCAATCCAAAGCATAAGGATCATAATGGAAAAACACCGAGATGCCTTAGAAGATTTGCATATTGTGTTGGTTGACTTCGAAAAAGCATTCGATCGACAACCACGAGATCTGATATGGGTGGCCCTCAGACACCGAGGAGTTCCTGAAGCCTATGTGCGAATAATTATGGACATGTACGAGGGAGCAGTTACAAAAGTGAGATGCCCAGCTGGAGTCACCGAAGAATTCCAAATAACAGTAGGTGTACATCAGGGAAGTGTCTTGAGTCCACTGCTCTTTATTGCTGTTCTGGATTATTTGCTCGAAGGAAAAGTAACGGACAATAAAGTACAACAATTATTCTTTGCTGACGATGGAGCCATCATAAGCGAGGATCCTACATCCCTGCAACGAGTTTGGATTGATGTTCTGGAAGGAAATGGGTACCGTATTAGCGCTAAAAAGACTGAATACCTGTGCTGCCCTTTTTCTGATCCAGACAAACCTATTCCAGACATTTATTTGAATGAAAATGTGCTTCCCAAGTGTGAAAAGTTTAAATATCTGGGATATATGATCAATAGTGAAGCAACTTGTGATGACGACATCAATCATCGAGTAAGCGTAGGGTGGATGAAGTGGCGAGAAAACTCCGCTATCTTCTGTGATCGAAAAATGCCCCCTAAGTTGAAGGGAAGACTCTACACAGCAGTTGTCCGTCCAGCTCTGACATACGGTTCACAATGTTGGACAATGTACAAAAAGTATGAAAGCAAATTGACGGCAGCCGAAATGAAGATGCTTCGGATGACAACAGGAGTAACAAAGCTTGATCGAATTAGAAGTACTAAGATCCGTGGAAGCCTTCATGTCAAAAGTACCATCTTGGACAAAATTCAGCACGACCGGCTCAGTTGGTATTGTCATGTTCAAAGGAGAGATCCGCAGAACCCCGTCCAAAAGGCAATATCGTACAACGTTTCAACAAATTCGCGACGAAAAAGAAAAGGCAGGCCAAAACACACCTGGTACAAGCAAATGCAAAAACATCAGCATTTGGTTGGCCTCAGACATGGAACAATCCAAAACCGGGAGGCTTGCCGACGCTTTCTGAGGTCAACGCGGCGGGCGTACCCCACAGGCGGATCACTAGTGTGAAGCGGAAAAGTGGGAGAGTTGTGATCGCTTCAAGATCACTACTCGTAACGCCGGAAATGAAAAAGAAGAAGAAGAAGAAGAAGATTGCTGTGTTCATTTGTTATTATTAAGTACTTCACCCCACTAGTATGGTAATGAAGTATTAATAGATCACAAATACAAATCTACTCCAGCATACAAAAGTACAAGAACCTTTTGTATTGCCCTCTTCGGTCTGGTCAAGGTTTATGCACCCTGTCCAGCCAGTCGGTGCAAATTAGTGCCGACTTTAACAACTGATAAAACGAACACCGGGCGGGCTCGGGAGGCGACCGAACCTCAAGGAAAACCTAACAAGTCAACCGAGAGGTGTGCTGAGCCCTCGTGTTCTAACGCTTTTCCCAAGGAGGCTGCTGATAGCAGCAACGCAATAATAATACTTGTACTCACTCTGCCTCTAAAAGTAAAGAGGACCCGAAGACGAATCTTTGGCTATCGGGAGGGGTTGAGACGGTGGATGACGATCTTAAACCAACTCCAAGCCTCCTACTTGGCTCTTATGATGGAAAGCCTAGGAAATCGCGATCAGCAGGTAGAGGGACTCTGGTGCTAAACTGAAAGCATATTGGTAGAGGATGAAATCTTTCGCAGACCTTGCAACCTAACTAATCTTACCTACCCATGGCCGAAAAGTCGCGAAGTTATAAGAGCCGGACGGTCACTGTAGATCGGCTGTAATAGTCATCAATAGCGACTCCCTGGTTCCAGTAGCTGCGACTAAAGGAGTGATTTGATTTGGCTGGTCCAATAGTTCCCTCAAAATATATAAAAAAAAAGATGAGGAATGTTGTAACTCCACAAAATGTTTTTGGGGTAATTTAACATGATGTGCACGTTGCCCCTCCACCCATGAACTCAAACGATCATAGTACATACAACATACCTCCTCAACAGTAACGTCGCGTCGCGTCGCATAGAAATAAAAAAAGGAAATCCCACATCAATGATCCTGGAATTATGAAATTCTCCGACATTGAGATTATGATCCGAAGCTTCGCTCAGCGAGGATGATATTCCGATACTCCAAAAAGGAGACCGAAGAAGACGACCTCAACCAAACCATTGTGGTAGTTAGTCTGCTTAGTTGTAACCTATACGGTTCGACTAACAGAGACTAACTTCTAACACTGCTAGGTGGCTTCGGCCTTCCTTCTGTTCCACCACAACCGAAGAGGGGTAAATGTTGGATGGATATGAATCACTAAATCCATCGATCAAAGACTAAGGCTCCTGGATGCATTTAAGTGACTTTTGATCTTTTTTTTATTTATAAAGTTTATTTGGTTCGATGGCCATTAATTTACAGAAAAATTTTAAATTACATTCTAAAAAGGAAATGGCTCATTTTTCTATGGAGCCTTTGCCCGGGGCGTACACCTATGAGACTAGTACCAAATGAAAGCTTACGTTCAGCCCAATCTATCTGCTTAAAATTTTTGAATTTGGCCTTGGTGATTTTGAGATAATTGGACTTGAGATTGAGCGTCGGAAATGGGAAAAATCTGACATTTCTGCAAATAATTACGTATATCTCGAAAAGTATATCATGTGGGATAATTATTTAGGAATCATATGAAAGATCATAAGAAAATCTTTTATTTCATATAAAAACAATTTTTCGAAATGTCTTATATGAAAAAGTACAAATGACCTTCACTCCTATGCGTTTCGGCCAGGTAAAAACAGTGGACTCATCAGTTAGATGTTTGTGCCTTTCTAAGACGCAATGTTTAGTCGATGTTTGTCGACACATATAATTATAATATAGTACATATAGTTTACAGTGCAAACACACTGTAAACTTTATATTTCTAGAGGAATGTGATTACATTCATGCACCTAGAGAAGGGTTGCCCGTGGTCTGGCCGATGTTTTTATTGAAAAAAAAGGAAAAAATAATAAAAGAATTTACTATTTTCTTACGGAGTGTCATGATTTTTAAATCAAAAATGAAAAAGTTACAAATGACCTTCACTCCTATGCGTTTCGCCCAGGTACAAACAATGGGCTCATCAGTTAAATGTTGTTTGTACCTTTGTAAGACGCAATGTTCAGGAAGTATCCAGAAGGAACAGACTTATTCCTAACGGACTTTTTGGAAACATCAATTTAAGTCAAAATGAACGTCCATCTATAGTCATTTGCGATGGAACACATGTGTACCTTCAAAAAAGTTCAAACTACGGCTTCCAGAAACCTTTCAAGCCTTTTGTGATCCCATGCTGTGATGGGTATATCCTGGACGTTATAGGGCCTTATGCTGCAACTGCAACTTTATCTGATGCTAACATAATGAAACATCTTTTCAAAGACGATTATGGAACGTTCAGGCAATATTTTAAACAAAATGATGTTTTTATTTTGGACAGATGATTCAGAAACGCAATCCCACATATTTAATCTCAAGGATATAAGGCTTACATGCCTGAGTCTGTTAGAGAAGGTAACTTTCAACTAACCACAGAGTAGGCTAATAGATCCATGTGTGTAACTATGGTCAGATGGGTCGTTGAAGTCGTGAACGGACGATTTAAATGGGATTTCAAACTATTTCAACCAGAGTTTTTCAATCTAGCTGCTGGTCATTTGATGGACGACTTCAAAGTTGCAGCTGCACTTCTTAATAAGTTTCATCCAACCATTAAAGACAGTGCTGATGCGAACGCTCTGCTAGAACTGGCTTTAAATCGTCTTGATACTCCTAATTATTAAGCTGCCTTTGTGCTGAAAACCCAAGATAAGTGGCACAAAATTATCAATCAATTCTGTGAATTACTTGTTTTTGTGTCTCTACATTATTTACTCACAGACCAATAAAGTCAGTTATCAATGAATTAGGCCTAATGGTCGCGGACTTGAACATTATGGAGTATGTTAAAGCTTGGTATCTAGCAAAAAGTTTTTTAAGATTTGTTTTTGGATGGTATTTTGATAGGTATTTGTAGCATTAATTATGTATTTTGCTTTTATGTTTTGTAAAAAAATAGTATAGTAGATACTGCAAAAAATTAAATGAAAAAATGCATTTGCTGTGGAACATTTTTTGTTTACGTGATATGCTTTATGTATGATAGCGTTATTATACAGGGTGTTCCGTACTTCGTGTAACATCCTTTGGGGTATGATTCTTGGTCATATTCTAAGAAAAAAAATGTATGACAGTAAAGCTCAATTCTCAACTTTGACATCACTTTTTGACAACTTAAGAAAAGGCTAACTTTGGTGTACCCTGACCTATGTTAAATTCAATATCTCTGTCAATACTAATGATAGAGACCTAATCATAATTTTAATTTTTTGTAGAAATAACAGCCTTTGAGACTGTATTTAAGTTTAGCTTTCACTGGTTAAGGGTTGCCAGATTTTCAATTTTAAGTGCTGCTCAAATTTTCTTCCCGAAACAAAGTTTTGACTTTGAGGTCATTTTTTTGCAGAAAACGCCTGATAAACATGTAGTTTCTTTATTTTTTACAGATGAACTAAACAATAATAAAAAAAAAACTTATGAATAAGTGCACTCTAAAACCCATAGATTTTATGATATTTGAAAAAATACAAAATGGGTAAAATTAAAAAAAAAAAAAAAAGATTTTTAAATTTGAGGTTTGTTTGAATAAAACAATAATATGGGCACTTTTAGTAGTTTTTTTTATGTATTTAATACAAATACAATTAAAACAAGTGCTCAAAGTGCCTACGCAGACATTTTTTTCTTATATGAGTTTTACAATGGAAATTCAAGAAGAGCACAACGAATATACCAGGAACTTTATCCTTACTGAACATCTGGCAACCCTAAGCCTATAGGAATCTAATTTAAATACAGTTTCAAAGATTACAAGACTACAAGTAAGACAAGAGTTATCGAGAGCAAACACCTACAATGAAATTCAAAAAAGGGCTCTGGCATGCATTCAAAACGAAATAGGGCACTTTGAGCACTTGTTATAACTGTATTTGTATAAAATACATAAAAAAACTACTAAAAGTGCCCATATTATTGTTTTATTCAAAGAAACCTCAAATTTAAAAATCTTTTTTTTTTTTTTTAATTTTACCCATTTTGTATTTTTTCAAATATCATAAAATCTATGGGTTTTAGAGTGCACTTATTCATAAGTTTTTTTTTTATTATTGTTTAGTTCATCTGTAAAAAATAAAGAAACTCCATGTTTATCAGGCATTTTCTGCAAAAAAATGACCTCAAAGTCAAAACTTTGTTTCGGGAAGAAAATTTGAGCAGCACTTAAAATTGAAAATCTGGCAACCCTTAACCTGTGAAAGCTAAACTTAAATACAGTCTTAAAGGCTGTTATTTCTACAAAAAATTAAAACTATGATTAGGTCTCTATCATTAGTATTGACAGAGATATTGAATTTAACATAGGTCAGGGTACACCAAAGTTAGCCTTTTCTTAAATTGTCAAAAAGTGATGTCAAAGTTGAGAATTGAGCTTTACTGTCATACATTTTTTTTCTTAGAATATGACCAAGAATCACACCCCAAAGGATGTTACACGAAGTACGGAACACCCTGTATATCAAAATAAAAGTTATCAATTGAGGATTACACTGGTGCAAAAAAAAGGATAGGTCATCACTGATTTTTTCGAGATATTGGGTGGCAAACGTCAACGAAAATGTTTCTTTTCAAGCAAGTCTTAGGTGTCTTTTTTCGAAATAAAAGGCATTTTGAAAAATGTTTCTTACATTAAACAAAAGATATTTTTATGATCTTTCGTATGACACCTACATCATTGTCCTACGTGCTTTACTCTTCGAGATATGCAGAAATGTCAGATTTTTCCCATTTCCGGCGCTCAATCTCAAGTCCAATTATCTCAAAATAACCAAGGCCAAATTCAAAAATATTTAGCAGCTTTGGGCTGAACGTAAGCTTTCATTTGGTACTAGTCTCATAGATGTTACGCCCCGAGCCCAAGTATGCATGAAATAAAAATAAGGTTTATATTATAAGAAAAAAAGAAGGTTCATTTGATAACATATGCATTATATTCATTCATCATTGCAATCAATGACGTCATTTCTTGTATATCTTACAGCGACATTCTAATTTTTGCTGACGACATGAAGATTTTCAAATCGATAGAATATTCGTCCGATCGCAATTTATTACAAAAAGATATCGACAGTTTTGTTACGTGGTGTTCTAAAAACGGTCTTAGTTTGAACCCTTCCAAGTGTCAAAGTATAACGTTCTCACGCAAAAGGATTCCCTCTATTGCAAATTATTCAATATCTCAGCAATCATTATCTCAAGTCTCGAATTTCCGCGACCTTTTAGTACTAACCTTGAATTCAATGAACACATCAATTTCATAACAAGTAAAGCAAATACAATGCTTGGGTTTATAAAGAGATGGGCAAAAGAATTTAACGACCCCTATGTTACGGTTTCCTTATACAACTGTCATGTTCGTTACTATCTCGAGTATGCTTCTCAGGTTTGGTCACCTCTATATGAAGTTCATAAATCTCATATTGAGGCAGTACAACACAGATTTATACGTTTTTCCCTGAAAGGTCTTCCCTGGGAAGATCCTTTTATTCTCCCCCTTATGAAAATCGTATTCGTCTTTTGAATCTCCAACCACTCTCACAGAGACGGACCAATAATGATTTAGTATTTTTCCATCAACTCATAACAGGTTCGATTGCTGCTCCCGACTTGCTCTCCCACATAGTATTCAACTATCGTGGAGGAGCTCACCAACGACACCAACTACGTTATTTAGAGTTTTTGCATTGCTACCACCACAGAACTAACTATAACTATGGCTTGCATGAGCCGATAGCTCGCATGAGTAGGTTATACAACTCTAACCCCTAGTAGGTTATACAACTCTTACTTCAGATTTCAATCTTAGTAAAAGTAGTTTAAAATTAAAACTCAAAACCAGTGCTCCACAAGCATGATTTTTGTTTTGTATTTAATTTATATTTAATTTGTATTTAATTTGTATTTAATTTATTAGTTAATTGTAGCTTATTTTACTTGTATTTTTTTTATGCTTTCAATTTTTATGCAAAGACTCTGAGATGCAAATAAAAATAAAAAAATTATTTTATATAATCAATCTTCTGTTTTTGTTCTTAAATATATCCACTACTTCATCTACGTCAATATCTGTCCCGTAGTGAATATTCATAAGAGCGAAGCCGTTCAGTTTGTTTTCACTCGTGTTCCGCAAGTAGTTTTTTAGTCTCCGTAGGTTTGAAAAAGTAGTTCCTGGTGTGTCAGTGGCAGTGGAAATAGGTATAAGTTCTGCTTTGAAGACGAATTTACTTCTTTCAGATTGCACTGACCTCCCTAATACTTAAAAAATCCGTCTTCAATTTCAGAACGGACTGCAAAATTTGAAGGTACCACACCAGATGATGGCAATACTACTTTACGGTGTTTCGCAAGCCTCGCGGTTAATTTATTTTGACGCAGAAGTGTTAGAGCGATTAAGTTGCCTTCCAACGATAGGTGGCATTTGCAGTATACCACCATTTTCATCGAGCATCACCTTTGCTTCTTCATATAGATGATCGTACTGTTTGTCAACTTTATATCTCGAAAGCTGCAAAGCATTAGTAACTTTATTCGCGTGACTGAATGCTGTTATCGGTGTTAGCTGTTTGCAGTTGTTTTGATAGCAATGATGTAAGGCTCATGACTTTTTGAAGAATCACTAGGCACATAACAAAATTCGAAGATCGAAGTGTGTTAAGCATTTGAACAGCTTGCTGCGATGTTTCTTTATTGTTTCTAATTTGGAGTTCTTCGAGTGCATTATAATATACATATATATATATATGCTGAATAAATTTCCTTAAATCGCATAACGGCTTCATGCTTGTGAACCCACCGTGTTTCACATATTGCCAGCAGGTTTTTCGATTTCCAGCCGGCAATAGGTCCCGAATTTTAACATTCAAAACAGCAGTGCGTTGAGCAGAATGTCCATAGTAGGAACCAACAAACTGCACGATCCCAACGCAATTTCGCACATCAGCAATAGCAAGGTTGAGAGAATATGCACTACAATGTATATACAGAGCTAAAGCACATTCTTTACGAATATACGCTTGGGCACCGTACAAATACCCACTCATTATTAGATACACTCTGGTTTTAATATTCTTAAAACAAAGCGCATTTCAGAAATAGTCTTATGTGAGATGTGACCCACAATGGAAAAAATTCTCTTAAGGTTCCCCCCAGGCCTGGAATTTTGAAGAATCCGAATTTTGTTTTGTCTTAAAAGGTATTTTAGGGGCTTAAAAATAACATACCAAAGGATGGATGTCGGCAAAAATGTCGAAATGCCCAAACTTTCCATTCTGCGGCAGCGCCCCACAGGTATGTCACATGATTTTATAGTACTTAAAACCTTCAACGCGTTTTTTTATAGTGAAAATTTTAATGTTTTGTTCAAACCACCACTTCGCGAAAAAAACAAAATATCGAAAAAATCTTACGTACGTCTCTTGCTGTTGTTATATATTCGGGTTTTTGTCCCAGGAACAAAATTGAGGAGGTTACATCTTCGAAAATGGACCCGTCTAAAAAATGAGGTGCCTCCGAAGAAATGCTGGACAGCCGCCATTTCGAATTTAATTGACAGGAAAAAATTTGTATTTGTATATGAAAACCTAAATTATAAAACCTCTTTCACAGATTTTCGATTAATCTTTATGTTGAGTCACAAAAAATTCATAAAGTATGCCCATTTTTTCACGCTCTAAACCAGCTTCCAGGTTATAGAGTAGAATCCTTTTAGAGAACCACCATGCAGGGGTTCTGTGGGGTTGTGATATTGTTTTGTCGTAAGCGACGCAAGCGAACAATTTTAGTAATTACAATTTCGAAAACAAAATTCTTTAAATAAGCCTTTTCTTTGTCCCAATCTAAATCAATAACCTATCGGCCTGATAGTGCGTACTGATACGGCACGAAAATATACGAAGGCTACCGAATGCGATCAGCCAATCGACTGCGGTCGGCGTGCGGATTGCGGGCAGCAGAGAGAGCGAATCGAAAATACATTAATAGTGTTATTATACGTAATACAAATAAGTAATGCCAATTAAGAATATGTATATGTTTTTACATTCCGTGGAGGGGGAGGGTTGAACCCCTGAACCCCCCCCCCTGGCTACGCCCATGTGCACCACCTCTTATAGTGTCCTACAAATTTCAATAAATATAAGATGTGGATAAGTACTCAATTGAGTTTTAAATTGATTAAGTTGTTAATGCTTCTGATGTTGGACGGAAGGTTGTTGTAAGGCTGCAATCGCATGCATAGTAAGCTCGCGGGAGTTAAATTACGAGAGAAATAATGCTATCAGGTTGGTGTCTAAGTAATGACTGCCTTTATTAATTCTTAAATGTACCTTAACACATAGCTAATACCTAATTTGCTTATTCGTAGTTTTATTGGCAACGGAAGCAACAGGTATCGTAATCGGAACCTTTTCGTTTCCGTTCCCATTAATATTTTATATGTATCTAGAATTTCGTGGCGGCTTTTCTGTTAGTGTCATCACAACTTTAAGGTTCGATGACACTTTCTGAGCTATACATAACACGCTACTTCGGATGCGGGTAGTGGTGTGGTGTAGTGGTAGTGGTTCCTCTTGGGATACGGTCGTAAACTACAGGTAGCTGCGTCTTCTAAAGCGCGGTGGTGGTGAACTTTCCACTTGGATCTGCGTTAGGCCTAGGAAGAGCGCTCTATCGGCAGCATCAGATTTCGTAAAAAGTGTACTTTGAACGTTGCTTAAAAGGTAGAGCAATTTATCGGCGGCGGCGGACTTCGTAGAAAGTGCCTGCGTTATCTGGGGGCAGAACAATCTGTCGGCGGCGGTGCATTTCGTAGCAAAAGTCTGCAACTACGCTACCACGATTAAACTCCCTTTACGGAGACGCAATTTCTAAACAAGGAAAATTTAAACGCCTGGCTGAAACAAGCCCCAACGATTAAATTTTCTTTACGTAGACGCAACGCCTATAAGACCAAATAAGGAAAATCCAAACCCCCGGCTGAAACAAGCCCCAACGATTAAATTTCCTTACGGAGAGTGAGAAAAAGTGAAAAGACAGGAAAGTTCCAATTGTAAACAATGTTTGGCCTTCATAGCCAAATATGAAAAGCAAGTAGGCATTTATTTTGCGTGATTGAATTATGCGGAAGGTGATATCGATGATATTAAAAGGGAAAGGAAACTTTGACGCTTAGTCAAAGATCCCATCTTCTTCGACAGACGAAAACTCTCTCGTCTCAGAGTCCTAATGTAATATGACACGGCCTCCAGGATGTGGCCGGCGGGATTGCGTTGGTCGTCTCTTGCAGGGGTTATCCGGAGAGACGGGCAGTAGTCTTTTCGCCGCAGAAGTCGAAGGTTTAGTCAAGAGCCAGCTTCGATAAGTCTTCCATGTTTCCTATCTTCGGTCGTCGCGTCGTTGCACCCAATTAATTTGGTTAATTTCTAAAGGTCTTTGCCTCACTACGGTTCGTGATCGACTGAGGTCTTCTTTATTTTCAATCGCCTGCGCATACCGGCTGAGCTGTTGTTGGTATCTATGTGATATGCATTTGCTGTGGTCCTTTTCGAATCTCGTATGTGTGCTCGGGTTGTTGCAGCTCTGTGCATAGCAAGTCTGCGGCCTCCTAGTTTTAGCGTGCATCCAGCCTTTCCTAAGAGGTCCATGCCTAGTATGGCGTCTCCTGCCAAGGTGGGTAGGAAAAAACCCTTCAAATTGGCGCCCGAGCAGGGACCTGCAGAAAGTTCAACCGTTTGATGTACCAGTCCCGGAACTGAAGCAGAAGCAGAGTCCACCGACCGACACTGAAACTTAGCCGACCAGCTTCCAAAATGACTGCCGACACCGACCCTAAAGTACTTGAAGACGATGCCCAGGAATTCGAGGAGAACCCAAATCCGTACCAGATTTCAGGTTTCATATATTTTTCAAAGAAGCTCGAGTTAATAGAGACCCTTATCTTACGTGGATAAGACACAAGTGGAACGGTCCAGGAATTACGTCAACGCCTGAGTCACGACCTTAAAGAATTGCGCATGCACTGGTCAACGCACAATTTCTGCGCTGAGTGGGAGGACAAGGTGGAGGAGAGGTATAATGCCGATCCTTCAGAGGAAGTAGACTACGCAACCAGTTCTGGATCGAACGTACTGCCGTCCACGTCGGAACACAAACGACAAAAATTATTCCAAAGCAGACTTCAGGTACCACTGTTCCAACCAACTAACTCGTCGTGTTAAATGGTTCACCGGTAGGGCCATTACAAGTGGGCGACATAGTTCTTATTACAGATTCCACTAATCCATGGAACTGTTTGCCAAAAGGGCGAGTAGTAGCCAAAAAACCCTCGAAAGGTGGACAAGTATGATATGAAGCGCCGTGGTCAAACCAACTTCGGGCACCTTCGACCGAACGCTGCTGGTAAGACTGGCCACTCTGGACATCATGAATTCAACTAAGACTACCCACGAGAGAACATATAAGAAAGGAGTGTTGGTAATTCCCTAAGAAAGTAAGTTCCACTCGTTGGCCACGTTGCATTTTGTGGATTGCGGGGTAGTGGCGACGTGGCAGTTGTGTATTGCTGGGTAGTGGCTAATGGCTGCATGGTACTTTGTAGATGTCAATCATCAGTTATTAATTGCAGAGAAAGAAGACGAACAGCAGCAGCAGATCGACGAAGAACAGAAAAAATATATTGTAAAAAAAAGAAACTATTGTAAATAGTTAATATAAGAATATGAAAAATATGAAGAAATATGTAAGAAATACAATGAATATATGTATATTTAAATGAAGGTTCTAACATGATTGGAAAAGAACGTTGAAGCGAGTTCTTTTATTGCTGAGCCAGACATCTCAACAGTATCTCCTTCTCCAGTAGTGGCTGCGATTCTAGTAATCAGCCCTATCACGAATTCCATCGTAATCGAAAATGTGCTCCGAACCACGAAAAATCTATTACAAATTTCATACGCAGTGAAAAGTCTGCTACGAATTTCGAAGTTCGTGAAATTTGGTATCACTAAATCCGAATTAACTGGAAAATCTCCAACTTTTCTACGATGAGTTGTTTGTGTCGGGATCGAAGAATATCTTGTGTTTTGAATCGTTTTGCTTTTAAAAATAATTTAGGTATTGCTTTAAAACGGCAAAAAAACAACAAATAAATCGCAATACGAAAGGCTTTATGAACTGTTGAAAGAGAAGCCCGATATTGCGCAAGGATATACCAAAGCTAAAAGCAAATGATTTCCGGTAACAAGTTAAATGCAATTTAAACGCTTTTGGGCCACCTTCAAAAGATTACAGATTCAATTAAAACAAATATATTTTTAAATCCTTTTCAAAACTTATAGGTTTTTAAAAGGAAACTGGTCGACAACAAAAAAGAGGTCAATGCAACTGGTGGCTCAGAGTGCCGGCAACACTCCCACTCAAAGCTGGAGGAAGGAGTCATTAAACTGACAGGACTGCAAACTTCCACATCGGGAATAAGAAACGTGCATTACTTTGGTTATGGAATCTGTGCTGAGCCTGGGAGAGTTTCAAATTAGCCCGAAACTGAAAATGTGGCTTCTGAGTTTGATGAACCACCTGAAGTAGATGTGTCCTTGTCATCCGATCGTGGCACTTATCGGCAAAATCAGTCCTCAGCTCAGCTAAAAGTCGATAATACTGCTATGCGAACCTCTTAAGGAAGCAAGTAGGTAATGGGGCGGTTGAGCCTGGGAAAATTCTGATGAGCGTGGGAAAATTCTGAGCGAGCCAAAAGGGTGCCGTCGGTCTGATCAAAAGGAGATAATAGGGTTTAGAGGCACGTAGGTTGAAGATCCTTACGATGGGATGAGAGTAAAGAAAAAATGAAAAGTAATGTTGTGTGTGTGCGAAGAATCAAGAATAGACACGATCTGTTGATAGATCTTAGAACGTGGGTGTGAAATTTTGGTAGTTTGTTGATAGATATAGGAATAGGTAGGACTGAGATTGTGATATGAGATAAGAAAATAGAGACAATAAAGGGGGAAGATGGTTTCTATTGAGTATTTTTTATGGTTTTTTGTTTTAGATTTCGCTGGCGCTTGGAAGTGGTTGATTTTTTTTATATGTTTGGAATTTGTTTGAGGGTGAGGTGAGGGTAGTAGTAGGAATGTTTTTTTTTTTTTTGGTTTTGGCTGTATGCTAGATAATTTGGTCACGTCCGATATTTGGTTGGGGGCATAGATTGTGTATGAGCAAGTCGTTTCACAGCTTAGCATGAAAGGTCGTTGTCATGTGGTTGTTTTACTCTATACCGTAGGGTAAGGAAGTGACCCATGTTCACATAGCAATAAAATCCATGATCAATGTTGAAACCGAGTATCTGTGTTGTGTGATTTTATTGCAGAGGAAGCATCTAGCAGGTGATAAAGTAATACACATTGTAAGGAAAGATGATGCTGAGATTATGAAAATGCTATGGTACATTGTTTTTTTTTTTTTGTAATTGATTGTGGAGAAGACGAAATAAAATAAATGAACTGGTTTCCTTTTGTATTATAGATTTCATTGACAATTGGTGGTGGTTAGTTTTTTTGATGTAAAATAGAGAATTTGGCCTCGACCGATATTTGTTTTGTTTTGATACATATCTTGTACTCAATGAATTTCGTCACATCCGAAAATTGGTTATGCATATAGTTATACTGTAAAGTAAGAATGCGACCCATGTTTTGTTTTGAATTTTGAATTTTGTTGGCAAGATTTGAAGGTTTGGGATTGACTTGTCACATCCTGTATTGGTGGTTGTGGATGGTTTTTATTAATTTTAAAACTCTGGCTCGTCCGCTCAGAACTCCACAGACAGTGTAACTTTTGTATATTTTTTTTTGTTGTACCGGGAGTGTAAAATATACCAACAATGTAAAAATGCATTGTGAATATTGATAGAGGGATGAGGTAGTCAGAACTTATAGTTAAGCTATGGAATAATTTGTTTTCAGTTCTTGAATGTGATGTTGTCTCTTTTTTCTTTTATAAATCAGTGGCACCAATAACCAACCTATTAAATCCCCTAGAGTTTCTACTATAAAAGCAAATGTTCTCTGAGTCTTCTATTCAGTTTATTTTTGAACATCCTTTATTCGATCCTCTGAAAAAATCTTAAGAAAATCATAATTATCATCATGTCTTTTTTAAATAAAATTAAACAAGCAGTGAGGTCGTCTTCGTCTTCGTCGTCTGGGTTGGCTACCTACCAAAAGCCTATTTTAAGCCTTTCGAAGGTTGATAAAAAGAAGAGGTATGCCATTCTGAAGGCAAAAAGATGTAACACAAAGTTTGGGGAGCAAATCCTCCTTGAACTGGAGGAATTCAAGGTAATTAAAAATTAAAATTTATAACTGTTCAATTTTGACTCCCTTTTTTTCTTAAAGGTTTTCCTCCCTAAACGATGCAACTTGCAGCTGGACGAGGAAGACGTCCTGCAATTGGACCGCTGCTGCTTGGAAGTAGTGGGCCCATACGGGGAGATGTCCGTGGAAGTTGACTTCCACATGAAAGATGACGAGCATCAGGAGCCACAGCCACAGTATCATCAGCAACAATTTCAGCAACTACAACAAGGTCAGCAAAATTATCAACAGCAGCAATATCCTCAGCAACAGCATCATCAGCAACAAGAACAGCAACAACATCAGCATCCGCAACAGCCTCAACAACAACACCAGCTGGAGCAACAGCATGAAAACTATCAAGAACAGCAGCCACATCAACAGCAGCCGCAACAACCACAAACAGTTGAGATCTTGGATCAAATCATATTGCAGAAACCGAAGCAAAAGAGGAAGCAGAAGCTTCCAGTTCAAGAAGAGGTAAACTATGTACCTCAATTGTTTTTCGATAAAAATAATAAATTGTTGCAATCTCAGAAAAATTTTTTTCGATAAATAAAAATAAATCGAAAAATTGAAATCATTTTTTTTATTTACTTCTCATTATTATTTTCAGAAAATAAAAGTCATGAGCGACTCTCATATAAACACTAAGCGGTTCAATTTGAAAGGCCACAAAATTAAAAACTTTTTGAAATAAAAAACTTTACACAAATTTTCTTTAGCCTTTTTAATTATTCGGTTTCAGCTATTGTCATAACAGTATACATAGTTTCTTTTTAGTTTCCTACCATATTTTGTTGCCTCATTTCTCTTGACTAGGGTGATATTAGTGGCATGATCAGTGCTTCTAATGACAAGTTTAATTCGCCAAGTACTCGAAAATGGTTATCCTGGACACGTCGTCGCTCTTCTTCGACAGCATCAGTATTAACTGAACCTATTAGATTGTGTGATAAGACTTTGCGAGTTTTTTGTTCATCGACTTCTTCGTAATGATTTTCAGTGGGGCCATATCTGGTGATGTATTCATTTCGATCTTCAGATGAATCAACTGTATAAAGTGTTTTCGAGCGGAAGCTCTTTGCTGACCGAGGTGGAAAGGAATTCCTCGGTACACTCTTTGATGGACCAGGAACTGGCAGTATTGGCAAAAGCCTGTCCTTGTAGTAAGGAATGTTTGTATGAAATTTGACATCACCTACCTCGTAGTATGCATATGAGTAGGTATGATCGATGATCACTCGCTTAGGTTGTTGTTGCTGCAGAGTTGGAATGGAATTCCTCCATACACTCTCTGATGAAGAAGGAGTTGACAGTATTGGTAAAAGCCTGTCCTTGTTAAGAATGTTTGTATGAAATTTGACATCACCTGGCTCGTAGTATGCATATGAGTAGGCATGATCGAAGGTCACTAGTTGAGGTTGATGTTGTTGTATTTGTGGTATGTCTTTCATTGGTTGATGAAGTGGAATTACAGAAGACGTCGATGGAGTCTGTGTCACGGGCATATTTGTATCCACATCACCAGCAGCAAAATAATAATCCAAAGGTTTGTTCAAAGGTTCAAAACAGTCCATCCTCATTGCCGGCGCTAATTTTTGTAGGATAAGGGATACTTGGGCCTGGGAACTTTCTGAGCGAGCCAAAAGGATACCGTCGGTCTGATCAAAGGGAGATAATAGCGTTTAGAGTCACGTAGGTTGAAGATCCTTACGATGGGATGAGAGTAAAGAAAAAATGAAAAGTAATGTTGTGTGTGTGCGAAGAATCAAGAATAGACACGATCTGTTGATAGATCTTAGAACGGGGGTGTGAAATTTTGGTAGTTTGTTGATAGATATAGGATTAGGTAGGACTGAGATTGTGATATGAGATAAGAAAATAGAGACAATAAAGGGGGAGATGGTTTCTATTGAGTATTTTTTTATGGTTTTTTGTTTTAGATTTCGCTGGCGCTCGGAAGTGGTTGATTTTTTTTTTATAAGTTTGGAATTTGTACGCCGGTAGGTGAGGGTAATAGGAATGTTTTTTTTTGGTTTTGGCTGTACGCTAGAGAATATGGCCACGTCCGATATTTGGTTGGGGGCATAGATTGTGTATGAGCAAGTCGTTTTACAGCTTAGCATGAAAGGTCGTTGTCATGTGGTTCTTTTACTCTATACCGTAGGGTAAGGATGTGAGAAGTGACCCATGTTCGAATAGCGATCGCTTAACGACAAAATCCATGATCAATGTTGAAATCGAGTATCTGTGTAGCACAGGAAGGTAAAATAATTGCCAAAAGAGTAAGGATGGTTTTTTCTTGAAAGGAATTATTATAAGGTTGTCGGCATTGAACAAAGGATAATAATAAAAACGTCTAGAGGTGATGCCCCTTATCATCCAAATATATTTCTGCATTAAGACAAAATTTTAAAATATGTTTCAAGTCCTCGTCCTCATCATCAGACAGGTTCTGAGGGATTATTTACCTCAATGATGAATAACTACCTTAAAATAAAGCAAGAAGCTTCAGGGTGGCCAAGTATATGTTTATCTGAAGAGGATAAAAACAAATATATTGAGGATTTTCTCGAGAAGGAAAATATCAAGCTGGAATTTTATGAAAATCTCCCAATTCCGAAGAATCTCCAAACAGTTGATGGAAAAGAATTTTTTAATAAGCATTTTGAAAATCTTATGAAGCAACATCAAATAAATCATTACTCAACATTTAGCGTTCTTAAAGCATCGATCGTTGAACGATTTAATCGTACCTTAAAATCACTCATGTGGAAGGAATTCAGTGTGAATGGTACATATAGATGAACTGACATGGTAACGTCGTTAACTAAAACGTATAATAATTCTACACATCGTACAATAAAAATGAAACCAGCGTTAAAACCCATACAAAATGAAAAAAACATTTTACTCTCAACAGTATATAACCATGTCAGACTCCATGTTATTACCAAGTTTAAAATTGAAGAGCCTGTGAGAATAAGTAAATATAAACATGCATTTGAAAAAGGATATAGGTACACCTAATTGGACCACAGAAATATTTAAAATATCAAAAGTTCAACTTTCAAATCCTGTCACCTAAAAAAAAAAAAAAAAAAAAATAGGGTGGCGCAACAGAGCGAAGAGCCCCTAGGCCTAGTGCATTTCTCACAACCATGCCTTGTGAGGGAATGGAAGGGACCTAAAATTTTCTGACGGTTCCGAACGGCTAATCAAGAAAGCGCTTTTCAAGGCAATGAATACTAACGGAGGACTTACCTATTCCTCGCGAAAGGCTATACCCGCAGAAAAAACATTTTTGCCTCTGCTGGAGTTCGAACTCAAATCTCTGGATTAATAGGGCCCATACACTACGCATGCATGCATGCTCAATCAAAAGATTGCGCAATATTGCTTTCGCCCTACACTACTCATGCAAACTGCGCAATCTTCATTCGTGTTTTTATAGCCGTTAAGACAAGTTGTTTAGGTTTCCAAGCCAAAACTACGCTGCTGCTCTTCTCTTCATTCAAATTTTATCACTTGACTGAGCAATTTTGCCCACACACCACACATGCATGCATGCGCAAACAAGAAAATATCAAAAAATTCTGATTTTGCTCATGCCGCATGCACAACCACTCAGTCAACACCATACACTTTCAATCGGCATGCGCAATCACTTGATTGCGCATGCATGCATGTGTATAGTGTATGGGCCCTATAACAGGCGGACATGCTAACCATCACACCACGGGTACCACTGTCACCTATCTTTTAGAACATTTTCAAAATTCGGATATGACGTTTCAAACATTTCAAAGGGTGTGTTCTGAATGCTGGAATGCTTCGTATGGGTTTTTTAGTTATTGACAAGGATAGCCCTAGTAATAATGGTTGTTATAGAAACGTTTTGGCTGTTTCCTAAACTATAAAAGAGTTTAACTACAGTCACGATCAACAGTCGTACTGCATCAGTTCGAAGGTATACAGTGCTCAAACTGATACAGTTAAAAGCAGATCATCACAGTTTATAACTATTTACATTCTATAATTCAACATCTACACTATGATGCAAATAAATGAAGATTTAACAAAAGAGCTTATTAAGACTACTGATGCTCTACGAAAAAAGTATAAAGCTCTGAGAGAGGGGAAAGAAGCGCTCGAACTTCAACTTGAAGAGACTTTCAAACCTATTACGAAACCTCTTAAAGATTTAATAGAACACACAAACCTATTACGAAACCTCTTAAAGATATAATAGAATACACAAAAGGAAAACATTCGAAAAAACCCCAACAACAGCATCATTTTGAGTCTCCGCACAAGAAAATAAAACTGAATTATGAAAATGAAAATGGTGATGATGAAGATGATGATGAGGATGACTATGATGATGAGGATGTTAATGATGAATTTAGAACACCCAATATTAAGAACACTAGTACTTCACTCATGAGTGAATCAACCCCTAAAACGTCCAAGCTATCGTCAGTTAGAAACAGAACTAGTAGAAGTGATCGTGTACGAAGAAGTCTTGCTCGCAACTTTGGTTTGCAATTAAAACAAAAATTTGAAGAAATTCCTCAGTCATATATAGATTTATTAATAAATAATTCAAAATCCCTTGACGAAGTGTATGGAGTTCATTTGAACAATGGTAAACTACAAATCGGGGACAAAGAGTTAAAAATTCGAGGAAAAGAACTAAAAATTAATAATAAGACATAACGGCACGAAGGGTTTGTTTGAACTAATATTCAGGAAAAAACCTAGCACTTCCTTATATAGTAACGAAGATTTAAAAGCGTATAAAGATATAATGTATAATACCAATGCTTATAGAAGGTCTTACGATTCCAGAAACCAGATACAAGGTCATAGAGGATATAAATACAGGGAAATCATAAGTAAACTATTAAATGATGACAATAATGCTAGTGTCACTTCACCTTCAATCGGTTCTGGATTGATGCAATTATCAAATAATAAGAAAGATTTCTTCTGGGGCAATCCAAACGAACTCGTAGATCGTTTAAGACTTCTTATTGCATCACAACAATCCGGTAACAATAATCATTCTAAAGAGATTGCTTCAATTATTGAAGAATTAAAGGAGGCCAATATAGTTCAGTAAAAAAAGTATCGGACGTTTTTCAAATAGAACAGTGAAAGGGAGACCTGGACCCAGAGGAGTGAAAGGTGAACATCGTCCTATAGGATTGAAAGGAGAAAGAGGGTTGCCTGGTCCAGCTGGTGTAGGATTTGACAAAACTGAAAACGATGATTATAATTTAAAGAGGAATCGATTAAAATATTCAAGACACCCGAAGAAAGTGATGATGCAGCTTCAAAGAAATATGTTGATGGAGTATATGTAATCAACTTAAAACATATTTTCCATTTCAATTAGAGACAATCGAAAAAAAATTCATCAACAGTACAAATAGTAATAAACACATTAAAAACAACCACGTGAAGCTCACTTTAATGACAAAAAATTAATTACATGTTTGAAAAATAAATATTTCTTATTAATATATACAATTTACGTGTTTTTTTAAAAGAAATATCATAAATGAGCTTGTAGATGTGCTGATATCCAAGAGTTGTGTTCAGAAGGAAAACCAAGCCATTTTACAAAAACTTTATTTTTTCTCCTACGAATCACTTTTCTACAAGATAAGTACCTATCGGGAAACTTATTTTTTTTTTTTTTTTTGTAGTTCCACCTCATAGAAACCACTTTTTACAGGGTGACCTTAAAATATTCTAAGAGATAGGTGACAGGATTTGAAAGTTGAACTTTTGATATTTTCAATTTTCAAATGCATGTTTATATTTACTTATTCTCACAGGCTCTTCAACTTTAAACTTGGTAATAACATGGAGTCTGACATGGATATATGCTGTTGAGAGTAAAATGTTTTTTTCATTTTGTATGGGTTTTAACGCTGGTTTCATTTTTATTGTACGATGTGTAGAATTATTATACATTTTAGTTAACGACGTTACCATGTCAATTCATCTATATGTACCATTCACAATGAATTCCTTCCACATGAGTGATTTTAAGGTACGATTAAATCGTTCAACGATCGATGCTTTAAGAACGCTAAATGTTGAGTAATGATTTATTTGATGTTGCTTTATAAGATTTTCAAAATGCTTATTAAAAAATTCTTTTCCATCAACTGTTTGGAAATTCTTCGGAATTCGGAGATTTCAGAAAATTCCAGCTTGATATTTTCCTTCTCGAGAAAATCCTCAATATATTTGTTTTTATCCTCTTCAGATAAACATATACTTGGCCACCCTGAAGCTTCTTGCTTTATTTTAAGGTAGTTATTCATCATTGAGGTAAATAATCCCTCAGAACCTGTCTGATGATGAGGAGGAGGACTTGAAACATATTTTAAAATTTTGTCTTAATGCAGAAATATATTTGGATGATAGAGGCATCACCTCTCAAAAACCCAGCTCACAGCTCTGAAGGTGTATGAAGATGTATGAGATGTTTCTATAAAGAATTATCTTGAAAAATCATACGAACTACATACACAATGTATTCAATTTGCAGTCGAGAAATTAGAGAAACACTTTTTTTTTTTGCAAATGCCATTGACAGCTAAAACTGAAATTATTACTTAGAGACGAATCCGATATAAATCTTCGAGCAAATCCATCTGAACCTTAGTAACACATTGACAAGATAGCAGACAATAATGTCCAACATAAATATCAAGTTCATTTTCGATGAGATCCTGGATTTTATGAAAGCACATCAACATGAGCTGCTGGACGATCATCATGAATATCTGACAGGATGCTTATCCTTCTTGAAGATGTATAGAAACGTATCCTCTATCACATCGAAACATGGATGTCATTTTGTTAACTGCCCTTGGTCAAAGAATTTATGCCAAGACGGCCCTGATACTTGTGCATGTTATTTGATTGAAAATAGAATGCTCAAAGTAAAGAAGATAATGTTGTTGTACGAAAGATTAAAATAAATAGATTAAAAATAAAAGAATCTTTGAAATGTATTATTTCAAATCCAGCTTGCCGTCAAAATACAACTGCCCAAGCGCTTCTCTCTTGACCATTAATTTAGTCATTATTTGACATGGGTATCTGTGCATCTGAAAATGAGAATAATCGATATCTTCTCACAGTAATACATACATTTTCCAAGTTTACATAGACATTTCCTTCGGTAACTGGCAGAAATTTATGAATTCTAACAACTTCCCTTGTTAAAGGTCAGATGATCACAAAAAATTAGCGCCGGCAATGAGGATGGACTGTTTTGAACCTTTGAACAAACCTTTGGATTATTATTTTGCTGCTGGTGATGTGGATACAAATATGCCCGTGACACAGACTCCATCGACGTCTTCTGTAATTCCACTTCATCAACCAATGAAAGACATACCACAAATACAACAACATCAACCTCAACTAGTGACCTTCGATCATGCCTACTCATATGCATACTACGAGCCAGGTGATGTCAAATTTCATACAAACATTCTTAACAAGGACAGGCTTTTACCAATACTGTCAACTCCTTCTTCATCAGAGAGTGTATGGAGGAATTCCATTCCAACTCTGCAGCAACAACAACCTAAGCGAGTGATCATCGATCATACCTACTCATATGCATACTACGAGGTAGGTGATGTCAAATTTCATACAAACATTCCTTACTACAAGGACAGGCTTTTGCCAATACTGCCAGTTCCTGGTCCATCAAAGAGTGTACCGAGGAATTCCTTTCCACCTCGGTCAGCAAAGAGCTTCCGCTCGAAAACACTTTATACAGTTGATTCATCTGAAGATCGAAATGAATACATCACCAGATATGGCCCCACTGAAAATCATTACGAAGAAGTCGATGAACAAAAAACTCGCAAAGTCTTATCACACAATCTAATAGGTTCAGTTAATACTGATGCTGTCGAAGAAGAGCGACGACGTGTCCAGGATAACCATTTTCGAGTACTTGGCGAATTAAACTTGTCATTAGAAGCACTGATCATGCCACTAATATCACCCTAGTCAAGAGAAATGAGGCAACAAAATATGGTAGGAAACTAAAAAGAAACTATGTATACTGTTATGACAATAGCTGAAACCGAATAATTAAAAAGGCTAAAGAAAATTTGTGTAAAGTTTTTTATTTCAAAAAGTTTTTAATTTTGTGGCCTTTCAAATTGAACCGCTTAGTGTTTATATGAGAGTCGCTCATGACTTTTATTTTCTGAAAATAATAATGAGAAGTAAATAAAAAAAATGATTTCAATTTTTCGATTTATTTTTATTTATCGAAAAAAATTTTTCTGAGATTGCAACAATTTATTATTTTTATCGAAAAACAATTGAGGTACATAGTTTACCTCTTCTTGAACTGGAAGCTTCTGCTTCCTCTTTTGCTTCGGTTTCTGCAATATGATTTGATCCAAGATCTCAACTGTTTGTGGTTGTTGCGGCTGCTGTTGATGTGGCTGCTGTTCTTGATAGTTTTCATGCTGTTGCTCCAGCTGATGTTGTTGTTGAGGCTGTTGCGGATGCTGATGTTGTTGCTGTTCTTGTTGCTGATGATGCTGTTGCTGAGGATATTGCTGCTGTTGATAATTTTGCTGACCTTGTTGTAGTTGCTGAAATTGTTGCTGATGATACTGTGGCTGTGGCTCCTGATGCTCGTCATCTTTCATGTGGAAGTCAACTTCCACGGACATCTCCCCGTATGGGCCCACTACTTCCAAGCAGCAGCGGTCCAATTGCAGGACGTCTTCCTCGTCCAGCTGCAAGTTGCATCGTTTAGGGAGGAAAACCTTTAAGAAAAAAAGGGAGTCAAAATTGAACAGTTATAAATTTTAATTTTTAATTACCTTGAATTCCTCCAGTTCAAGGAGGATTTGCTCCCCAAACTTTGTGTTACATCTTTTTGCCTTCAGAATGGCATACCTCTTCTTTTTATCAACCTTCGAAAGGCTTAAAATAGGCTTTTGGTAGGTAGCCAACCCAGACGACGAAGACGAAGACGACCTCACTGCTTGTTTAATTTTATTTAAAAAAGACATGATGATAATTATGATTTTCTTAAGATTTTTTCAGAGGATCGAATAAAGGATGTTCAAAAATAAACTGAATAGAAGACTCAGAGAACATTTGCTTTTATAGTAGAAACTCTAGGGGATTTAATAGGTTGGTTATTGGTGCCACTGATTTATAAAAGAAAAAAGAGACAACATCACATTCAAGAACTGAAAACAAATTATTCCATAGCTTAACTATAAGTTCTGACTACCTCATCCCTCTATCAATATTCACAATGCATTTTTACATTGTTGGTATATTTTACACTCCCGGTACAACAAAAAAAAATATACAAAAGTTACACTGTCTGTGGAGTTCTGAGCGGACGAGCCAGAGTTTTAAAATTAATAAAAACCATCCACAACCACCAATACAGGATGTGACAAGTCAATCCCAAACCTTCAAATCTTGCCAACAAAATTCAAAATTCAAAACAAAACATGGGTCGCATTCTTACTTTACAGTATAACTATATGCATAACCAATTTTCGGATGTGACGAAATTCATTGAGTACAAGATATGTATCAAAACAAAACAAATATCGGTCGAGGCCAAATTCTCTATTTTACATCAAAAAAACTAACCACCACCAATTGTCAATGAAATCTATAATACAAAAGGAAACCAGTTCATTTATTTTATTTCGTCTTCTCCACAATCAATTACAAAAAAAAAAAAAAAAACAATGTACCATAGCATTTTCATAATCTCAGCATCATCTTTCCTTACAATGTGTATTACTTTATCACCTGCTAGATGCTTCCTCTGCAATAAAATCACACAACACAGATACTCGGTTTCAACATTGATCATGGATTTTATTGCTATGTGAACATGGGTCACTTCCTTACCCTACGGTATAGAGTAAAACAACCACATGACAACGACCTTTCATGCTAAGCTGTGAAACGACTTGCTCATACACAATCTATGTCCCCAACCAAATATCGGACGTGACCAAATTATCTAGCATACAGCCAAAACCAAAAAAAAAAAAAAACATTCCTACTACTACCCTCACCTCACCCTCAAACAAATTCCAAACATATAAAAAAAATCAACCACTTCCAAGCGCCAGCGAAATCTAAAACAAAAAACCATAAAAAATACTCAATAGAAACCATCTTCCCCCTTTATTGTCTCTATTTTCTTATCTCATATCACAATCTCAGTCCTACCTATTCCTATATCTATCAACAAACTACCAAAATTTCACACCCACGTTCTAAGATCTATCAACAGATCGTGTCTATTCTTGATTCTTCGCACACACACAACATTACTTTTCATTTTTTCTTTACTCTCATCCCATCGTAAGGATCTTCAACCTACGTGCCTCTAAACCCTATTATCTCCTTTTGATCAGACCGACGGCACCCTTTTGGCTCGCTCAGAATTTTCCCACGCTCATCAGAATTTTCCCAGGCTCAACCGCCCCATTACCTACTGAAGCAGATAGAATTTCAAAGCGATTATCTTTTTTTAAAAACAGCATAGTACTACGAGGAGCAAGGAAAACGAATCGAAGATATTGCTGTAAGCACAAAAAGAAAATACAGAGCAATGGGCAAATTGTGTGATTTAAAAAAATAGCTCGATAGCTCTTGTCTTGCTTGTAGGGATCCTTCGGTTTCTTGAGGCCTTTTTTTAGATTTATTTTATTTTAGTATCTTTTAAAATAGACTTAAGTCCTTTAAAAGCAAAAGTTAATGTATAATAATTAAAAAGCTATTTTAACTATAAACAAACTAATATAATCTTGCAGTAATCTAATTTACAAAAATGGAAATGAATTCAATTATTTAACTTTAATTAAATTAATAGTAATCAGGATTGTTAGCCAAATACCTAAAAAGCATTGTATCAAAATTTAAAGTACCTCGTAGTTTTCTAATGTCTAATGGTAGAGAATTACATAGTTTGACAGTATACACAAAGAACTGGCGTTTAGTAGCTAAACATGTATATTATGTTGGTTGCATAAAAGTAAACGTTCTATTTGAATTAGAGGAAATCAACTTGTTATATAAGTAAAGCGGGTCTTTTTTAGTCACTGTAACAATACAATATGATACTATGTACAGTAACTAAGTAATGGTAACTCTATAATACATAGTTTATGTACTAGCTTATAGTCATACATATAAAATAAAGCCAGTCGTTAATCACACGTTGTAGTTCACACACTTCTCATTTATCGGGTATCACAGTCACTACATTATTAAGAGATTTTAAGGCAATGTAATTCAAGTATGCGTTCAGAGTACATCCTAGTAAATTTTCCTTATATCGAGAAACATGGTCAAAAAAATTATCGAAAGGTATTACCAAAAACGTTTTGAGAAGGAAGTCGTCGGTTAGGATAAAGTTCCTGGTATCTTCGTTGTGCTCTTCTTGAATCATAAAGTTTCTTTAAAGATCATAAAGTTCAAAGTTGATAAATTACCTTACCAGCATAGCATTTATGCTAAGGTCTCCTTTGCGATTGTATTACAACCCTATTTCATCATTTGGAACAATTATATTAATGTGTGTTCCATCGACACACATAACGACGCGACGCCTGGGAAACTCGCCTTCATACAGAAGTCCCTTTTCGCAGTATTTTTTTCTGACTCGCTCATCTGGAGTTGTATCCACACAGGACAGAGCCTTCTTTCCAAAACATTTACACATTTTTGAATGTTAAGGAAAATGTGGACTGTGCCATGCCAACCTCATATTCGTTACCAACACCAAGTTGGTATCCCCTCCTGCCAAAAATCGCATAACAGCTACAAGCCGGAAAATCAAACTAATTGAACAAGAAAACACCCCCATATCCAACTCATGTTCCAGCTCATGTAAAACATATTGGAATGCCAGTTTATAAAATCGGAAATTTCTTTGAAATCTTTTGATTGTCCAAAACATAAACAAAAACAAGATCAAAATACCTGTACTGTACTGAATGACTGTGTTCGACCAGCAATGATTGCGAAGGCGATGAGTCCTTTTTAAAACACTTTTTAGTTTATCATTTTATTTTGTTCACTGGATTGCTTAAGAATTCGTAAATTTATTCAAAATGTATTTCAATAATTTTCACAAATGAGAATGAGAGCGGCACATAAGGCAATGCCTTTTTTTCGTAATTCGTATCATAGCTTTCGTTTGGAGATTTTCTACGAATGGATTTTGAGATAGAGAGGAATATTCCTCTCTGTTGGCCTTCACAGGCTTGAGGTCAGAACTTCTCACATTGGTATGATCTTTTTAGTTTTTGGTGAAACTTCTAGTCTCATTCCTATCGTGGCATCTCTCAATTTCCTCAAACAAGAGCTTCTCATAATGCTTGTTTCTCTTTTGAGAATTCGGTATTATTCCCTTCTTATCTTTGAACAATTTGTTGTTCTGCATCAGCATTTCAGTTTCAAGGGCCCTGTGAAACCCAGGACATCTGACATACAGACTAGTAAATGGAAAGATTTTTGAATAAATAATAAATTTCTAACCAAGCCGTGAAAAGGGAGAACAAACACTATTTCGTGATCACAGATCCCTAATCATGAATCAAGGAGAATTTTTGATAGCCTATGGGCTGATTCAACGTGCTGCATTGTGAACAAATTGTTCTTGTCGTTATACGACAAGCTGTAACGAAATAGAATTCGCCCCTCTTTTCCCTAGTAGACCACATAGACCGCAGACCACAGTAGGCACATGAGGCTGACCGGGCAGCAGGAAAGAGAGGGGTGTCCAGGCTACGACCCCCTTTGGCATGCTTGAATATTCGGGACTTAGCTCGTCGGCGGGGTGGGTTCTTGGAGCAGCTAGCATTGGACTGTAGTTACGAATTACATGCCGTTAATTTCGTAAAAAAAAAATGAAGAGACACGTTGCCACGTTGAGACGATTATGTCGGTGTAGTAGGTTTCCAGATGAGGTTGGACCTGGGAGAATTTTCCCACCCTCGTATCCCTTTGGGATACTACCATGGCTACCACTACTTCCATAGTTCTGCGGTAACTACGCACATTGAACAAATTTGAGTAAGTATAAGCTAATGTGGTTGCACTATTGCCCGAATTAATTTTCATTACTATTACATTTTTACTTCTCTTAATTCTAATACACCCAAAGAAATGATTTCACGCACACAAAATATAAGAACACATCGATAGACCGGAGGTGGGTGTTGCATCACTGGGACACTTTTTGTTATAGGATGATGATTTTTTTTTTTAGTTTTAAATTCATTTTTATTTTTTTATCTCTTATAACTACTTACATGCAATCAAAAATATTTAAACTAGCTTACATAATAACTTACTGACCCTAGGCGGATACTCTAAATTACTCAGTAACTTAATTCTAATGCCTTTCGGCCTAAAGATACAATATGTATATCAAACCTATAACTAATATTATGAATTAAGAAAATTTAAAAAACTTAGTTTTTCTGATCAAATTTTTTGGTTTTTCATAAAATTACTTACAACTAATAAAAACTACTTTAAACTACTTAAACCTAGAGCAGCCACTGTAGCTATTTTTTTGTTTTTTTTTTTTTTTAATTTTTTTCGGTTTTTGTTTGTATTTTTTCTATGTTTTTGGGTTTTTGATGGCGCTTTTAGTTTTTAAATTTTTTTTGGTTTTATTAATTTTTTACAATTTTTTTTGATTTTCGACGCCGCTTTATTTTTATAATTTTTTTTTTTTTGGATTTTTGTACTTTTTACTTTTTTTTTGTTGGTTCTAATTTTCTTTTTTTTTTTTTTGTTGCCACTGTGCCCACCCCCCCCTAAGTCTTACACTCTAAACCTTTGTAAGCCAGCCATTGGCGACTCGCTATGATTAACGTTTTGCATATGTTGCTCAGACAACCACCAGAATAGTTTCGACGTTTTTATAATGTCCAATCGATCGCGATCTGAAACCGCCCTACTGAACCGGAAGAGCTCTTCAACTTCTCCGCCTACTGCGGCGACATCACGGTTGTAAAGGAGCCGTCGTTCTACGGACTAACGGCAGACGTGGTAGATTAACGGAACCGCCAATCTGTCCTGTATCAAACCTATCATGTCAAAATAGACGAAAGCCTCCGGTGGGACAAATCCACTGAAACGTGTGCTCTGCATATATTCTATATTGGTGTAGTAAGCCCCAAATATCAGGCCATTGTTCGAAAACATCGCCCTTGCAGTGTGACCCCGAGTCAGTTTTATAATGAAGTTGTCGATCCTGTTTATTTGAGCCCCGTTGTAAAGGACCTCATTAGGATAATATTTTCTGTACTCCGACTCTGGTGGTCTGTGCAATCCGAGACAGGTACGCAGACACTGTTTCTCAAGCACCCGAATCTTTTCCATTTGAGACGCTGTAACATTGAACAAAACAGGGCACCCATAGACAATCATTGGCCTTATGAGGGCCATGTAGCAAATCACTTTCACTCTGCTGTCAAGTTGTCTGCTGTGAAACAGTCGCCTTGTCAGAGCAAAAGCTCCTCCAGCCCTGGCCAGAGCCGTATCCATATGTTTGTTAAAATATAGATGCTGACCTAGCCAGATGCTGAGGTACTTGACTACTACTTTGTTTGGCAGTGGGTGGAAATGTAGATCAACGATCACCAGCTTGCGCCAGTTTTTTCTCGTATCCCATGAAGCCCGAGCCAACGAAGTTCTAAACACAATTGTTTCCGATTTCTGAAAGTTGATTTTCAACTTCCAGTCATCGCAATATTGCTGAATCTTATCGAAGTCACCTTGCAAGAGACTTCTGATGTCTTCGATCTTTGGACCTGTTCTGTATGCAATGAGGTCATCGGCGTAAGCTATGGCATGGTGAAGAGAACCAATTAGATCGCCAGTGAAAATAGGCGAATTCACCGCTCCCTGTTGCAGACCGTTCTGTATTTTAAAAGTTCTGTTAGAAGTTATATTGCAACTTTTAACAACAAACGTTCTACCATGAAGCATTTCATTAAGAATATAAAGCACAGGGTTTACTCATGCCATACCTGATCAATTTATAGAAAAGGCCGTCTAACAAAACGGTATCGAAAGCCTTCTCCAAGTCAACCAGACATGCACCCGTACACTGCTTTTTAGCTTTGTTCCATTGAATATCAGATACTAGTTTAGACGCGGCATGTATGGTATCATGACCCGCCTTAAAACCGAACTGATTTTCTGGAATAATATGTTTGTCCTCAGCTCATGTGGACAGAGCTCTATTAAGAACTTTCTCGAATACCTTGCTGATACTCGGAAGAAGACTGATTGACCGGAGATTTGCTGGATTGGAACCATCCTTCCCTTTTTTAAGGAGAGGATGTACCACTGCCGTCTTCCAACGCACTGGATAATATGCATTATTCAGTGCATTGTTGAACAACGTGGTGGATATGATGATGATATAGATGAGGATGATGATGATGATGCGGGTGATGATGATGTTGATGATATGGATGATGATGATGATGCATATGCTGATGATGATATGTTGGAGGATAAGTTTGATTTCCCCTTTTTTCAAATTTTATTGTTCACTTTTCCCGGAACTGTGTCTTAGTTTTGAACACTCTTTCTATCTTATTTTTATCTTGTGAAGTGAGTAATAAAAATAACGCGACACAATTATTTTTATTGCTTCACTAAAATTGACTTTATTGCGGTGATCTTTATAAATATACAAAATTATATTTTTTTTTGTTGAGCGTGTCCAGACATCCGATGTAGTTGGTGGTCGTCGGAAAAGAGCCAGAAGCGAAACCGGAAAAAGCAAATGCGACAAATGGCGTGTGTGGTGACATTTGACATTTAAAGTTGTGGCTCTGTACGGTGAGGCATCTGGCATTTGTTCTTGTCGTTCGGTTCGATGAGTTGTTGCTGTGTTCGATGAGTTGTTGTTTGTAATGGAGTTGTACTGGAGTTCACTACAGTATCCCCCCCCCCCCTTTACGAGTTATTGAAGCCAATGGGAGCTTTAATAATTGTGGTGGAGAAGGTACTGAAGCTGTCAGTAGTGGAGGTGGCTCTGTTGTTTCTTCTTTCAGCTGGTAAGATGGTTTTAGGCGCTGAACGGACACATATGCTTCCTTACTAGACATGGCTAGTTTGTATGCGTGTGGTTGACGGTCCAGAACTAATTACGGCCCTGTGTAAGCTGGTTGCAACGGACGTTGCGTGCTGTCGGTGCGCACATAGACATGTGATACGGTTTATAGGTCTTTCGGTACGAAAATTGGCTTTGGTTGGTAACTTCAGAAATTAGGCGATATTTGCTGGAGAGATTCTCTCAGGTCCTGAAGGAAAGCGACGGGTTCCTGGATGATGCTAGGTGCTGATAAGAAGTCTCCAGGTAGTCGCAATTCCGTTCCGTAAATTAACTGTACTGGTGATGTACATTAATTATTTAGCATTGAACGAAGTCCAAGTAATACTGACGGAAGCGCATGAACCCAGTTGTTAGATAAGTGCGCGGTAAGAGATGTTTTCAGCGTTCGATGCCAACGTTCGACTATTCCACTCGCCTGTGGGTGGTAGGCGGTAGTGTGTATACGGTTGCACCCTAGGAGCTGCGCGAACCGTTGATATAAGGCCGATTCAAACTGCTGCCTTTGATCGGTAGTTAGACGCTGTGGACAACCGAAACGAGCGACCCAATGGCGGTGAAAGGCGTCGGCGACTGTGGTTGCGGAAATGTCTTCTATCGTTATAGCCTCCGGCTATCGTGTTGCCCGATCAATGATGGTGACTAGATAACTAAATCCTGAACATTGTGGTAAGGGCCCCACTATGTCCATGTGCACATGCTCGACCCGTTCCGCGGCTGGAAAAGTTCTAAGAGAAGGTCTGGTATGCTTATGGATTTTACTGCGTTGGCATGCTGCACAAGCGCGTATCTATTGTCCGATGTCTGAGTTCATAGCAGGCCAAAAGAAACGAATAGCCACTGCTTTACGTGATGCTCGGGTGCCTGGATGACTGAGGTTGTGTATTGACTCGTAGGCGGCTCGTCTAAATTTTTTTTGTTACGAACGGGCGTGCTCTACCCGATGATTTTTCGCACGTAATGGGTGTCTGTACTCCGGGAAGAACAAGATCAGTAAGTGTTAGGTTCCTACTCACCGCTTTCCGTTTTTGTAGCTCTTGATCATTGCCATGCTCCTTTGCCATGGCGGGATAGTCTAAGGCCGCTGGGGTTGCGATTGCAATTGCGGGTATGCGGGACAGGGCATCTGCGGTGGTGTTCTTTTCTCCTTTGACATGCTGAATATCTGTAGAAAATTGAGCTATTTAGTCTAGGTGGTGTTAGCGAAGTGGCGTGTCTGTGGGTGATGGTTTGTTACGGAAGGCGAAAGTAAGTGGCTTGTGATCGGTGAATATGGTAAACACGCGACCTTCCACAAAGCGACGAAAGTGTTCAATTGATTGCTTGATGGCTAATTATTCGCGATCAAAAGTGCTGTATTTTTGTTGCGCAGCCTTCAAATAATAACCCAATGGTTCAGCCTTGCCCTGTAGCACCTGCAACAAAACGGCTCCCACTGCAGTGTTGTATGCGTCACACATGAGCGATAATTGTGCGTCTGGCACAGGGTGTGCTAATGAAGCTGCTTCTGCCAGTGCGAAGCGGCATTGTTGAAACTTGTGCTGCTGACGACCATATGAGCGGTGAGCGATCATTCTTCTTTTTACCTTGCAGCATTTGTGACAGTAGTGCCTGGTCTGACGCAGTGTTTTGTAAACATCGGCGAAAGAAGTTGAGAGCCCCCAGGAAGCGATGTAGTTCGCAGGCCGTTTTTGGCTGCGGAAAATCTGCGATTGCTTTGACCGTGTCCTCTGGTGCCTTTATACCGGTACTGTTAACTTGGTAACCCAGGAATAACAGCGAACTTTTGCCGAACTCACACTTCTCCATGCTCATCGTCATACCGTTTGCCTGAAGGCGTTTAAAAATTTCCTCCAGATGCTTCTTATGCTCTTTTGGTGATGAAGATGCGATGAGCATAGAAGATATGCACGTAAATGCGAAGTTTAAGTCTCCAAAGACGGAATTTACAAAACGTTGTTGAGTTTGCGCGTCGTTACGCAATCCGAATGTCATCCGTGTGAATTCGAACAACCCAAAAGGCGTGATTATGGCCGTTTTTGGTCCTCCTTAGCCATAGGTATTTGGTGATATGCGCGGGCGAGATCTATTCGACTGAAAATTGTTTTGCCTTACATGATGGTCTGAAAGTCCGTTATTCGTGGCAACCGGTATCTGTCCGGCGTCCATTATTCACTGAAATTCTATTTTGGCAAGTGCGAAAAATTTTGGTGGTATCGGTCTTGCACGGCAAGAGAGCGGCGGCCCTGTCGTTTCCAGATAGTGGAGAACGTTGTGCGACGGTATGGTAGCGGAAGAATATGGTGGACTGGCCCAAGGGCTCCGCGATAGTCTGCAGATGCCGGCGTCCATTATTCACTGAAATTCTATTTTAGCAAGCGCGAAAAATTTTGGTGGCATCGGTCTTGCACGGCAAGAGAGCGGCGGCCCTGTCGTTTCCAGATAGTGGAGAACGTTGTGCGACGGTATGGTAGCGGAAGAATATGGTAAGGTAACGCTGTAGCCTCTGAGGTCGACGTACTCATGATTGTCGCATACGGAGTCGATTGTTTTGTATTCGGTGAGTATGACCGATGCTTGCGTGTGAGCGTTGGTTATTTGATCAATCAACTGGCGACCATGCATATCCAAAAGTAGGTGGAAGTGCGCTATAAAATCTGCTCCCAGTATAGATTTGAGTACAGCTGCACGCACAAAGGTCCACCGAAACGTCCGACTTAGGCCAAAATCCAACTCGATAGTGACTGTACCATAAGTGCTGATTTTGGTTTGGTTTACTGCATATAGAACGTATGGTTGTTGCTGCAGTTGTTGGACGGTTTGACCGCAAGCACTGATATTTCAGCTCCACTATCAACTAAAAATGGGTGGCGAGTTACTTTGTCCATAATAAAGAAGCGACGAGACTTACCAGCAACTGAAGACGCCTCGACTAATGTTGCCGGCTGCCGTTTCCCTGTGTGAATGAACAAGGTGCTACACACTTACGTGCCTGGGAGCCATGGCGTAGATGGAACCAGCAACTTACGTTGGATACCCGCTGTTCCCCTCTGTCACGACTTGGTAGTCGTGAGCGCGCATTTGATGTTGAAATAGTGGGCAGTTGTCGTTGACTGGTAATTTGTTCAAGCGCCTCCAACATACGCTCTATGCCCAGTAAGTTATCGCTCGAAGTTATTGATTTTGTTGTTGGCCTAGATTACACCTTGATACACTGCAGAGATGTCTGTGGTTGTCTGACAGTTGTCGATTACCTTGTCGGCAATCTGCGCGATGTTGTTCAGATCTCCCGTTACCGTTGAAAGGACGGTTCGCACATGAGATGGCAATTTTGTCATCCAAAGCACTTGCAGCACTGCGTCTGGTGTACCTGAAGAACCAGCTAGGTCCCTTAGGCGTCACAGTAGTTGTGACGGCTTCGAGTCCCCCAGGTCGATACCTTCGATGAGCCGTTGCAATCTCCGATCCTGGCTTTCCTCATATACCTGGATGAGCCGTGTTTTTATCGCGTTGAATTTATTTGTGCGAGGTGGCGTAAGTAAGATGTCCGAAACCTGCTCGAGATCACGGCGCTCCAGGTTTGCGATAACATACTGATATTTCATGTCGTCGGATGATTTAGACGGTGACAGTATGGCTTCGACCTGTGCGAACCATAGTGACGGACGGTCTCGCCAAAATTGTGGCAACCGCGCTGCCACGGACAGTCCAGAAATACTTTGTCGAATCATCGCCGTACTGATGTCCGAAGTCTCTCCGCTTGCTGGTGTAGTATTCTCCGGTTGCCTTTGTCCGTCATGGGTGATTCGATTGTTTCAAACAGACCGGTTAACATGGACAAAGAAAGATTTTTTATTAATGATATGCGAGCGCAACTATCTATGTATATAGATCACGTCGGGGTCACCAATGTGAAGTGAGTAATAAAAATAACGCGACTCAATTATTTTTATTGCTTCACTAAAATTACCTTTATTGCGGTGATCTATATACATAAATATACAAAGCTATATTTTTTTTTTTTTTTGTTGAGTATGTCCAGACGTCCGATGTAGTTGTTGTTCTGTTCGATGAGTTGTTGTTTGTAGTGGAGTTGTACTGGAGTTCACTACAATCTCTTTATAGGTTTTCTTCACTATTCACTTAATCATATGCTTTTTTACAAAATTTCTATTTTCCTTTAGGCAAAGATCACTTTTTTTATTTTTCGCACGTTTGTATTATTAGGTATTTTCTTTAATTCTTCTATTTTTTTCTTTTCTTCTCCCGCACAATAACTATACAGTTTTTCTTCCTTTTAGGTTTCTCTGTTTCAACCGATTTACTTCATTCTTAAAGTTTTTACTGGCAAAAATGGAAAAAAACCAGCAAATCAACACTCCAATTAATGTCGCGCACAATTACGCAATTCTGTTTTTACTTCCCAAGTCTTCTCTCTGTCAAATGTTACAATCGACTGACCAGTTTTACCTTTGACGATGGCTTAGCTGAACTTATCATGTACCAACTCGACTGTTTCACATGTACAATTGTACATAGCCGGTGCAGTTGGGTTAGTACATGACAAGATGAAACCATTCATTGGTTAGTTTTCTTAGCCACTCTTGCGGCTTATCCTTATCTTTTGTAATTTCTCACTCCAGCCAAAATGACGTCCTTGGACCAATACGTTTTATCCACAGTACTGAAAACCATCCTAATCCCCTGGTGAGAAGAATGACTACTGAGGACCGGCACCCTGAACCAAAATACCTAAGCGTGTTGTGCCAGCCAACGACGAAGCCACCAGCTTCTATGCATACTTCCGTGGCTGAATTTCAACACCATTTTGTGAGGAGGGAGTCCAGACGGGTTCAAAGAGTTTAGAAATTCTGTAGGACAATGAACAGTTTTTTCCAAATCGAGAACAGTATCGACCGAGTAGTTTATTTTCGTCAGGGCATCAATCTTTCAAAGAATAAAGTTGTTTACCTTATCTACTTGTTCGTTAGTTGGGAGGAGAACCGCTCTTTCTTTAAACCAAGATATTGTCTTAGAACTTATGTTATCAATGTCAGGATAGACATTGTTGACTTAAGCTAGGTTTCCACTTGCCATTTTTTAAATGATGAATGACCTATTTTTGTGTCATCGAGAAAAATGACAAGTGCAAATTGCAAAAATTGACAGTCATTCAACTGACGAACAGCGTCGGTCATTTTTTGGCAGTAAATTTGAATGAAAAGTGGAAATATGCTGATTGACAAACGAAATGTCACTCCATCATTCACTGAAATAGATATTTTTTTTGGCATCGTGTTGAATCTTTTGTCAATGAAGTGACGAGCAATAACACGAGAAAACATAATAGCACTATGATACCTTTGAAAAAAATTCAAAAGGGAAAAAATCGAAGGCAGAGGAAATCAACGACGGAGTGGAGTGTTGAATCCTCCATAAAAATTATAAGCAACGTTTTTATTTTATTTTTTATTTTATTGTTGACTGTTCACCCCGACATTATCCTCAAAGTACCTATATAAACACCCCGTCCTTCCTCCTGAAAGGTTTTCTTTGCCTTATATCTACAGCAGGCATAACATAAATTAATTTTCATTTTATTTTCATTTCACACATTATTTATTTTATTAATTAAAAAAGATGATATCCTTGCAACACAAAACAAAAATTCGACGAAGCAAGGAGGCAAAAAATTTTCAGTGACAATCTACTACCAGTTCAGAAATGATAAATACAAGTGGAAATAGCGCTCATTGAGTTGACAAAACATTTTGTCCAAATTTCTTTATCAATGAAATGACAACCAATTTTTTTAAAGTAAATGATACAAGTGGAAATGAATTGGCAATTATATCAATTACTGACAAGATTTTGATCTGTCAAACTATGTCATTTTAGTGACATGTGGAAACCCAGCATTAAATACTCTTGGATGTCGTCAATCAAAATACAAAGGCTTTATAGGTTAATCCTTCCCTCACTTTGTGTTAACTCTTCATTGCCAACTTTTAGCAGCATCTCTGGAAATAGCCTGTTCTCACCTCAAGATGACGAAACCCCCATATTAAATCTATGCTCTAATTTATTGACATATGGGCAAAGGTTGGATCTTTTTAGGGAAGCATTTATTTCGTCAGCACGTGTTCCTCGAGTCACAACTGGTAGGATTTGACGGAAATCTCTTGAGAACAGAATTGTACATCCACCAGTAGGTGAATTTTTGTTGCGCAAATCGCGCATTGTCCTATCCAGTGCATCGTCTCGTCACTCATCAATTTTCTTGTATTGCTCTGTTTAGAAACACTACAGACGCTGTTATTATCATCGGTGGCGATTTTCAGCAGGAGCTTCAATGTAGAGTCTGCGGTTCGGCTTCCTTCCAAAAGCGTAGCGGCAGTGCCGGATGACGCAAGAGCTAACTCAATTTTTCCGGTAGATCTCACTCTTCTTAAAAGCAGTTTTATTAAAAATGTTTTTCCTGTACCTCCTGGGGCATCAAGGAAAAACAATTTCCCTTCATTGTTATCAATTGTTGAGACTAATGCAGTTTTTTCTGATCGACGTTTAATCGAGGCTCATCTTGAGCTATATTTTGTAAAAGTCTCGTTTGATCGTATGATGTTTTTCTTATGTATTCGGAACTGTTAGTTAAATCTGAGTTTGTAGTTGTATTAGCTAACATCGGCAGCTAATACAATATTTATTTCTTATAGTTACAGGTCATTTTGGCGACGAGTATTTTTTTTTTTTAAGAACGCACGTGATTGCATTGACATTTCAGTTTTGTTCGATAATATTTAAATACATATATGTATAGTAAAGTATAATCGGAAAATTTGTAATTTTTGAAATGTCGTTTATCGGAAATATTGAACCATTCGACCAATCGTTCCTCGTTCCTAACTTACGTTGAGACTTGAGAGGTTTGAACAGATCGTGTTGGTAAATGACTTCAAAGAAGGAAAAAAATAGCCTCTTTTTGTTACTTTCATGGGCGGTGAAACGTGAAACATATGAGCTCCTTAAGAATTTGTGCGTGCCTGTAGATCCCCTTACGAAGACGTATACTGAATGCGCCCAACGGTTATAAAGCCATTATAATCCAGACCCATTAGTTGTATTAGAGCGCTTTAAATTCAATAAACGGGACCAAAACCGAATGAGACAATTGCGAAATATTTAGTTCATCTTCGGCAGCACGCGAGAACGTGTTAAATTGAGGGCTTTTTAGATGAAGCTCTGCGAGATCGTTTTATATGCGGTTTGGTAAACGAAAGTACGCCAAAAAATTTACTGTCGGAAGAGTCGCTAACATTTTAAAAAGCAGGCAATATTGCATTGAGTATGGAGATGGCGTCATCCGAAACAAAATTATTACATAGTAATCCGTTAAGTATGGAAGAGACGATAGGTGAAGTAAATGCATTTAACGGGCATCATCAAAAAGGACGAGGAAATAAATATGCTTAAAAGGGAGATACAAGAAACAGTAAATCAAATTCAGCGTGTTTTTGTTGTGGTCGATTGCACGATCCTGTTACATGTCCCGCTATTAATTGGAAATGCTTTAGTTGTGATCGAGTGGGGCATACCTCATACGTCACGAACATTTAGAAGTAAGAACCGTAACATGAATCATATGCTGAGTGAGGAAGATGACCATAGTAAAAACGAAGAAGATTTCTTAAATATCAATATGACATCTGATGAGTATACATTTGATATGCTAAGTCCGACCGTTAGTAGGTCATTATATTTGATTGGTAAATCAGTCCGTTAAGGCAATTGAAAGTCTTGCGTACCCATGCTATTTGGAAATCGCAATAAACAGTAAATTGGTTAAATTTGAGATCGATACAGGTGCAGCTACAAGTGTGATGTCAAAACGAGATTTCGATGAAAAATTAGGAAGAGCAAGATTGTTAGGAGCAACCAATAATAAATACAGAGGCGTAGATGGTCATGTGATTCCAATTGAGGGTAGAATAGAGGTAATGGCAAGCTACAGGGGGAGAGGTCTGAAGTGATTGAAATTATTGTCATAGATAAACAAGATAAGTTTGTACCACTATTGGGTCGGTCGGCATTGTCAATATTGTTCCAAATTGGAAATCAATGTTTGGGTGTGGGGGAGACCCAGCGGCAAGCGCTATACATGCGGTTTCTGATCTTGTTGAGTCATTTAAACATCAGTACCCTCGCGCTTTTAGTACCGCGCCTTCTGCCATAATTGGACACAAAGCAGGTGTGACAATAAAAGCCGATTGTAGTCCAATTTTTTGTTGCGCATATACTGTACCTTACGCCTTGAAGTCCAAAGTGGAGTTTGAGTTGGAAAAGATGGAAAGCGAAGGAACTCTGTTTCGTGTTCCTAGCAGTGAATGGGCCAGCCCACTCGTAATAGTGCCTAAAAAGGACGGGGAAATTCGGTTGTGCGTGGATTTGCGCGTGTCACTTAATAGAGTTGCAGAAAACGACCAATACCCAATACCAACAAAGGATGAAATTTTTGCAACAATGGCATATTGTTGTAAATATTTAATTGACTCAAGCTTTATTCACCTAGTTTGTATTCTAAGTTTACATAGACTTATGTTTATAATAATTTTTTATTCTCAATTAAAACGTTCAAGATTCAAGATATATATATTGTTTTTCCTTCCACAACATACATAACAATACATATATATATTTACATTTTTGGATATGAGTACGAGGATATTGTACGAGGAATCAAAGAAGTATTTTACTATAAATACCCGTATAGGCCTGATGAGATTTAATAGACTAACGTTTGGGCTTGAGACTGCTCCAGGGATTTTCCAAAAAAACCATTTATCAGATCTTGAAAGGTATCCCGAATACGAAGTGTTACATAGACGATGTGATAATAAGTGCAAAGAATTTAACGATACTAGTTTCGCTAGTCCGGCAGGTTTTAATGAGGCTGAATGATGCATGTGTACGAATTAACATAACAAAATGCCATTTTTTTGTAACTAAAGTTGAGTTCTTGGGCTTTTTGGTATAAAGCGAAGGTATACGTCCAGCACCAGGAAAAGTAGAGGCAATTCGAAATGCTCCAACCCCTGTTAAGCTCATTGAATTGAAGTTATACCTTGGTTTGATTAATTTTTATAGGGAACTAGCTGAGCCGCCCGGCTTTGCTCGGGTCTGTAGTTTTAAGGTTCCCGTTCTCATTTTTCCTCTTCCGTGGGAATTCGGGGATGAAATATAATCTTTCTTTTTGTGCGACTATGTGGCATCCTAATACTGAAAGAATTTTTAAAAACTGTCCAGTAGTTTCTAAGTTTCCGTTCCCAACCCATTCCTGTTGGAATCTTCCGTTCCGGTGGAAATATGTGAATAAAATATAAATTTATGTCACTGGGGGGGATAATGTAACATCCTAGAGTTGAAAGAATTTTTGAAATTGGTCAAGTAACTTTAAGGTTTCCGTTCTAGTTCCCGTTTCTGTTCCTGTGGGATTATAGGGATGAAATATAATTTAAGTTACTGATGGAGGGAGATAATGTAGCACCCCTAGTGCTGAAAGAATTTTTGAAATCTATGGAGTAGTTTCTAATTTTCCGTTCCCAACCCCGTTCCTGTGGGAATATGGGGATCAAACCTTGACAGGAACCATCTCTGGACTAAGCTATGTCTACCTTGAAAATTTCATAAAAATCCGTTGGATGGTTTAGGAGTTTACCCCGGACATACATACATACATCCTATTTTATATATATAGATTTGTGCCCATGCAGTCATCGAAGTTGTCTCCGCTTTATGAATTAACAAAGAAAAGCTGCACATTTGAGTGGACACATGCATGTCAAACAGAGTTTCACAATAGCAAAATAGCTTTATCTGAAAAAAGTCTGTTGTCTTTTTATGACCCATCAAAACCGATTTTGCTTGCTTGTGATGCTAGTTCCAAGGGAGTGGGAGCGGTTCTTAGTCACCTTAGTAAGACAAATATGGAAATTCCGATTGCGTTCGGATCAATGACGTTGTCATCTGCGGAGAAAGGATATTCTCAGGTCGAGAAAGAGGCCTTGGCTATTATATTTGGTGTCAAACGTTTACACAAGTACTTATTTGGTAGAAAATTTATCTTATTTACAGATAACCAACCACTTCGCGCGATATTCGAACCAAGCAAGCGCATCCCGGTGTCGCCATCAGCAAGACTGCAAAGATGGGCGATAATTTTGTCAGCATATGACTACACCCTTCGATTCAGGAAGAGCGGAGATATGTCCAACTGTGATGCGTTATCCAGGTTGCCACTTTCAACCGAAGCTACCCATGATATGACAGCCAGCTTAATAAGTGCACTATCAGAAGAATTTTTTACAACACACAATTTTAAGGATGTGTCTACAGCAACAAAAAAAGATATAATTATGAACAAAAAGTGTGCCAGTTCGTGTCAAGTGGCTGGCCAGCTCACATTAATGTTCCAGATTTTCAGCCGTACCTCCAGCGTCAGAATGGTTCAACAATAGAAAAAGAATGCCTTATATGGGGTATTCGCTTAGTCATCCCAAAAAGTATTCAAGCATATGTCTTAACTAAGCTTCATAATAATCATCCTGGAATAGTTAAAAAAAAGTTGCTAGCAAGATCTCTATGTTGGTGGCCGAATATCGACAGTGATTTGGAGTCGACAGCTAAGTGTTATGCAGTTTGTCAAAGTAGAAAAACCCTTTGAAGGATGGTGCCAAGAAAACGTCCCATGGGTGAGATAACATTCAGACTTTTTTCATATATATGGAAGAACGATATTATTGGTCGTGGATGCAACGTCCAAATGGATTGACCTTTACCTCATGAAGAATACATCAGCACGAGAAGTAGTGAAGGCTATGGAAAAATCATTTGCTACGTTTGGATTGCCAGAGACGGTGGTAACGGATAATGGTCCCCCATTTACCAGTGTGGACTTCATAAGTTTTTTGGCTCATGGAATTGAAGCGAAAAAGAGTCCTCCGTATTATCCCCAAGCGAATGGATTGGCAGAGACTGAGGTGCGTGTGGTCAAACAAGCTCTTCAAAAAGATATGCAAGGTGAAGGGTGAGTGGTTTCGCATGAAGAGCTTGAACGAGCAATTGAAAAGTTCCAGTTTTTTTATCGATCAGCGCCAAACACAGCAACATCACGTAGTCCTTCTGACTTTTTACTTAAGTATGCACCGAGGACTGTGCTTACTCAGCTGTAGCTAAGTTTTGGTCAATCAACTACTGGTAATCATAACGCATATTTAAATAATCCTTTGTGTTTTCCAGAAAAACTATACACTGCTGGTGACAAAGTGCGTTTGAGAGAAAATGGTCAATGGGCCCCGGCAAAGATTCTTCAGCTTCTTTCAAAAAGCAGATACATAGTAAACAGTGAAGGACGAGTTAGAGTAGCTCATCGTAATCAATTGAGGTCGTCAGGGATCGATTCAAAAGAGGTAGAGAGAATTGCGCGAGAATCAATAGATAACAATTCAAAGGAGTCCATGATGTTATGTGATAAGAAGAACGGAGCCAGCCCATCAGAGCAAAACACAGACGAAAACAAACCCGAAGTGGTGTGTGAAGAACAAACTATAAGACGATCGACACGCCAGAAGAAGTTAATCAAGCCCTTTCATTATACTAAAGTAGGCCAGCCTTCTTATTAAAGCAAGGAAGAGTGTACTGTATTTACTAGTATACAGGGTGATTCGCGTAAGGTGTGACAAAAAGATAGGGTGTGTAGGTTGGACCTAGACAAGCAAAAAATCGTATGGGAGGGGGGTCCATTTTCCCCCGTTTAGGCGTGAGGGGCAGTTTAAGAAAAAAATCACTAAAAATGGACAAAAATTATTTAAAAATAACAGTAATATTTACAGAGTCGTGCTATAGCATTTTGGAAAGCCAAAAACTTATACATTAATTTAAATTTAAAAATAAGTTGTTCAAATAAATAGTTTTTGAAATATAAATTTTCAAAGTCAAAATTTTGAAAAAAAAACATGATTTTTTTTTTTAAACCACTTTTTTTCCAAATCTTACGTAATTAAGTAGTATTTTTCTGGCTTATTTTCAATGCTCTTATTTATTTTTGATCAAACACAAGAAACCGGATGTCAAAATAACCTGTAGTTTTTGATAAAAACCAAAAATTACAAAAACTACTTTTTTCAATTTTTTTTTCGTTATTGAATTTTTAAGATAGATAAAAGCATTCGCTGTTGTTGGGATGAATTAAGAAGACTCTGCCAAGAGCATCCGTTATTCTTACTACGAGGAAACCATCAACCGCAGTACCTTGTTTTCGCCACTAAAATGTTTTAGAACTCTGGTAACATGTATAGTAGCTTGGAACTCATCATATCTCATATGTCAGTGTTTTCGCGAAATCATCTTGAGCACATAACTTGCAGAATGCTGTCAATGTTGTATCTCGCACCCAAGGGTTATTAACAATTTCTTGTTTAATGTTCTCAGTGAAATATACTCTTTGTCTATTTTCTAAATGAACTGCAAGGTGAGCAATTGTGGGAGCCCGGTCGTGCACTTCGAATGATAAAATCCTCCATATAGTGGGCATCAAAAATTTTCAAAAGGAGCGGATTATAGGGAACGATCCATCGGTTATCAATATCATGGTTTCGGACGGTAGCATTTTGCCAACCCTTTTCTGGCGATCGTCGACGATACATGGAGAATTCGGGTTCAAAGTCCTGCAAGGGCCGTGTACCATATGTTTCTTTACGATTTCGTACAGGATAGGATCCTCATCTTTGTCCGGTAATTCAGCTGAAATAACCCTATCAATTTGGTTTGGTCTAATTTAGTTCACTAACCACATATGTGTACATATGACAGCGCGGCGGACCTAATATAATATGAGAATTGTTAATGAGGTGTACTTTTAAATGGAGAACTCTGTTCTGTTAACTATATCGTATCTGTCTTGTGGAGTTGAGTTAATATATTTTTTGATTTCCGGCCAATTTGGATTACATGTTGCGGTTATAAATAAATCAGGTTTGCCGTAATTTCGTATTAATATCGGGGTCCACCTGTGAATGATGAAGGTAGTATAACCAACTGCCCAATGCCGTTGCGGTGTTTATTTGCCTGTAAAGCATTCTGAAGATGAACGTAATTTTCGGCTCTCAATTTAGTTTGATTGAATTTTCGCATATTGATCTACCATGTATTGGTTTGTTAACATTCCATATCTAAGCAAAGTGTTGAAATTGTTACGTCTTGTCATTATACGGTAGCAATAGTAGTTCATATGACACTGTTTTACACAGAGGTGTACCACCGATTGGGTCAACTTGAGAAATATTAATGGCATAACCATTTTCTCCACGACATAGCATCAAAGGATATTGAAAGATGTCATAAGATCTGTGTAACTCTGAATTTTTTTCCAAATTATCATCACGACTGTGCAATTCAATATCTCTTTTTTCAAATTGCTGTCCTGCTATCACCACTGCTACTTCACCACTCACCAGTGGAAGGCGCATTTTATCCTCCTCTGTGTTCTCCAACAGGAACTTTATTTGCATGGATTACGACATTAAAGTCAGGAGTATCTGCTGTAACACTCTCAACTGCAGTTTTGAAAGACTGTATGTAGCAATTAGAGATCTAATAATCAAATCTCTATCAATTGACTGTGCAACATTTGAACACCTCGTAGATGCAATAAAATATATTTGCAGAAATTTGTGATCAACGGGTTGAAGGGGTAGCAAGCTCCCAGCTAAGTTGTACACTTGTCTTTGAATTTTAAATGTAGGCATGAACCCACGCTCGAAGACTTGCCTACTCTTAAAAGAGGTCATTTCAAATGCGTTATTATAACGGCGTATATTGCGAATGAATTGTTTGGATTTCGGATGATCACCCGTAAGAAAAGAGTAAAGTGGTTCAAGTGTAGGGAGAATTTTTTCTAATTTGACTTTTCCTTAAAAGCAGCACGTGCCTTTCGATTCGTCCTTGAATTTCAATGTAAAGCAATGTTCACACACTATACTGACATAGTACCTTTTGATACTATACGATCGTCCTTGTAAGAATTCGAAGGATCATAATGCATGGCAGAATTTTCTTCCATGAATTAGTAACTCGTGCTGATAATTCTCCGGCTTCTGTATTCGATGTCTATCCCTATCTCGGTGAAACTCACGCTCTACTGAAGATTCTCTCTCTCTCTCTTAGCTCTATATCTATCCCGATCCCGAGCCTGACTGCGGCGAGCCTCACGTTCCGTTGACGATTCTTCATCTCTTGCTGAACGTACTCTTTCGGCATTCACTGTACTACGACCTATGTTCGAACCATTATAGGTATATAGAAACTATAGTAAGTTCAAAACACGATTTAACAATGCTTTGGACCGGCGGAGCACGGAGCGGCAGAATTCGCTTCTTTACACACAATGGTGAAACAAATGGCTTGGAACGGAGACTTCTAAGTTGGAACGGAGAAAATAGGTTCACTACCAGCCAAAAAGTCTACATAATAATACTATAGTTTCTATATACAATGGTTCGAACGACGACGTCTTCCAGGCATGACTTTATAATTTCTGTACAAAATTACCTATACACAAATTGCCATATTGTTATAGTATGTGCCGCAGTTAAGAACATCTAAGTACTAACCATTAAGAAACAAAAACAAAAGATTCCTATTCTATTCAGTTATTTTTTTTAACTGAAATACCTCAACTTAAGCTGCGATTTTAATTAAATCCTAACTAATATTATAAATGTGAAAGTCACTCTGTCTGTCCGGCTTTCTATGTTACCGTCTCCTGCCCAAACTACGTAACTGATTTAAATGAAATTTTGTATAGAGATAGTCTAGATTCTGAAGAAGGACATAGGCTATACATTTTATCCCTATATTCCCACGGGAATAGGAACGTATAAGGGAACTTAGAAACTACAACACCGATTTCAAAAATGTTTCTACCGATAGAATGCTTCACTATCCCAGAGTAACATAAACTTTAATCCATCCACATATTCCTACGGGAACGGGAGTCCTTACTAATATAATAAATGTGAAAGAAGCTCTGTCTCTGCGCCGTTCTATGTTACCATCTTCCGCCCAAACTAATAAACCGAATCAAATGAATTTTTGAACAAAGATTGTTCTGAACCTAAAGACGGATATAGGCTGTATTTCATTCGAATTTTCCCACGGGAACCGGTCCTCACTTTTATTATAAATGCAGAAGTAGCTCTGTCTGTTCACCTTTCTATGTTACCATCTCCCGCCCAAACTAATAAACTGATTTAAATTAAATTTTTTACAAAGATTGTTCAAAGATGATTCGGGAGCAGGAACGTATACGGGAACTTTGATACTACAGCACCGATTTCAAGAACTCTTCCACCGTTGGAATGCTCCATAGTCCCCGAGCAACATAAACTTTTACTCATCCCCGTATTCCTTATGGGAATGGTCACCATGTTTCCACGGGAACGGGAGTCATTACTAATATTATAAGTCCGAAGTAAAATGTGTCTTTCAATTTCTCTTTGTTATCAAAAACCGCCCAAACTATTGAACCTATTTATATGAATTTTCGTTCAGAGATAGTCTAGAACCTGAGGATGGACAAGGACATTTATGTTGAGCAATATGTTTTATCCCTGTATTCCCATGGGAACGGGAACTTGGAGAATACAGCACACATTTCAAAAAATGTCCAAAGTTAATACTACACTATTCCCGAGTAATATAAACTTTAAGTCATCCTCCGGAAACGGCCCTCATATTCCCACGGGAATGGAAGACTTTAGTAACATTATAAATCCGAAATTAACTCTGTCTGTCTGTTTTTCTTTGTTTATATTTAACGCCCAAACTATTGAACCGATTTATATGAATTTCGGTGCAGAGATAGTCTAGAACCCGAAGATGGACCTCCTTACTAATATTACAAATCCAAAATTAACTCTGTCTTTTCGTGTTTCTTTGTTACCATCTCCCACCCAGACCACTGATCCGATTTAAATGGAATTTTATTCAGAGATAGCCTAGAGCCTGAGGAAAGACATGGGCTTAATAAGTAATCCCTATATTTCTACGGGATCGACACCGTAAACGGGAACCTTAAAACTGCTGGGTCGGTTACCATGTTTCCACTTGAACGGTCACCATGTTTCCACGGGAACGGGAGTCTTTACTAATATTATAAGTCCAAATTAAAATCTGTTTGTCTATTTCTCTTTGTTACCATTAACCGCCCAAAATGTATTCCCATGGGAACGGGAACTTGGAAAATACAGCACCCATTTCAAAAAATGTCCACCGTAATACTACAATATTCCCGAGTAATATAAGCTTTAAGTCATCCTTCATAAATGGCCCTCATATTCCCACGGGAATGGAAGACTTTAGTAACATTATAAATCCGAAATTGATTTTGTGTGTCTAAACAATTGAACCGATTTATATGAATTTTGGTACAGAGATAGTCTAGAACCCGAAGATGGACCTCCTTACTAAAATTACAAATCCAAAATTAACTCTGTCTGTTCGTGTTTCTTTGTTACCATCTCCCACCCAGACCACTGATCCGATTTAAATGGAATTTTATTCAGAGATAGCCTATATCCTGAGGAAGGACATGGGCTTAATATCTTATCCCTATATTTCTACGGGATCGACACCGTAAACGGGAACATTAAAACTGCTGGGTCGATAAAAGTTCATTCACTGCGGGGTGATTTCTGTCAAACTGTCGAAAATACATTTGACCTGAGAAGAAATGTCTATCTTGATCTTCAAATAAAAATTGGCAGTCGGGAATGGCTGAGTGAAAGGTCGATTTTGGCGCCGACTAATGAGATAGTTAACCATATAAACTAATAAATTATGTTTGACGTATTGGGAGATGTTGTCAATATTATAGACACTGAACAAGTCACATCATGCCCTATAGAGCTTCTCAATTTCTTAGGATTATTAGGAGTGGCAGCAAGTTGGTGTTCCGGTAATCCAATAATGAATAATCCAGAATTGTACACAGCTACAAATTGCACATCTGGGATGCGGCTCTATAAAAATTCCAATAATGACTGGAATGGCAAAAGGAGAAAACTTTTCGATTCCCCGTTTTCCTTTAATTCCCAAGGATTGCTCATTATAAATAACCTCAGACGCTTAAAGTAGCAGGTGTACGTTTAGAAAAAAATCCCATTACAACTTTATGTGGCAAAATCATGTGTATCAATCCCACAAAACCTTTTTTTTCGCAAAAGATGGAAAAAATAAGAACATCATGTGCGAACATATATCTGAATAAAATAATATTACAATAAATTACTAAAACGCATGAATGTGTCTTATTTGCAAAATAAGTAGCCTAAGAAATTAAGATAGCTGCCGAAAGTCACTATTCCACGCGGACGAAGTCGCGGGCACAGCTAGTTATATTATAATGGGTAATATTATGTGTATGCTACTATTATTGTTGGTATGTATTAAATGTGTTATTTATTTTTTTCAGGTATAGTATAGTTGGTTGTATAATTAATTGCCAATATTATTAAGTGCATTAAGGTAAATATTATGGGTTGTAAATAATTATAATGGTAAGCATTAGGTTTATTTTTTTATGAGCAAAAAGTAAGTATTATGTATGTTTTATTATAGCTAATGGTAAATGTTATTAAGGTATTTTATAATGAACAAAAGGTAAGTATTATGACTTAGTTTTATTATAAACAAAAGGTATTTATTATTGATATTATTTTGGGTTAGTATTATGAGTGTTTTATTCTATTATTTTAGGTAAATATTATTGTGCGTTTTGATATTATTATAATTACTGTTATTTTTATTATGTTATTGTTATAATTATTGATATTTTTGTCGTTATTATTATTATTATGTTATCTTTTCCCCAAAAAGTCATTTGTAGTTCCTTAGAGTAATAAACACTGTTGCTTTTACTTTTTAATTCAATTTATTGAAAACCAAATAATAATAGTTTATATAATCGTCTTTTAGTTTTCTTATGTTTTTTTTTTTCTGTATATTTTCATTTTGTGTGTTCATTTTTTATTGTATAATAATATATACGGTTAGTATAGAAATAAAAATGATCTCACAGAACAATCCAATGTTCCGATTTTGTTATTTTCTGTTAATTTGTTGAATTTTTTTAGGACTACTCTTCTTCTTTTTTGCTTCTATTTTCTAATGTAGATCTTACCACTTTTCATATTTTATATAATTATCTATAATGTTAACATGGAATTGAGTAGGTGCTTTTCCTTCTCTTTTTTTTAATTTTATTTTTAGTTTATTTTAAAAGTAGTTAATATTTTTTTTAATTTTATACTTTGTTTCTACACAAACTACAGTTTATTTTCTTATTTCGATTGTTGGTTTAGTTATGTTAATTTCATTTTAACTCATTTTACTTTGCATTATTTTTCGTTATAAAAACCGTGGTTAACTTAGTTTTGAGTAACATTTTTGTTGTTCTTCAATTACTGCTTCAACTTATGACTAACTTAGGCTTTCTGTCCAACTCAAGCTAAATATTTACGTATTTAAAATAAAAAATAAAGTATGTATTTTGAATTTGAACGTACTCCTATTAACTTATTCGAAATATCATATTATATCATATTTATTCATCAAACAACTCCGTTTCTTAATTCAATACTTTTTTTTATTAATATTATTTTTATACCTACTACAGTTTGTTTTTTAACTGTTTGTTTTTAATTTTTTTTTTTAATTTCACTTTGTTGTATTATTATTTAAATATACGTACGTACGTGCTCTATGAAACCAATAATCCTTTCGAAACAAATGTTTTGTTTTTTCTTAAGTTCTGTTATGTTTTGTTTAGATTTCAATTTTCTAAAACGCTCTTAACTTAAACAAAAGTACTCATATTGATAAATAGAAATTAATAGCTATAACGAAATAAAATTCTAAAGCATTGATAGTTGGGAAAAAAAAAAGATATTTCCTAGATAGATTTGCAGATTTTTTTGTCCACTTTACGGGTGAGTTTTTTTTTCTTAGACATTAATCACATATTTATTTTTGTGGTTCTTATGTATATTACTTGATTTTGGTTTAAGTATACTTTTAATTATTTTCTTTTTATTTAAATCTAAATATTACTTCGAATATGTGTTTTAAACATATGAACATTTAATATGTATATTTTAATTAACTAAGAGAACTTTTGTTTTCTTCTTTTTTTTTTAAATTATTTTATTAATTACTAAAGTTTAGATTTGTTACAATTTAGTGTTTAATATTTAGATAACCGTATCGTGGTGAAGTTTTGTTGAATTTCGTATTTGTTTTTTGTTTGGAGTGTGTTTTTCTTATTTTTATTTAGCTGTGGTGATAAAGAACATTACTAATTCTGTGATGCCGTGTTTTTTCTGAATTTCTAATTTAATAAGATGTCTTAACGTACCATTTTGCTAACATTTAGTTTCGTGCCAACAGAGTTTGAAAAAACTTGTTTTTGATTCAGTATTCTATATTACATTTTGTCGTTATTTTGAGTTTTAAATAGCACTTAGAAACTGTTTCAAAGATTGATCTAAATCGTAAAAAAAAGTGTATGAGTGCCTACAAAACGATAAACAGAAAGGTGTTTAATATTGAAAAAAAAAAGTGTAGATATTTTGTGGTTTTGGTGACTACGGCGTTTTCATTCGAAAGCATCGGCTTGCTTTAAAACACGAGTTGATCGATGTTGGTAGTTAGATGGGAGACCGTTTGTACCCATAACCGCATGTTAATTGTTCTGTTGTGTCTCTTGTGGGTGTATCAACCGACAGTCTCTGTTATCAGTGGTGCAGATGTCATTAAATAAAATTCGTTAATTGTGGCTGAGGTTCCCTTAGAAATTATTTGCAAAAAATACTCTCTTTTTTTAATTTTACGATTGAAATAGAAGAAATGCTAACTTCTGTTATTCTGTTGTTTTTAAACATAAATTTGCATAAAATGCAGAACTGGTCTTTCATCTCTCCGTCTTCAACCGTTCAGGGTTCAGTATGTTTAAAGGTTGAAATAATTTATTTAACGTAAGTTTTGAACTTGTGAATAGAGCCTCTGATTATTTCCTAAGGCAACAAGTCTGATTGGGTAGATACTGTAAAAGCAAGGTGGAAATATTTAACCGAAAATGACTGGAAGTTCTGTGACTAGTCCTTGTGCCATATTTTTCTTTACGGTGGCAGTTTTGCTTAACGTAAGATTGAAAACTACTATTGTTTGGAGATTAACGTATTAGGTAGCAAACGTATATTAACATATATAAAAATGAGAATACATATTGTACTTGCATTATCTAAGAGAATTGATGAAATTAAATGATTGGCAAGTTCTGTGCTGTATCCTTGCTGACCATCGATGTTAGTCAAAAGTAACTAGAGCTGAGCTCTGAACTTGACAATGAAGACTTTTTCAGATGGTAGTTTTAGTAGAAATAATGTTTTATAAGAACATATATGTATGACGTATGAGTGAAACAACGAAGAAACTAAGTTTACAAAAAGCTAAAATGGGAAACCATTTCCTATTTTTCTTTTTTCATACAACGGCGTCATGACAATTCACATCCATAGGGCTAAGCTCAAATAAAAATGGAGGTATTAGCACTGTTTTTTTTTTTTGGAAAGCTATCATTAAAGGCGGTAGATGTGCAGTGGCAGAGTATTAAGAGAAAATGCTAGACTCGTAGGTTTGGACCGAGCGCGGTGCATCTACTTTTCTTGTAGCCTCCCATTGTTATCTGGACGATGCCGACGACGATGCCGGCGACGTTTTGGAACATTGTCTTTAAATGACTGTCTTTATTTTTCTAATTTTTGTGTTTGATATATCTCATTTCCCAAATACCACTACAGAAAATCTTGCCATCCAAGGGAAAAACACGCGGTATCACTGAATGAACAGTTCAGTAGCAGTTTTTCGTTTCTTGAATAGTACGCATCAAAATGAAGTTGAAATGGATTGTTCAACATTTGAAGGCTTATGTTTTAGATTTAGATAATATTAAAACAATTCCTAAAGGTGCGTCCACACTATGCCGACCGGCATACGGATCTATTTCATTCGGTCCGAATTATGTTCGGCTTTGGTAATGAGGAAGGCCGATCGGGACAATTACACTACCGCTCGGTATAGTGTGGACGCACCTTTAGGTACTAACTCTCCCTGATGGGAACCAATTATGTATATGTTTAAAAATGTAAATATAAAAGGCTAAATATAGTAATACATATTCTGTTGGAAATTCAATGTATTTTTTTGCCAATGACCTAGCCCCCATAGATTTGTTAAAGATATTAATTGAAAATTATAGTTCGCTGTAATTAATTAGAATATTTGTAAATATTTAAGGTTGCGTGTGATTTTAGAACAATGTTTTCATTTTTTTCATCTAAGGTTGTATTAAAGACCATGAAAAAAAGAAAATTTTCTTGTAGCAACATCAATGGAAATCTGCCGAATCTCGCACTCGCCAAAAATGTCAGTTCTCGAATAGCCCCAACCTATTTGGCTTATAAAAAAATGTCTTTTTTTGGATCTCTTTTTTTTTTTGCTGTAGGTTAAGGGTCAAGTGACCCGAGGCGACAACAAGTCAGTCTGCAATTTCATTGCAAATCGTACTAAATGACCAAACTACTTATGGCTTTGTTGCAAAAACCTAATTTTTTTTATATATATGATTTTTAAAGATGATGGCAAAAGTACTAAAGAGAAGGGGATTAGGTTCTTATTTTTTATAGGTGTAGTGGCTCAATTCTTGTTTCAAATTCAACAATTATTCTTGTAATGAGAAATGTGTGGTGGCCCTTTAAAGAAAGAAGGCTGAAGATTTAACACTGAATACCCATCTGAAACTCTAAATTTTGCTGCTCAAATGAGTTTTCTATTTTTGGGTGGTTAAATTGAAGCATCTAAAGTTGACAGAGAAGTGACTACAAATCCACCCAAAAGAGCAACCAAATACAGGTTGGCATGGCAAAAACTAGAAGTTGTTATTTGTTATTGAAATTATATTGCAGGCCTAATGTTCTATTCTATTATACTAATTCCTCACTGTATTCTTTGTACCTATACGATTACTCTCAAACAATTATAGAGAGCAGAAACAATAAATTACTTGGCCAAATTAAAGACCTTCATCAGCACGATACTGCAGACCAATTAAGTTTATTGCTCAACATTAAACAACAGAATTAAATGAAACCAAGGTTGAACTTATGTGACGTATCACATGAATAACATCGAAATACAATACATGTTGCAATCACTATGTTTTTAAAATGGTGAATGTAAAGATTTGTAATGCCATAACAGATACCAAATGAACATAAATATAAACATGAGCTTTGAAATGGTTTCTATCCCATATGTGTACGACTGTACGTACTGGGCTCAGACTTGTGTGAAAGGTGGCCTTTAGTTTGAACGGAGAAGCGCATTTCTTTCAGCTATGGGTACTTTGCGATTAATGAAGTGGACACACAAATTGTTGCCATTTTTGAAAGGCTTATCCAGAAATGGCATGGATACTGTCCGAAGAATTGCCAATTCCTCGTCGACTGACAATGCCCGCGAAAAAGCATTTGGATGCTTCTGGGACTCGAACACCTACGCAATAGGCAGACATGCTAACTGTAGCCTAAACAACTTTGCTAATATGGTAAAAATTTCATCAACAGGCAACAACTCATTTTATTCAATCGTGTAAATTGAGTATGTCATTTCATAAAGGGAAAGGTACCCTTTTTAGTCTTCTTCCAAGAAAATGTTTTCGTCATAAGAAAGGCAATCAAGAAATAATCCCTTACATAGAATTTTATCAAAACTGTTAGAGCCGCTTTAGAAAAAAACAAGTAGGTACTATCTTGCACGTTGTATGGCACCTAGAAACCCAATTCCCAAAACCCCTCTATAGGCTGCCCCACCAATGACAATAACTTAATTAAGCTTAATAACAAAATTTGAAGAAAATCGGTCAAGTAGTTCAGTCTGTAGACAAAAATACAAACAGAATAGCAGAACCTACTTTTTTCGTTTTGTCAATCATCGTAGCATCATGTTTTATTGGGATCTCAAATTCTTTTCTGTACTATTGCCAAATTTGCCTTATAGAGCCTATAACCGCAAGAAAAAATGGTATTCCTCAAAGAACGGAATACTCAAAAGTCTTCAAATTGTGGTAGAAATCAATACTTTGGGAGTATTTTATTATCTTTAAGAAAATTACAGTTTTTATGTGAAGTCGTTAGTTCATTCCGCTAATAAATAAATAAAAATAAATATTCTCTATTACAACCGGAAAAAATCTTAGTCCTTACTTATGTGTGACATGAGTGGTTGACAGAAATGCTCTTGGCCCGGTCCTTGATATTGTCCTTTTCTTATCAATGAATTAAAAGCTGCACTTTTTTAAAGGAAAGGCACAGAAAAGTTTGGGACTACTAATGTTATTCGTATTTTCTTTTCTTTTCATACTGGGAAAATTTCAGCACCATATTAAATCTAATACGATGCTAACTAGTATTGTAATTTTTGTGTTTATGTAGGTAAAATGTATGTGTATGTGTATGTGTATGCAGAAAAAGAAGTATTTTTATTGCAATTGAAAGCTGTTGTTCTTTGATCGCAATTTTTGAATCAGTCTTGAAGTCTTCGCACCCCTTACAGTTTTTTTATCTCAATTTTCATACAGCAAGTTATTTTTTGGAATCAAGAAAAAAAAACTCTTAAAACATTTAAGTTGAAAAAATTGTTACGGTTGCACGGTTTTATATTCATTAATATTTCCATTCTTAGAGTTTTCTTTTATATTTAAGTTTTCCTTATGTGTTTTTTACTTTGTTTTTTTTTCTATTTGTAATCGTATCAAATATAAAAATCAACAATTTTTTTAATTCTTATAATGTCTTCGTTATGAAAATGTACAATTTGTATTAAATTTTACTTATTTTATTTATTTTCTGGTAAAAACAACTTTATTTATACGTTTGTTCAATTCTTATTAAATCGAAATATTAAATGAGCTTATCTTTTCATTTCATTTTAATATATATCTGGTTTTTTTTTTAATCTTACTCGGCTCATAATTTTCATCTGGATCTGAACTTTCTTATTTCCTATTACAGAAGCGCCTGAGTTTGTCAGAAACAAAAGAAAAAGCAACAAAATTCCTATAAAACAAACGGAAACTAAAAACTATATACTTATAAAAATGTTATATTTTTATATTAAACGTGATTTCCTGTTTTCTATACAACGCTCGGTTTATATCTCTAGGACTGATTAGATTTATATTGTTTTAAATGTTTTTTCTTACAGAATAAAATGAGCAATTTTTCTTAATATATCTATGCATTTTCAACAACAATTGTTAAACAGTTTCTAATTGATCAAGATTTTCATCGAACCGTATGTCGTTTATGAATATATCGGGATTATCCTCGTCATCGTCATTGTCGTCATCGTCGTCTAGGTCGGCACTCATCATCATACCCATGCCTCCTAGGCCTAGGCCACTGCCTACACCAGTTCCTGCTATGCATATATGGGGCGGTGGAGGAACACTAGTTGGTGGAAGTGGGGCTGGTGGAATAATTAAGTTCCCACTATTTATACCATGAAGGCTTCCAGATAAGCTGCCCCCTCCTTGAAGATGTCTTCGGCTCGAACTCAATCCTTTTAAAATGAGAATCTTTTTATGTAGTTGTTTTTTATAAAATAAAAAAGGAAAAACGAAAATGCTTGTTGTATAAGCAAATCAAAATCATAAAAAACAGGCGTAAAAAATAATAGCTTTTTTATTAGGTTTCATAATAATTATTGAACAAAAATATAATTCACATATCCTTACTTTAACCAACTCAATTCAACGAAATGCACTAAAATTACAATTCATATCAATATAACTAAATACGTACTACTACATTGCAATAATAAACGAAACTAGACTGCTAAAGAACTAAAACTAAAACAAAATTGAATTAAAAAAAAATAGATTTCTCAACATACAAACGATATAAATGTATCAAAATAACCTGTGGCGCTTGTTGTTGAATCATAATGCCCAGTGTTGCGATGTAATCCAAGTTGCCTATGCCGTCGTTTTTTTTGGCGATGACAAAGTGTGCATAGGAGACAAATTAGGAACGAGACGGCGGCCATGCTGATTATAATTAGAACGCCGTGATCCTCTTTGGGAGCTTCCGTGATACCTATGTTTTTTCGGTCCGTTGTTATGAACCGGAAGCGAATGTTAATATCCAGATAAATAATATCAAACAAATGCAGAATAAAAAATTTGATAAGAATTAGTAAAATTGATTTTCCAAAACACTTATAAGTGTACAAGTTCTTTATTAAAATGTATTTATATATGGATATATATATATATTTATATAGATAAAAATAAATTTTGCATGAAATAACTTAAATAAAGTTACGATTATGTTTTGTGATATTTTGTTTTCGTAACAAATAAGATTTTGGTGTAAAATAAAGTATTGTTCATTTTAATATTTGTTTCCAATTGCTTGATTTCATTGATTTTTATGGTGATCTTATCATGTGTACTACGAGTTGTATGAAGTTGCTTTTGTGTGTAAGAAGGTGAAAGTGTTTTCTTTATCAAAAAAAAAATAATAATGCATATAGATTTTGGTTTTAGTAAGCTTGTTATTATTATTATTTTTTTTTGCTTAATACGAATTTTTGAGTTCTAAATGAAATGTAATAAGTGCCAAGGTGCAGTCATAAAATAAAATGCACTAATTTTGGAGTGATCGTTAGGTGCATAAACATTTAGGAAGCGAAAACCATAATTCGAACTCAATAATTAAATGAGCATTTGTGAAAATGGGAAAAAGTGTCCAAAAGAATTTTATGTACCTACTAAATTAATTTATTTTTGAATCCAGATATTTGTAGATGTGTGAAAATGGAAAAACCTATGTTTCCAAATATTTAAAAATATTTGTCCTGGTAGTAGACTATATTCGTGTAATAAGGAGTAGACTGGTAATGTGGACCACTGCATTTCGTTTTTCGTGAGAGAATCTGAGAACTGTTTTTATTATTACATGTGAGTTCTCTTAAAGAGAGCTCTAAAGTTAAAATTTAATTCGGTTAAGAGTTTCTTGTTCTGTATTGTCATGCTTGATGAGTTTGATTGTTTCGCTTGAATTTTATAGAAGTACTAGCTGTATCCGCGACTCTGGCCGCGTGGAATAGCGACTTTCGGCAGCATTTTTAATTTTTTAGGCTACTTATTTTGCAAATAAGACACATTCACGCGTTTAGTAAACTATTGTTATACTATTTTATTTAGGTATATGTTCGCACATGACGTTCTTGTTTTTTCCATCTTTTGCGAAATAAAAAGGTTTTGTGGGATTGATACACGTGATTTTGCAACATAGAGTTGCAATGGGATTTTTTTCTAAACGAAGACCTGCAACTTAAAGCGTCTGAGCCTTATTTATAATGACAAATCAGTGGGAATTAAAGGAAAACAGGAAATCAAAACGTTTTCTCCTTTTGCCGTTCCAGTCATTATAAAAAATTTTATAGTGCCGCATCCCAGATGTGTAATTTGTAGCTGTGTACAATTATTGATTACTCATTATTGGCACTGAAACACCAACTTGCTGCCACTCCTAATAATCCTAAGAAATTGAGAAACTCTATAGGGTCATTGATGTGACTTGCTCAGTGTGCATAATATTGTTTATTGATAGACATTCGACAACATCCCCCAATAAGTCAAACATAATTTATTAGTTTATAAGGTTAACTATCTCATTAGTCGGCGCCGAAATCGACCTTTCACACAGCCATTCCCGATTGCCAATTTTTATTTGAAGATGAAGATAGACATTTCTTCTCAGGTCAAATGTATTTTTGACAGTTTGACAGAAATCACCCCGCAGTGAAAGAACTTTTATCGATCTAGCAGTTTTAAGGTTCTCGTTTACGGTGTCGATCCCGTAGAAATATGGGGATTACTTATTAAGCCCATGTCCTTCCTCAGGCTCTAGGCTATCTCTGAATAAAATTCCATTTAAATCGGATCAGAGGTCTGGGCGGGAGATGGTAACAAAGAAACATGAATAGACCGAGCTTGTTTTGGATTTATAATGTTACTAAAGTCTTCCATTCCCGTGGGATTATGAGGGCCGTTTCCGGAGGATGATTTAAAGTTTATATTACTTGGGAATATTGCAGTATTTTAACGGTGGACATTTTTTGAAATGGGTGCTGTATCCTCCAAGTTCCCGTTCCCATGGGAATACAGGGATAAGACATATTGCATAACATATATGTCCATCCTTAGGTTCTAGACTGTCTCTGTACCAAAATTTTTTTTTTCAAAATTCATATAAATAGGTTCAATAGTTTGGGCGGCTAATGGTAACAAAGAGAAATAGACGGACAGATTTAACTTCGGACCGTAAGGAATATGGGGATGAGTAAAAGTATATGTTACTCGGGGATCATGGAGCATTCCAATGGTGGAAGAATTTTTGAAATCGGTACTGTAGTGTCAAAGTTCCCGTATACGTTCCTGCTCCCGTGGGAATATAGGGAAAAAATATATAGTTTATATGTCCTTCCTCAGGTTCTAAACAATCTTTGTAAGAAGTTTCATGGTGGCCAGGGTTATAAGACCCAGGAACAGGTGAAGCGCAATAAAAGTCTGGTATTCCATGAAACTCTAGCCTCTCCCTTTTCAAGACCGTTATGCGTTAGCAAATAACATCCTGCTCGAGGTGCCACTGCAACTTGCTTACGCAATAACCGAACATAACGGATCTAGACCAGTAAAGGTCGATAAACAATCCTCAAGCCAGTGGTTGAACAGCGACGCCGAGGGCTGAATGGCTAAGGAGTTCTTAGTCGCTAGTTGCGAACTCTGGATACCTAGGCAAATCCAGTTTAAATTATAAGTCCTTTACGTTGGCATAGGGCTCTGCCAATGGTGACCTCCTTTCCCTATTACTCGTGGGTACAAGATAGATATTTTTGATGTAAATTTTAAAGAGAGTGATGCTGCTCTAAGTGCATCCACACCAATGGAGACAGGTCTTGACGACCTTCCACCTATTGGTTCTTTGGAGGAGGCGAAGCTTCTCAACGAGGCTGTCCCTACAACACACACTGATCAAACGATCAAATCCACACAAAAAGCGCGCGTCAAGCTTTGCGGAGCTGCTCGCAAACGCTTTAAATTCCTTCTGGCTAGCGGCCTTAACGAAGCCGAAGCCAGGGAAAGAGCCAGAACGGCTGTTCCAAAGGGAGAAAAAAGGAATCGCTCTGAATCCTTCCCTAGGGACACAAATCGTGCCAAAATAGCAAAACCCAACATTGCTCACAAGCAGAGGTCTGTTGATGTGCCTATCACATCAAATCCGCCTCCAATTCAACAAAAAATAGAGCAAAAAAATTTTAAGCAAGCGCTGGAGAGTTACAAAATAGGTATCCTTGCCTCTGACTTCCCGGAAACGCTGCTTAACACTGGCCAAATGACAGCAGTGCAAGACACCATCTTTGGTTTGATCTGCAGCCAAAAGACAGGGGATATCAGCCCCAAATTCTTTGGCACCAATTTCAGACCAGGATGGCTTGTCTTCAACTGCAAAAACAAGGTCACGGCTGACTGGCTAAAAGGCGAAATTCCAAAATTAAAGCCTTGGGAGAATGCCTCACTGAAGGCGGTTGAAGAGGAAGAAATTCCCAAAAACCAAATTCTGGTCGGCCATTTCCCCGTTGGTCCCACCTGCACGAACGAGCAGATCCTCACGGCAATCAAGGTCCAGAATGAGGGTCTCCCCGTTCCTGAGTGGAGGATCATAAGAAGAGAAGCCAAAGGTGCCGCCTGTATTCTTACCTTTTCGGTGGACCACAAATCTGTGGCTCTACTGAAAACCAGAAAGGACATTATAGACTTTAGGTTTGGCGATGTTCAACTCCGCCATCCTAAAGCCCCTCACAAAACTGGTGCCCCCAAACCCCCACCTAACTCCCCTGTCAAGACAGCCTGTCAAGACAGCCTGACGACAGGTAATAGTGCTCCACAGCCTTCACCAACGTCAGATCTACAAAACAGGCTGACAGCTCCAGTAAACCTAGTTCCTCCCCCCTCAGTTGCTAATGCCACACATACCTCACCAAAGGAGTCAGCCGTTAGGCCCTCCTCACCAAAAGGTACTTCTGGTAATGCAACAACAACTCCCCCCCCTCCCTGCTCAACAACCGTCGCCAATACAACAACAAAAGGCGTAAATGCAACACCAGCTGCAAGAAGCAGCTCAGCCAAATTAATGGCTCCAAAACGGGACCCCAGGCCCAAAGGTAAAGCTCGGCAGAGGCTATTAAAAGCACCAGCGAGCTTTACCTCTACACCAAAAACAAAATGAATTACACCACCCTAAAATTCCTGCAGATAAATCTTATGCACGCCAAAGCTGCCTCAGCTGCGGCAAGCAGAGAATTTGTCAAGCAGGATCTGGACTGCTTACTAGTCCAGGAACCATGGGTGGTAAGAGGCCAAATAAAAGGCCTTCCAACACAATCGTGTAAGTTAATATACGACAACACGCAACTCCAACCACGAGCTGCGCTTCTTATCCATAAAAGAACTAACTTTCTTCCCATTCCAGAATTCATCACAAATGATCTAGTTGCGGTACTAGCTGAGATCCCCACGGCAAGAGGCTTACAAAATATTGTAATAGCCTCAGCCTACTACCCGGGAGATACTACCTCCGCACCACCTGAAGAGGTAAGAAAACTTGTTAGATACTGCAACGCAAGGGGAAGACAGCTGCTACTTGGTTGTGATGCCAACTCCCATCACACCATATGGGGTAGCACAGACATCAACAAAAGAGGTGAGTCACTTTTAGATTTTCTTATGCACTCAAACTTAGATATTCTAAACAAGGGAAATGAACCTACTTTTGTCACCTCCACTAGGAAAGAAGTGTTGGATATGACAGTGGCAAGTTTTGCCATAGCCAACAACATTCTCAATTGGCATGTCTCGAAAGAGATATCATTCTCGGACCACCGGCACATCAGATTTGATCTGTCAAGGCCGAATTCCAATAATATAGAAAACAATAGGGTACCAAGACACACGGACTGGAATCTCTACACAGAAACACTCCGTTGTGAATTTGAACCATCCTATCCAAACATTGACTCTCCTTATCAACTTGAAAAGGAAGCAACACGCTTAAGCTCACAAATCACCAGCGCATACGAGTCCAGCTGTCACATTAGACAGATCAACTCAAATCGCGATGTTCCCTGGTGGAACAGTGAGTTGGAGAAGTTAAAAAGAAAGCTTCGAAAGTTGTTCAACAAAGCTAAACGAACCAATTCGTGGAGCGAATATCGAACAACTCTAACGACTTACAACTCGATGATAAGAAGGCAAAAACGACTTACCTGGAAAAACTTCTGTGAAAGTATCGATAACTTGCCTTCTTCAATTAGAGTTCAAAAAGCCTTAGCTAAAGATCATAACAATGGTATTGGTCTCTTAAAAAAATCGGATGGTAGTTTTACCCAAAGTTACAGTGAAACTCTGAGCCTACTTTTGGCCACTCATTTTCCTGACTGTATACATACCACTGATCAATCACTAACCACAAATGTGAGTTACACTACACCTAACAGCACAACAAGAAGTCTAGCTAGAAAAATTTTTAACGAAGACTCCATTAAATGGGCAATATCCTCCCAACAGCCTTTCAAGGCGCCCGGGGAAGATGGTATCTTTCCTGCTCTCTTGCAGTATGGAATTGATACCATAATCTGCTCACTTATACTTATCTATAGATCCAGTTTTGAATTAAGCTACATCCCTCAAACTTGGAGAAAGGTGAGAGTAGTATTCATACCAAAAGCTGGCAATAGATCAAACTCAGACCCAAAATCCTTCAGACCAATCAGTCTCACATCCTTCTTTCTAAAGGTCATGGAAAAAGTGATTGATTTACACATTCGCAGTACGGCCTTAATAGCAAATCCTCTCAATGCTAACCAATTCGCTTACCAAACGGGTAAATCCACTGTTACAGCTCTCCATCAGCTGGTAAGCAAAATTGAGACTGCGTTTGCTAAGAAAGACATCATACTCTGCTCTTTTCTTGATATTTCTGGCGCCTTTGACAATACTACGTATTTGTCAATTCAAACCGCTGCAACTGTCAAAGGAATTGACACACCAACCATTAAATGGATTGACTCTATGTTAAGTGGCAGAATCATCTCCACAACACTAGGTCAAACATCAATAACAGTTAATGCTGTTAAAGGCTGTCCCCAAGGGGGTGTTTTATCTCCCCTGCTCTGGTCAATTGTAATAGATCAGCTCTTGGATGACCTCAATAAGCTGGGCCTTGATACACAAGGCTACGCTGATGACTTAGTCATCTCTATTCAAGGCAATCAAGAAGCACAGGTCACAAACCGTATGCAAAGGGCCCTGAACAAAGTTAATGACTGGTGCAACAAGGAAGGGCTTAAGGTCAACCCCACCAAAACAGTCATCATTCCATTCACCAGGAGACGAAAAATCGATCTCCAAACACTATCCCTAAATAGTGTTCAAATTAATTTTTCCAAAGAGGTCAAATATCTAGGAGTAACCCTGGATAATAAACTCAATTGGAAACCACATCTAGACAAAACCATAGCAAAAGCAACAAATGCTTTCTGGGCCTGTTCTAGACTTTTTGGTAAAAAGTGGGGACTTAGGCCAAAAATGATTTACTGGACTTACCTCACTATTATCACACCCATCATAACCTATGCTTCGCTGGTCTGGTGGCAAAAAACAGAACAAGTTTATGCCCGCAAATCTTTGCAAAAGTTACAAAGACTAACCTGTGTAGGTATCACAGGTGCAATGCGCACCTGCCCAACTTTAGCGTTAGAAAGTTTATTAAATTTTCCTCCGCTACATCAAAGAGTAAAGAAGACTGCTGCACTAAGCGGACTAAAGCTTCATCTCACTAATTACTCAAGGAAGGAAAACTTACAAGGACATATGAGTATTCTGCAGGTGCTCCCAATACTGAAATCGCCTGCAGCACACTCCTCGGACTTTATGCCTAAACGCATAATGTTACACCACCCCTTCGAAGTAATCTTTCCAAACCGCTCAGCATGGAAGAACCCTGTAATTCTTACAAATAACTTCCAATACATCTGGTATACTGACGGTTCAAAAACAAACAACGGTGTAGGTGCAGGGATTTACGGTCCCAACTTTAAATCATCTACATCCCTTGGTAACACAACTACTATCTTTCAGGCAGAGGTAATGGCTATAGAATTCTGCATTAGGGAATGCATTAGAAGAAACCTCCGAAGATCAAGCATCCTAATCTGCTCTGACAGTCAGGCAGCACTAAAGGCTCTGTCCTCGACAAAAATCGAATCCAAACTAGTTTGGAACTGCCTGACTTGTTTACTTCAATTAGCTACTCACAATAAAATAACTCTTTCATGGGTGCCTGGTCATGAAGGCGTACCGGGAAACGAAGAGGCTGACCGACTTGCTAGACTTGGCTCTCAGTCTCAATTCAAAGGCCCCGAACCCTACTGTGGTCTCCCAATAAGTAGCCTAAAAAACGAATTAGCTACCTGGGAACGACAGAACATGATCAGCACCTGGAACAACTCAAATGGTCATCGTCAGTCAAAACTATTCATTGACTTATCCCACAAACGTATGAAAGAAATTCTTGACATGAGTAAACGTGACGCAAAGTTACTTACGGACTTCTTCACGGGACACTGCTCTCTCAAGTATCATCTTAAAAACATGGGCATCAGCCAAGATGACACCTGTCGTCTCTGTCTTGAAGACATAGAAACAGCTGAACACATTTTATGTGAATGCCCTGCCGTAGCTAGATCCAGGCTTAAAATATTCAATAAAGGGTTCCCCTGTCCCCTTGATATCAGAAACACCTCTTCCTCGAAGATTCTTAGGTTCTTACATGACCTCAGCTTCGAATGAACAAACCTTTACACTTCGTGTAATTAAACCTAAGGGAACAGCACAAAAGATCTTTCAGGTCGACGTGCTTGTAAAGGTAATTTTCACCTTCACCCTACAAGTTAAAAAAAAAAAAAAAAAAAAAAAAAAAAAGAAGAAGTTTCATTTAAATCGGTTCATTAGTTTGAGCGGGAGATGGTAACATTGAAAGGTGAAGAGACAGAGCTATTTTTGCTTTTATAATAATAGTGAGGACCGGTTCCCGTGGGAATATTCAAATGAAATACAGTCTATGTCCGTCTTCAAGTTCAGAACAATCTTTGTAAAATTTTTTATTTAAATCGGTATATTAGTTTGGTCGGGAGATGGTAACATAGATCGACGGACAGACAGAGCTACTTTCACACTCATTATATTAGTAAGAACTCCCGTTTCCGTGGGAATATTATGCGGATGAATGAAAGTTTAAAGTTTATGTTACTCTGGGATAGTGAAGCATTCTATTGGTGGAAAAATTTTTGAAATCGGAGTTGTAGTTTCTAAGTTCCCGTATACGTTCCCGTTCCCGTGGGAATTTAGGGATAAAATAATATATAGCCTAAGTCCTTCCTTCATATCAATCAGTTCAGCAGTTTGGGTGGAAGACGGTAACATAGAAAGTCGGACAGACAGAGTGCCTTTCACATTTATAATATTAGTTAGGACTAGATAGGATTAGGATTAGGATTAAGGATTTTCTTATGAATCATGCTTCTTTTCTACTACCTACTGTTATTTTTGGATTGATTGGATTAGTAGATACTCTAGATTTGAACATTTGGTAACTTTAGCTAGTATACAGGGTGTTTCGCATACGGTGCGACAAACGCTCAGGACAGATCGGTTGGGTCAAGACAAGAAAAAATTATCACATTTTCTTTAAGTAATCAATACTGTTATTGGTTTTGAGTCATATACAGAAAATTTAACAAAAAATTCTTTCTTAGTTTTTGAGAAGTTAGCTTTACAACAAAGTATGGACTTTCAAAAATCATTCCAGTAAGTCAGTTGATTTTTAATATTTTTTCTCACCAAATTAGATCCATTTTTTATAAATTTTCCGAGATAAACCCATTCCATTCGATTTTTTTCTTGTCTTTCCTATCAATCCGTCATCAATTTGTTGCCCACAGTGCAAAACACCCTGCATTCATTATCTGAGAAAAAATGTGAAGGAAGTTTAGTGAAATTTATACCTGAAGTTACAAGGAACAGTTTTGAGTTTTTACCATTTCAATTACACCTTTACTTCATAACATATTGCTCAAAACAATCCACAATACCCCAACTTACTCTGTCTTATTCATATATATAGATGTACCCTTTATGTGTCGGAGTCATTAATTTATATAACAGTAGCGTCAATTCTAAGATGAAACCTTCTAGTAAATACGTAAAACAGTTTCAAGGTGTTCAATTGTGTTAAAAGGTCATAAAAAAATAATACAGTGGTTGTTTACTGACTGTACTGCAGCTTCAACTTCAATTCTAGTTTAACCTCTACCCAAGATTAAATCCGAGTTGATTTTGTTTCTGACATAAAGCTCATCATGAAATAAATATGTTTAAGGAAAAACCTGAAGCGTATTATAGGAAAAGACAGTGAATCTGATTGACTACTTGTTTATAATAGTTTAAGCTACGTAAATTTTAACAGCTTGCCGTGAAAGGAAAACTAGAAGATGAAAAACAAAAATTCTCAACGGATCTCTTGAAAGGCGAGTAGAGTATTCGCACCTTAGTCTGTAAATTGAAGCTATCAATCTGATATTATCAGACCACACTGGAGTAATTTGAAGTGAGAACAACGGCAACGGATTGTTTATATTGATAGCGCTGTTTTTTCTGAATTTGACCGAGACTTTTTTCTGTGTCGAAAGCCCCAGAGGAAAGGAATTTCAACTCTTCAGACTGATCACGTGTCTAGGGTAATAAAAAAATGACGAAAAGTAATCGTAGCTCCATTTAACTAACTCACTGTTAATGAGCTGCATTATGACAATGCTTGAAAGCTTACATGACCCAAAAAAAAACTAGGAGGTGAGCCAGATCCAAGAAAAAATTGCGGTTTGGTGTGGTTTATGGGCCACGAAATGATCCAGTCGCAGTCGCTTGGCCGCCTCAGTCGTGCGATTTGATGCCGTTAGACTATTTCCTGAGGAGCTACGTCAAGTCTATGTTCTATGCCAACGACGATTGTTGGACTTCGTACGAATATCGAAAATGAAATTGAAGCAGTATCGGCCGATTTATGCTTGAAAGCCGGGTTCAGCGTCTGGACTTCTGCAAGCGTGCCCATGTTAGACATGCAAAAGAAATGAGTTTCATACATAATTGCATTAAACGCACTTTAACAAGAATAAAGATTTTTATTGATATCTTAAACCGTTTTTTTTTTTTTTTTTTTGTTGTAGCGCTCTTATTGAAAAACCCGATACCAGGAATTGCCATGTATATCTTTTTCTTCTTCCTTAGGAGCATCATGATTTTGAAGAGATCACAGCTGTCCCGCTTAACAGCTTCGCACTAGTGATCCGTTCGTGTTATACGCTACAATTTTCGTGGATATAAATATATAAAAATAGATACTGGATATCGGAAGAGAATACAGTTAATGTAATATTGGAAATGGGTTTTAAAGGTTTTTTAGAATTTATTTAATGAGTTGTGATACGATGGTTTAAAACATCACTGCAACTCCTTCCCGCTTGTCGTAGAAGGTGACTAAAGGAGAAATCTCATAAAGTCAATCAACATCAAAGTGAGTCTATTCTAGCGGCGCATGAACCACCTTGAAACTGTCTCACAAGTGCAGATTCTTGAGTTTCAACGACTACTGTAGGCCACCGGCATAATAAAAGTTCAAAAGTAAAATTATATATAAAAAAAAAAAGAAAGGAAGTCTACACTTGTCGAAAAATACAAACACGCTCGGTGATATTTCGAAAAATTTCGAGCAGTATGAAATTGGATAATATTATTGGCAACAAGCACTACCACTGCTACGCATGGTAGGTATAGGTACTATCCAGGACCGAGCAGAAATGTTCGAGTCAGAACTAAAATACAATTTGTATACATTTTTAGATTTCATTTAACGAAAACTTAAAAGAAGAGCTTTTGTTTGTTGGCGGAGATTTAAACGGGCATGTGCGGAAGATAGCTAAAAGTAAAATTGATGAGCATTCCTGACGAGATAAGTGCTGAGGCTGAACTGTTTCAGGGGAAGAACACAATTGGCTATCTATCCATAATTGAATTTTCACATATTAGTCTTAACGTTTTGTTTCGTACACTACCTATCAAACAGGAGCAAGGATGTTTACCTACAGGCTAATAGGAGTTGATAGTTTACCTAGAAAACGGACCGAAAATTATGTACAAAGGGAGGGCAGATACACGAAATTGCAAAATCTATCTTTTCGATAAAATTCATGTCCCACATTTTAAAGATCATTGAGCGACTGGTGAGCAACCGACTTTAGAAAATAATAAAATTAAAAATTGTTTGTCGGGGACAAGTCGATGACTAATGAAATAAAAAACATGAGGATTCTAACGGAACAGCATCGTTATTCGTTATCAAGGATTTGCATGTTGTTTTGTCTGACTTCGAAAAAGAATTCGATCGGCAACCAAGATATTTTATGGCGCCTGTCAGAGATATAGAATTTAAAGAGGCCTTAGTGTCGATGATCAAGGATATGTATAAAGTAGCAAAGACGACAATTGAATACCCAGCAGTAGTCACTGAAGCCTTCGAAGTCATTGAATTTGTACACCAAGTAAGCGTATTGAGTCCTCAGCTCTTCTTAAGAGTCCTTGACTATCTGTTAGAACTCTAAAATACTTGCATAAAAGTTTCGGATTGTAGTGCGTCTGGAATCCTTATCAGTTATAAAGCAGATTGTGTTGAGAACATCATAAGCATTATGCCACTGGCACCACATTTTGAAAAACTTTAGTCAGACTTAGAAAGAAAAACTGATGTTTCAAGTCCAGTTTCAATATTGCTCAGTGATAAAATTTCATAGGAAAGCTCCTAAGGAGAATTTTTTTTTCTTCATTATGTTAAGTAATGGTAAAGTAAATCGAAATCAAGCTCAATAAGAAAATTTCAAGTTTGATCCTTTACTATCATTAGTTTAATAAAAAAAAAAATGGCAACGCTTACAAAATTGTGTTTTGCATTCGATGAAGGAAAGACAGTTTCTCTTTTAGTTAGTACTTCATTTGAAACTGGAGCAGGTTGAAAACGAAAGGTTCGTTGTCTTTTTCAAAGTGATCGAATATGGGAGTGGTACATTTCTATCAACATTCACTTTTAATCACACAATTTCACCTTGTTGTTCACTTAATGCGAGAAATTCAGTCACGTATGATTCGATAACGTGTGCGGTAGTTCGGCGCCAGACTATAGGTTTTGAAAAGATCGAAATTAGCGTAAGGTTGGCTTTGGAGTCAACACATGAGCATTTGTGAGACGAAGAGGTGAGTTAGTGCAGTGAACTCAAACGAACTGTGTCTGCATAGTTTTCACTAGACTTTGTGAAGAATCTAGGTTCAAAGCGAACTTTTCAACTTTCATGATTTTTTTGTCGTTCTATGGTCGTGCTCATGTTCAAAGTCGTCAGTCCTTAATATCCCATCGCATGAGAACACGATTTTCATACTTAAACAAAATATTTATTAACAATCACTAAAAGCGAATAATATCACTACATCAATCACATGAATGCTAATTGCTGTCAATATCTGAAGTGTTATTAAATGGCTACTATTCTAGTGTTTCGATTGTAAATGGCTAAATGTGTCGTATGATTTTTAGTGCTACAATCTACTGTCTAAACAATTCTAAACAAAAGCTATAAACTCTTAAATATCAAGAAATAATTAAAATCAAAAGTTATAGTAACGTGTGAATAAAGTGTTGTTGTGGTTTGTGTGGGTTTTTGTAAGCTTAGTACTATGTAAATTAATGTAATAGACTCACATGTTTAACTATTGTTTAACTTTTCAAACGAATTTTCTGATTATTTCGTTTTGGTTAAGCTTTGGTTTAATTTGTTTGTATTTTTAAGTTGTCATTAATTTATTTTAGTTAGATTTTTTAATTATCTCCTTCAATCAAGTGTTAGCCATATGCATGCAGTTATTTTGAATATTTTCTTTTAGTTTTTCTTTTGAAGAAAAGGATATTAAGAATTCAACTAAAAACTCAGGAAGAATCTCAAACAGTTTGGGAAAGTGGAAAACATGAAATTAAAAGGGAATAAAAATGTAAAACAATAATTAAATCAAAACTAAAAGAAACAACCATTGGAGTTCTAGAAGAGCACGAAGAACTTTGTTGCCCAAAATGCTAAACCGAGGAGCTGTATAATTTTTGGAAAAGGAAGGTTACTTCCACGACCTGATGTATCGCATATTTATTTTAATTAACAGAATATTCAAAATAAAACGGAAAGAGAAGAAAGAGAACAAGAAATATATATAAGTTTAATGAAATAAGTATTTATGAAAAGATACATAGAAGTGTTGAAATAAAAATTAAGATTTTTGAGAAACAAACAAAGGTTAAGAGAAGCTCCTTAAAAATTATTTCATATTACTTTGTATTGTTTTTTTTTTATTACAAATTTTGACTTTTCACACTGTTTGCCACTTGAAGTATGTAAATAGAAAAAAAAAAGTTTAAACTAAAAATAACTTTTTTTAACAAGTGGTATTTACATTTCTGAAAATAAATCAACATTTCTACTTCAAAAGAAGCCAAAATATTTGTGAGAAGATTTTATCATCATTCAATAGTTACTTCAAAAAAGTCCTTGGACGCATCTTATATTACAATTTACTGTAAGTATGTTAAAAAAACCAAGGAGTGCCTTAAGACACCTGTGAGGAGCGAAATTTCTTACTACAACTCTGCCATTAGAAGCGTAAGAAGGCATCACATATGTATGTATGCGATAGTTCTTTTCCTTCTTAAGAGTTTAACACACTTGAACATCACGGAATAGAGCAGAGTCTCAGATATCAGAAAACAAGAGGAATACGAGTATAGTAGTAGGGGAGCCCAGGATGCTAAATTAGCAGTTACTAAAGCGTCATGGGGACTTATTGGATTGTGAAGTTTACGTTCTAAAACGAAAAAAAGTGTATGGCAGTTTTCCATTTTAGTGGAGCTAAGAGCGTGTATACGCTTTTTAAAGTGTAACAAAAACAGTCACATTGAAATACTCGAGCGCTTCAGATATTCATAGAGTATTCGCCCTTTGTCTTTCTGATAACCGATAAATATTAATCTGACGATTAACTGGGGGCAGGTAGGCGTATAGAGATGTTGAAAAAAAAGTTAATCGTGCGTATCAGATGTTTAAGGTGAATGTAAAGTGCACTCAAAAAAGTGTATATTTCAATAATCTGACGATTTAAACGTGGCCATAAGTCATGGCTGATTCTAAAAAATGTAAAAAGAACACGTGCCCTTGAAGTACTCGAGCGTGTCAGATTTTTATACAGATGGATCAACTTGATGTCTTCGTCCTCCAGGATGATAATCTGACAGTTAATATTATTATGGAGGCGTACTCTTAGCCTGACAATTTGAAAGCAACAATTAGCTGTTGTTTCTATTTTTTATTACTGATGCAATAAAAAAAATATATACATATATGTACAAATATGTATTTGCAAATTTTTATTTGAAATTTTGTTGAAAATTCTAAAAAAAACCTGAAAGAGGTGTGAAGATTTCCCATTGAAAATACACGGAAACTCTGATTTTTTATTTTTAAATTTTTGTAGCTCAGCGGCATTTCATGGGATCGCTTAAACCGAAGACGGTTTTTTCTCAAAAGCGAACTCTCTACAAAAAAATTCATAGCAAGAAAGTCGTTACGGGCCACTAAACCAGATGTTTCCATAAAACTCAAGTTTGTTCGCCGTAGTCTCGTAAATAACAAAAGCTACGGAAAAATTATAAATAACAAACTTTTAGAGAATTTAGTTTCCTACAAAAAAGGTCATTTGGTCAATTTGCTAATAACAATATCATCATATATTATACCTTTTATCGACGATTTTACCTAAACCGCCCCAAGTAAACTGTCAGACTATACGTTTTTCGTAATCCTGATAGGATAACATTCAAAATAAAAAAAAAATAATCGCGTCCGAGTATTTTAAAATGTCGATTTTTTTTACACTTTTGTGACTTGTCTACTTACTAAGGCCATGCTTAAATTGTCAGATTATTGAAATACACATTTTTCTGGATGTAATCAACTTACCATCTCTGAATCTGACGCTTTTGAGTTTTTCTGAGGATTGACTTTTTTTTACTAATCTGACGGGCTGCCCTCAACGAACGCCCCAACATTAAGGTTTCATATATGGTAGGAGTACATTACAGGGTGCAAGGTGTCTGCTCATATGATTTTCTGACGCGCTCGAGTAACGCGCAAAATAACTTTTAATTTTTGTTTTTTTTTCGTTTCGCTTTCGCTGTTTTTTTCGTAGTTTTTAAGCTCACAATTTTAGTTAATTTAAGCTCAAAATAAGAGCTTATTTATAAAGAAATATTACAAATTTTCATGGCTCCCTACTATAGGAAATAAAAAGAAAACCTCAAAAGTTGAGTTTACAATTTTAGTAAAGAAATAAATAAATTTCGTCCATGGCAGGAAGTTGTTCATATAAGAAAGTGCTTGTATCCAGAGTATCCACTTAATCATAGAACAATTACCTAGTTGATGAACCAATATAGGACAGTTGACATAGAACATATCAACCTAATTTTGATCTTGGCGACTGTGTATAGTGACAGAAGAGCGTTAAGAAGCGGCAGTGCTCAATAAATGGCCAGGTTCACAGCCAAACCGAAAGTTGAAAACTTTTATCTTAAGATTATGTCAGTTCATGAATGACTATTTTAACTTTGTGACAGACTTAAAATAGAACTTTTATCCATCTTTCAATTCTACATAGGTACAAAGATAGTAGTGAAAGTGATTGCAAAACATCATTTTAAAATTCAGGAATCCGACTTCCAAGTATTTGTGCAAAGTATTATTCAACTTATATTTATTTTACTTCATTTTATTAATAAAAAAGCCAAAATCGTATGCCTTCAAAACAGAATATCCAAACATAAATAATTATCAATTTTAATTCGATTCAAGCGAAAACTAGTAGAACAGAAAACTAGCTCAAGAATGAGTAAAAGTCGATTGTCATATACACATGTATGAATGTAAGCTGTTTTCCTAACTAAAATTTTAATTTAAGTTCTTGAGATTTTTTTTCCAGTCTGAAAATCTACTTTCGAAAAACTGATAATCTGAACTGTCATCTTAGTTGTCATCTGCAAACTGCAAATCTTGTGCTTTTGGCCAATCAGAACGAAGAGAAGTGACAGAAACAAGTAGAAGAAGATCTGGTAACGTACGAATGATGGATGAGGCAAAATTTAGGCTGGGAGGTTGTTTTCATTCGAAGTACTTGAGGAACCCTTCTTTTCTGTAGTGATTTTGGATGTAACCAGAGTGGGAAGGACCAATCGCAATAAAGTGATTTTGCTGTGAGTCGGCTAGGTCCTACCTAATCTATTTCCACGGCATTCTTTACTTTGACGCGGCATAGAAACATTAGAATGTCGGGGGAGTTGCTAAAACAAACAATGTAACCGCCAACTTCTTGGCTTGAGTAACAATTTTTGTAAGAAAAAGAACTGTATACACAAGCTAATGATGAAGTAAAAGATGTTGGTGATAGCGAAACTTGAGCAAAACACTCCAGCATCAAAGTAAGAGACAACCAACGAAACAATTCATACATGTAAGGAGCCCTAAAAATAACCGGACTTGTTGAAGTCTCAAAACAAGAGATACACATTCAGGGCAATATCAATTACGAGAAAGGTCTGTAAAAAATGAATCCCTCTGGATATTGGATAGAGATGTCAAAATGCCAATGCATTTTCAAAGCTGTATCCGCGTTCGAATGTTAACCCTTGAGCACGATAATGCTGTTGTATAGAGCGAGTTTGGTTATTTAAAAATAAATAAATAGGGTGGCGCAACAGAGCGGGGAGCCCCTGGGCCTAGCGCTTTCTCACAACCATGCCTTGTGAGGGAGTGGAAGGGACCTACAATTTTCTGCCGGTTCCGAACGGCTAATCGAGAAAGCGCTTTTCATGGCAATGAATACTAACGGAGGACTTGCCAATTCCTCGCGAAAGGCGATACCCGTGGAAAAAACATTTTTGCCTCTGTTGGGATTCGAACTCGAACCTCTGGATTAACAGGCGGACATGCTATCCATCACACCACGGGTACCACTGTTTGGTTATTTATTCCTTCTTAAAATCGAAAGTTCAATAAGTTTTTCAAAACCCCCTAGATTATTTACATACATATTGACGTCAAAATTATACAATACATATAAATCAAAAAATTGAAAAAATTTCGTTAGTTTAAGCTCGGCGGGAGCACAATGTGCGTCTTGCGTACATCAGAACTGATAACTGAACTGAGAACTAACCGTCTAAAAGAGCCATCTCGCACCAAAGCAATGCTGAAGATTTTTCCATTTCTTTTGAAAAAGTTGAAAAAATGCGAAGAGCAACATCTGGTGACGTCGGACGATAAAATCAAAATATGATTTTCATTTTTGTCTTCAGTATGTAATACAATTAATAAATATTAAATCAACGACTTTCCATTTTCTTCAACGAATATTGAGTTCTTTTTTTTTCATTATTATTTTGTTTCATTTACACAATTCAGATTTCTTTCGAGGTTGCGGAGGCACATGTGTTTTCTAATAAAAGAAACAAATCCTAGTTTATAAAAGAACTTCCAAATAAAAATATAACGAAAAGCTCATATAGTATAGATATATACATATGTAAGTCAATTACATGACTCGATTAACCTCAGCGATTCTATGTCTTTCCTGACTGCGCCACACGTTGCTCGCCTACAAGCATCACATAAACGAGCGATGAAAAAACGAATTTCGATCAAAATGTTTCCCTATTCTTGTCTTGTTAAGTGTACAAAACGACAGTCAAAAAATAAAAAGTTTTCATTTAAAAATTGAAGGGCAAAATTATTAAAGTTCATTCAATTACAAATTTATAGTTCTCAAATTGCAACAATTGAATAAAAATATGTATTGTATAAATATGTTTATAGAAATTGTTATTATTTTATTACATAGAAAGAAAGAAAAAATAATAAAAATATTCACGTGCTGCAAACTACATTAGAAAATATTTGGAAGGTTAATAGTAGAAATAGTTGTTAGATACACAAGTTTAAATACATCCACACTTTCAATGTAATGCATATACTTATATGTATGTATAATAATATATGTTTACTAGACTGTTTACTTTTCCCGCTCTCCGCCCAAAAGATCCCGGAAAAACTTCAAATAAAACCCTTTAAAAAGTGGAGATCAAAATTTTTCTGTTAAAATTTAGTCAGTTTTATACTTTTCTCGAATGGATTTTTGCAGTTATGTGAAGCTAAATAGCAGCTTTGTAGCTTGTCTAACGGATGAAAAAAAAAATCCTATATAATTTCTTGCATCATAAAACATATAAATATGAGACATATGAAATCACCATTTTATATTTTCATATGATATGAGGTTTGAAACTTTTTGTATGATTGGTGACAATTGTCAAACTGGTAAAAAAATTTAAATGTATTTGATTGAATTTTTTTTCTTTATTTAACAATAGAGAAAATCTAATTACAATATAACTAACGTGAAGGGCATAAAAAGTTTTGGATTGATTTGAAAAAGTTGGTGGCGTTACACTTTAAGGGGCCAGTTATAGCGATCATGAAATTGTATTTTTCTATTTTCCTGATGGAATTGAAACAGAAAAATAGAAAAATTCAAATTAAACAGAAAATATTTGTTATATTATATCTTTTTTGGGCACAAAAAATACTTCGAGTGATTTGCCATCAATTGGTATAACATTTGTTATTCAATTGTAACGAAAACATAGTTGTTATTCCATTTGAAAATTTTTCCTGATTCGTTTTCCTGATCGCTATACCTGGTCCTAAGCTAGAATAAGTGGTCAGGAATCTGGCGAGTTCAAATTTTTATTAATGACTACTCTTCGTATATGATCACTCAGTATTCTTGAAATAATTAGCAAACTCTCGGTTTGCGGCAAACTATATTTAGACCATATGCCTCCAATTTTGTTTCTTTTTTCACGCATAGAATATTTAAAAAAAAAAAAAACTAAATTAAATATTCTATTCTAAAAACGCCACTCTCTAGCAGTTTCTATTGCCCATTAATACTGAAAATTAAATCAAAATCGTTACAGCCATATTATTAGAAATTAGTTTTCTTAATATGAGTTTTTGAAAAATCAAGTATTCAAATTTTAACCCTCTATAGCAAATAGTCGACTACAGGCAACATTCCGTTTAAGCCTTCATAATTCTCCTTCTATTAATTATTTTACCTTTTCACCCATTGCAGATTGTAGTCACTTCGTTCTTTCAACCAAGTGCAATCAAAGTAACCTCGCTGTCACTATTTTTTTTTTATATGACCCGTTACTGCTGTCAGAAGTGTGAAAGTTTACAAATCGTCCGCGTGTGATAGAAAGAATAAAATAAAAAAAATGGATCTTGCTTTGTTGGTGCTTTTTTTAGTGATTTTGTAAAGCAAGTGTTCTAACTTTATTATTTTACAAATACATAAGTTGTGGAAATTTTGTGTGTAGTTGATTATTTTGTGGTAGTTAGTGTTCATGTCTTGTAGGCGCTACATCACATAAAAAGGGGAATTATTTCGTATGAACACTGCGAATTTTTACAATAGTTATTATTTTCTTTAGACTGGCTCACCGACGCGATAACAACGAAGCCAGCGCAATGCAAAATGATTCAGGGAATGAATATGGTCTTGACTTTGACGACGATAGCTTGGCAGATCCTGAATCTCTAGATGATTCTTTTGGAGACGAGCTTGATACAGCTTGATACACAATATTGGATAACTTGGATAGTGACATCCACAATAATAATCCAGAGGTAGATCCGACCCCTTCTTGTTCAGGCGTTCAAGAATAGTCAAGAACAAAACGACGAAAGCTTGAAAAGCCAAAAATACTGTGGAAAAAAGAATCTTGAGCTGAATGCACAGTAGCTGGCTTTTTCAGGCAACGAAATATTGGGTTCTGATATCTTGGATCTGGATACTCCTATTCAGTTCTTTCTTTACCTTTTTCCAATTAAACTTATAAGGAAAATATCGGAGGAAACAAACCTGTATTCGGTACAGAAAGATCCCAACAACAGCTTTCGCGTGTCGGAGATTGAGATCCAACAGTTTATAGGTCTGGTGTATATAATGTCACTGATTCAGTTGCCCAGAGTTACCAACCATTGGAGTTCCGTCCATGGTACACACCTTATCCAACACACAATGCCGTCAAACAAGTTCCAAAAAGTTCACCTACACTTCACTACGATAATAGTAAATGTTTTCTCAGAAACAATTCCGACGCGGATAGGATTTTAAAAATTCGTCCAGTTGTTGAAGCCTTGAACGAAGCATAAGCAAAGTGCTCTACAAAAGCACGGAATATTTTCAAAAGGTATAACCCCAACAAACCTCATAAGTAGGGCTACAAGCTATACGTGTTGAGTGATGTTTCCGGTTTCGGTTACAAGACAGGAGTCGAAACTGGCAAAGACTAACGTCGTTGTTAGATTATCACGTATGATTCCACGTCACCAAAATTATAGGATCTAATTCGACAATCATTTCACTTTGTTGCCTCTTCTGGAGTACTTCGCCAAAGATGTTATTCTTGGCCTAGGTACTATTCGACAAAATAGAATACCAGAATGCAAGCATTCGAGTGAAAAGGTTATAATGAAGAAAGATCGCGGTTATTCTGAGGAGTATATTGCTAACATCAACGGCATCGACATCTCGACGGTTGTGTGGAAGGATAATGAATTATTGACATTTAGTGGTCAAAGTCCCGAGTAAGGAGATACGACAAGAAGAACTTCAGATATAACAATTTCACGTGACCTGATGTTATGGTGGTGTTGACTTTATAGACAGCATGATGGGCATACATATATAAAATACGACTGTGAAGCAAACGATGAGAGATGCGTCTTTTTTATCATTATTTGGATCTAACAATGGCCAACTCATGGCTGCTCTACAAGTGGGTGTGCAAGACCAAAACTATTCCTCAAAAAAACGTCATGGCATCAGCAGATTTCCGCCTGGAAGTCACTGAAACTCTATGTAAGACGGGCTCCAGACTTAGCTAGAAAACATAAGGGACCTGCCCAACATGTGCCACCACAAGCAGTCCGCCAAGACCAAGTCGGCCACTGGCCTCAATGAGCCGGAAAAAAAATCAGATGCAAGTTCCCAAAGTGTGCTGGATTTAATTATACGGTCTGCGAGAAGTGCGACGTAGCTTTATGCTATACTAAAACCAAAAATTGTTTCAGAAACTTCCACCTTATATATTTACTAAAAATAAATAAAAAACGTTGTAATTCATTGTTGCCTTTAAGCTACACACCCTCTTTTGCAATATTATGCGTCACTAAAAAATAATTTAAAAATTTTAAATAATACGTATTTTGTTTTATTCGCAAACCTTTCCGAATCCACAAAAAAATTTATTTGATGGTCTTGAGTTAGCTGTTAACACCTTTCCAGAAGATGTTTCAACGAAATATTAAAAAAAAAAAAAAAAAAAAACGAAGAAACGGATTTGAGAACATTCCAAATCAACATTTTTTTTTTAATTTAAAAAAATTAAATTTTTCAAATGCTGATACGCAGTCTTTCTTAAACAACCTACAGCTTCTTTTTATATATAATTTTGTCAGAATCGTGTAAGCCACTAAAGAGAAAACGTTTTTAGACTTAAAAAAAAAAAAAATTACATCATGAAAAAGACAATTAAAACTTATGCCTCTGACAAAATCTAATCGTAATAGTTAGAGCCGTTTTCGAGAAAAATAAGTAGGAGTTAGCATATAGGTAGTATGGCAGGTACCGTTATTTCAAGACCTAGAGACTCAATTCCAAAATCTCCTCTGAGGGCTACTCCATAGATCCTAACTCAAAAGTGTTAAAAAAATGGGTCAAGGCTGTAGATACATATGCAGACAGACAGACAGAAATATAGTAAAATGTAGGTATTATCTCAAGACCCTTCCTATAAACATAAAATCATTCTTCAGATACAAGATTTTATAATTTTAACAAATCAAAAATTGTTTTGTTTAGAATTGGTCCTAGATTAGGTAGTGTGGCATTTGCTCAGCGTGGTCAATGTAGGTAGGCATTCACAATCGAAATATCAACTTCTCCAATAAACTTAAAATACTTGAAGCCGTTGCGAGGTTAATAATGCAACTTTTTAGATTTTTTATGAGAAAGATGTTGGATCTTCCTAATATTACTCCAAACTGTATTTACGTTACTGATAGAAACTCGAATGAGATTTCAATATCTCCTTTTATTCTGCCTGCAGTTTGAATATTTCAATAAAGTATTAGAGTATTCTGAGATAAGATTACCCAGAAAACTTGATATGGAGACAATATCTCAAAAACCTATTCATTACTAGACTGGTTTGACTTGTGTCAGGAACTCAATATTGACGTCGAAAAAAATTCAGGAGCCTTCATAAAGATCTTTTGTCAGCCTGAAAAGAACATCAGCATGAACATTTCTTGATTTATCTAAAATTAGATTATGATATAACACCTTATTTCACTGATGATAGTCCACACATGGTATGTTTAATTTTCAAAGGCAGATACAGTTGGTATCTGTACAATTTGCAGTCATGATAAAGAGAAGAACATTTATCGCCTTATAGGCAGATGTCTACTTTAAAAAAAGAGACTAAAATGTTTTCGAAATGAGATACTCCGTGTTGGGGACCTAAATTGAAACTTTCCTTCCTTATACAATTTTTTTATCAATTTGTCTTGTTAATATAGGAAACTGATATCTAACTCATTTTTGCAAATATGTATAATTATCAAATCTGTTAAATTTTGAATTTTCCTTGTGTTAGTGATAGGGTTGCCAGTTTTTTTTAAGCTCTTCGGGACAATTTACTGAAACGTTGAGAATCCCGGGATTTCCAATTTTCACCCGGGACAAATTAAATGGAAAAACAAAAACATTTTTTGTAAAGGTATTAACACAAAATCGCATTTCTTTAATCACATTGTTTTAAAAAAAAAATTATAAAAAAAAACAGTCTTCGTATTTTTTGATGTTTGATCAATGAAAAATAAGTTTGAGGAAAGCAACGAAGGGCGAAACCCAGTTGTTCAACTATACGGCCAATAGGCGCTAAATAAAAAGAGATGATAAACACAACTAAACGAATGAAAATAAATATTATATTATAAAAAACTATAATAATCAAATTATATAAACTATAATTAGTTTACTAATTTTTTTATGTTTAAAAGCTCAAAACAAAAATAAAAAACTTTAATCTTACTGTAAAAAAGTGGAGATATTAAAACTACGTTGCAAAGTGATGACAAAATTTAAGTTTCCTACACTCACAGAGTCACTATAATATTATATTGAATAATTATAATGACTTTAAGCTTGGTATATTAACTAAATATTTGCGTTTATTTCAATCAACTATCAATTGAAATGTAAAAGTTATCCACATACATATTTGTAATAGTCCAACCGTTTTTTTCGAGGGACACGCAGCCTTACGAAAAAAATGGGCACGACTGGGTCGCACGAAATTGCGATTGTGTGCTAAGTACAATACCAGAATCTTAAGGCTGATTAAAAGGTTTTAGTATTCGCTTTTAATATATTTAGTGGTATACGTTTGTCAACTACACTTTGATTATGAAAATTGAATTAAATCACTCAAAGTATTGAAAAAAAAAAAATATTCAAAAGGGTTCAAGCGAAAATCAATAAACGTCATTTTCTTGCAGATTCTAATACATGTAAGCCCTAAAAATTGGAATCGTTGGAGCCGTTTTTTTAAATACCGGTTTCTTATTTTCAATTTTTTTTTTTTTTTTTTTAAATTAAGTTTTAAAAGTTCAAGTATACAAATAGTTAGATCTTGTTAAAAGATGTATTGAAAAAAAATTTGAAATAAATCAAAGATACCATTTTGAAAATACTCGAAAAAACAATTTTTTTTTAATTAATGAAAATTCGAAAAAATAAGTTTTTCAAATATTGATATGCAATATTTCAAAACCTAGGATTTCTAAAATATGAAATTTTGTCAAAATCATAATAGCCATTAGCGAGAAAGTCGGTTTTGAAGAAAACGAAAACGGGGAGGGTACCGTTTTAAGACTTTTCCTAAAAAAAAATTTCACACCACTAAATAGCAATTCATTAATAATTCGAGAAAAATAAATAATTTCATATCTCAATTCCAAAAACCCCTCTGTAGGGTGCTCCACAGACCCTGACTGAAAATTTCGAAGAGAATCGGTCAAGGGGTTCAGATCTATATACATACAGACAGACACATAGACAGACAGACAAACAGACAGAATTGTGGGACCAACTTTTTTCGTATTCTCTATCATCGTAATGCCATATTTAGTTGTTATCTAAATTTTTTTTCTGCACGTTTGCAAGACTTGCCTTAGTACCTATAATCGCAAGTAAAAAGTTCAAGGTTTATTGAATGGAATATAAAAAGTTGTTTATTTTTTTCAATCCGACAGAACAAATAAATGTTGCTCATGGATTAATATCCATGAATAACATTTATTTGACAAATAAAATTCATCCAAAGTTGCTAGTACAAAAAAGTTAAAAAAAAAAATTGTCTTGTTATTAATATATATTTATATAGAAAAACTTCGATGAAGCAATTTAACTTTGAACTCCGCTTTTGACAGGATACTTTTCGAGTAGAGAGGGGGAAAAATAACATATGTATATATTTAGTCAAATTAAATTATATACATATATTTCAAATTAATATTTTCTTATGTTATGATATTTGAGTGAAAATATTTAAGCTTGTGGCAGTTAGATTGAATTAATTTATTATATGCTGGACAGTATTAAATATTTACAAAATATAATATATTTATAGGTATATAAAAAGTGTTCGTCGGGTTCAAGTTTTTTTCTGGCAATAAATTAAAATGTTAATTAAGAAAAAAACTATAAGTTAAAACAAAACATTAAAAAATAACAAACGGAAGCCCAAATGTCGATGACTACATTTAAGTTTTTTGAACAGTAATTTTGTCAAAAATTTTAACAATAATATTTTACTAAAACGATGCACAGTAGCCAATATTATGGAAGCTTAGCAATCGACATTTTTCGTGTTATTAAAATACAAACCAAGGTTTCTTTTTGGTATAACAAAGGACAATTTGCGTATATTGATAACTAACTACAAAAATCAATAACCAAAAATAAACATTATACCAACTAAAGGTATACAAACTCAATAGGCTGATAAAAAATAATAACAAAAATTAAAAATTGAACTGAACCGTTCGACTCACTCACGACTCACAGTGCATTTCGTCACTATCGTCGCCAGGACCGCAGTTTTTGATGCCATCACATCGCAGCTTGTCCGATATGCAATAGCCAACGTTGCATTGAAAATGGTAGGCAGACTCGCAAAGCAGTCCAATGGCTGGCGGCCCTGGGCCAGAGTCTTGAATTTCAGTCCATATAATCCGAAAGCCCTATAAAAGAACAACAAAAGTATAAGTACAAATTTATTTATTTATTTGTCATTATTCAATCAGGGAATTTTTGAAGTGAGATCTTATATTAACTATGTCTTTGTCTATCTCTATATGGCATGATAATGATAATAAAAATTAACGCTATGAGAAATTGGTTCTCTCTGATCATAATTTGCAGAACGAAAAATGAAATGATCAGTATTTATTATTGCATTAGTGTTAATTGAGGAAAAAAAACATTCACAACCAGAATCAATTAGCCGGAGAGCTAGTGACCGATTTGCTTACCTCATTTTAGCAAGGCTCAAACTTTGCTCATAAAAAGATTTAGCCCCGACAAGTATAAAAGTGCCCGTCTTACGTCTCCGGTTCCGTCCATGAGGCCTTAAGATTAGGGCTTGAAGTTGTAAAAAATAAGTACCCATTTACCTCATTTTAGCAAGGCTCATCTTTTAATATATTCTTCATTGATCCAATATATACACGAAAATAGCATTGTAAGACGTTTTAGCTGTCCACGACATGCTGTAAGACGCTCGTATATATGTAAAAAAAATGACCCCATTCACCTCATTTTAACAAGGCTGGTATTTACACACAACTAAGATGACATAAAAATAAACACAAATTTCAAGTGTATGACGTTTATTCGGTCAATAACCCTCCGTAAGACGCTGAAAATTAAATTAAGATAGAAACAATTTAAAGGAACTCGACATTGAATGAACTTTTATTGCATGAATCGATTAATGGGTTAATTTTAGAGAAAAAACCCAAAGTGCTATTAAATTAGACGGTTCGAATCGGAGATATGGTTTCTAAACCATCTTTATTCGTTTTTTCAATATATCTCGAGAACGAAGCAAAATTTTGATGCAATTCCAAGGACGTTTTTTGTAGAGAACAAATTTTCCCATCGAAATGCATCTTTTTAAAAATTGTAAATAAATATTTTTTATCCAAAATAATAAAATTCCCGACCAAAAAAAAAGGCAATTTTTTCCAATTTTTGAGTTTTGTTAGTTTTTTTAATGGCATTTCTTTCTGGTTGCAGAAAGCTACAGGTAAAGCTTCATAAAAAAGAAAGCAAGTAAAATTTTCTTTAAAATGCTACAACAGAAAACTTTCTATGTTTGAATTTCACCGAAATATTGTCACTTGAACATAGACATTTATCGTCGATTTTCATCTTTTTTATGCTGACAGACAGCATTTATCCTTATTTTGTTAAAAAAAAATTTTTTACTCGATGCAAAAGTATTTTAGTTTGATAATAAGTAAAATAAATTACCAGAATACTTCGTTTCTTGAATTTAAAATATGATACTATTCTAAAAATGATTTGTGGAACATTATTAAGACAGTTATCTACAGTTAACCACTTAGGTCCCACTTTTGCCGGAACATTATCAAAATGTGTATCTATTGAAACCAAGTCTAGAAAAACAACCGCAAATTGAACTATCGAAAGATTTTTAATTTTCTTCATCTCCAAAAATATCTTGGCTTTATTCATGCATTTAGTGGCTGCAATACTATGTCTGCATTTTATAATTTTGAAAAAAAAAATCATGAAATTTATAAATGAAAATATCAAACAGCTACAAACACACATATAGACAAATTTTTACGAAATGATGCTGCTAAAGAAGACACAAGTTCTGAGTCAGATATATTGCAGTTTCCTTGTATGCTGTATGGAACAAAGTTGAACCAATCAACTGTCGTTTCCAATATTTTTGCAAATTATCAAAAGAGCAAATTTTTCGCAGGCAAAAATACCACCAAAACGCGATGTCATCAAACACCATGGCCTAAGAACTTTTTTCCAAATCCAACAGTGGCATGGAAGCACTTAAATCTTCTGAACTTTGGTCGGGAAAACTCTAAATGTTGATATTGCTTGTTGTTGAACTACAGTACAGGTTGCCTTGTAAGCTGTGGTTCCAGAAAACTACAAATTGCTTGCTCAATATGTATGGGAGTCAATTGCGATCATGAGCAAGTAGCCGATATTGCATAAGAGGACATTTTTGAAGATGTAGATGATGTCGATATAGAGATAGACCTTCGCAATGTTATTGACTTATAATATTAAAAATAAGTACATTTTTAACAAATACCTTTTTCATTAAGTAGAAAATGTTTTTTTATTCCACAGAATAAAAATAAATGCAGTCAGTATAAAAAAGTAAACATACAAAGTTTTCTGTTGTAGCATTTTAAAGAAAATTTTACTTGCTTTCTTTTTTATGAAGCATTGCCTATAGCTATCTGCAACCAGAAAGAAATGCCATTAAAAAAACTGACAAAACTCAAAAATTGGAAAAAATTGCCTTTTTTTTGGTCGGGAATTTTATTATTTTGGATAAAAAATATTTATTTGTAATTTTTAAAAAGATGCATTTCGATGGGAAAATTTGCTCTCTACAAAAAACGTCCTTGGAATTGCATCAAAATTTTGCTTCGTTCTCGAGATATATTGAAAAAACGAATAAAGATGGTTTAGAAACCATATCTCCGATTCGAACCGTCTAATTTAATAGCACTTTGGGTTTTTTCTCTAAAATTAACCCATTAATCGATTCATGCAATAAAAGTTCATTCAATGTCGACTTCCTTAAGAAATGACATAATCAATAGACTATAATATTGTTTCTATCTTAATTTAATTTTCAGCGTCTTACGGAGGGTTATTGACCGAATAAACGTCTTACACTTGAAATGTGTGTTTGTTTTTATGTCATCTTTTAGTTGTGTGTAAATACCAGCCTTGCTAAAATGAGGTAAATGGGGTCATTTTTTTTACATATATACGAGCGTCTTACAGCATGTCGTGGACAGCTAAAACGTCTTACAATGCTATTTTCGTGTATATATTGGATCAATGAAGAATATATTAAAAGATGAGCCTTGCTAAAATGAGGTAAATGGGTACTTATTTTTTACAACTTCAAGCCCTAATCTTAAGGCCTCATGGACGGAACCGGAGACGTAAGACGGGCACTTTTATACTTGTTGGGGCTAAATCTTTCTATGAGCAAAGTTTGAGCCTTGCTAAAATGAGGTAAGCAAATCGGTTGTTAGCTCTTGGTCTAAATATCATTAGGAATAATCGGCCCTATCGAGGTGACCGTCGGAGCGGAGTTTTGCCCGCAACGCTTCCTTTTTCGGAGACTCAATTTTGCTTCGAAGTAGTTGTCGTCCTAAGAATTTTTTTACAAATGCCGCAACGCATTGCATTCCCAAAACTAAAACTTTCCGCAACGAAAAGTTATCGGAGGACGTCGGACGGGTGATCGGAGAATTACGACGAAGCAAAATGTCTCCGATCAGAGAGAATTCCGCTCCGACGATTACCTCTATAAGGCCGAATACCGTGAACAAATAACACACTGTATAATATACGTCTTGGCTACATAGTTTGTTGTTTGTATTCCTAATAAAGAGCATTAATTTACTATTGTAGTTAAGAGCTACAACGATTAGTTTGTCTAACTTAAGAAAGCTCTTAGAACAGTGTCCAACCACTACCATTGCTGTCTGAGGAGTGTCTAACTTTAGGCACCGAAATTGGTTGTCCTAACTATGGATAAAGCGACATTTGATGCAACAAGCAAAAGTTTCAGGCTTATTTGTGTCTCGATGATGAGCTATTTCTTTGATTCCCGTCAAGTTGGAAATTTAATGTCTTGGAAGGATTTGTTGAACGTAGAGCAACATTCTATCGGACAACGTGAATTGAAACTCTACTGTCAGAAAATCTGCTATTAATGTAGTAATCAAGCAGTTGTAGCTGGAGGTGCCTTGCAACTTATTTAAGAAAAAGACGATTAGATGACCATTAAATTTTTTTTTTACATTTCTTGGAAAATAAATGAAAGAGGAAAGATAGAACAAATCTTTTTGTGCCCAATCGATTCCAGAAAGTTTTTAATGTTTTTTTTTTTTTTAAAGTTTATCAAACTACAACTGGGTTAATATATTCAAATACTTTCGAGTATCTTGTTTAACGAAGAAACGAAACAGCCGAGTGTACGTGAAACAAGTCACGATTTTTGGATGTAAGAACAAGAGCCCAATTCATGTTCTGTTGAACGGATCAAGGTGAAAATGTAATCAGTATAACTAATCCTTGCTGAAGACTTATTTGGCAGATTGTTGACCCTTTCGAAGTCTATTGGCCGTTTAATGTCTTTTAAATTGGTTATGCCCAAACAGAAACACCCAACATCGAAATCGAAGGATTTCCTAAGGATGTTTTAAATTCCAAAAACGGCAAAGGCACTGGGCCAGACGAGACATATGAATTTGGAATACATTGTAAACAAAGTTTTCTGTTGTAGCATTTTAAAGAAAATTTTACTTGCTTTCTTTTTTATGAAGCATTGCCTATAGCTATCTGCAACCAGAAAGAAATGCCATTAAAAAAACTGACAAAACTCAAAAATTGGAAAAAATTGCCTTTTTTTTTGGTCGGGAATTTTATTATTTTGGATAAAAAATATTTATTTGTAATTTTTAAAAAGATGCATTTCGATGGGAAATTTGCTCTCTACAAAAAACGTCCTTGGAATTGCATCAAAATTTTGCTTCGTTCTCGAGATATATTGAAAAAACGAATAAAGATGGTTTAGAAACCATATCTCCGATTCGAACCGTCTAATTTAATAGCACTTTGGGTTTTTTCTCTAAAATTAACCCATTAATCGATTCATGCAATAAAAGTTCATTCAATGTCGACTTCCTTGAGAAATTACATAATCAATAGACTATAATATTGTTTCTATCTTAATTTAATTTTCAGCGTCTTATGGAGGGTTATTGACCGAATAAACGTCTTACACTTGAAATGTGTGTTTGTTTTTATGTCATCTTTTAGTTGTGTGTAAATACCAGCCTTGCTAAAATGAGGTAAATGGGGTCATTTTTTTTACATATATACGAGCGTCTTACAGCATGTCGTGGACAGCTAAAACGTCTTACAATGCTATTTTCGTGTATATATTGGATCAATGAAGAATATATTAAAAGATGAGCCTTGCTAAAATGAGGTAAATGGGTCCTTATTTTTTACAACTTCAAGCCCTAATCTTAAGGCCTCATGGACGGAACCGGAGACGTAAGACGGGCACTTTTATACTTGTTGGGGCTAAATCTTTCTATGAGCAAAGTTTGAGCCTTGCTAAAATGAGGTAAGCAAATCGGTTGTTAGCTCTTGGTCTAAATATCATTAGGAATAATCGGCCCTATCGAGGTGACCGTCGGAGCGGAGTTTTGCCCGCAACGCTTCCTTTTTCGGAGACTCAATTTTGCTTCGAAGTAGTTGTCGTCCTAAGAATTTTTTTACAAATGCCGCAACGCATTGCATTCCCAAAACTAAAACTTTCCGCAACGAAAAGTTATCGGAGGACGTCGGACGGGTGATCGGAGAATTACGACGAAGCAAAATGTCTCCGATCAGAGAGAATTCCGCTCCGACGATTACCTCTATAAGGCCGAATACCGTGAACAAATAACACACTGTATAATATACGTCTTGGCTACATAGTTTGTTGTTTGTATTCCTAATAAAGAGCATTAATTTACTATTGTAGTTAAGAGCTACAACGATTAGTTTGTCTAACTTAAGAAAGCTCTTAGAACAGTGTCCAACCACTACCATTGCTGTCTGAGGAGTGTCTAACTTTAGGCACCGAAATTGGTTGTCCTAACTATGGATAAAGCGACATTTGATGCAACAAGCAAAAGTTTCAGGCTTATTTGTGTCTCGATGATGAGCTATTTCTTTGATTCCCGTCAAGTTGGAAATTTAATGTCTTGGAAGGATTTGTTGAACGTAGAGCAACATTCTATCTGACAACGTGAATTGAAACTCTACTGTCAGAAAATCTGCTATTAATGTAGTAATCAAGCAGTTGTAGCTGGAGGTGCCTTGCAACTTATTTAAGAAAAAGACGATTAGATGACCATTAAATTTTTTTTTTACATTTCTTGGAAAATAAATGAAAGAGGAAAGATAGAACAAATCTTTTTGTGCCCAATCGATTCCAGAAAGTTTTTAATGTTTTTTTTTTTTTTTTAAAGTTTATCAAACTACAACTGGGTTAATATATTCAAATACTTTCGAGTATCTTGTTTAACGAAGAAACGAAACAGCCGAGTGTACGTGAAACAAGTCACGATTTTTGGATGTAAGAACAAGAGCCCAATTCATGTTCTGTTGAACGGATCAAGGTGAAAATGTAATCAGTATAACTAATCCTTGCTGAAGACTTATTTGGCAGATTGTTGACCCTTTCGAAGTCTATTGGCCGTTTAATGTCTTTTAAATTGGTTATGCCCAAACAGAAACACCCAACATCGAAATCGAAGGATTTCCTAAGGATGTTTTAAATTCCAAAAACGGCAAAGGCACTGGGCCAGACGAGACATATGAATTTGGAATACATTGTAAACAAAGTTTTCTGTTGTAGCATTTTAAAGAAAATTTTACTTGCTTTCTTTTTTATGAAGCATTGCCTATAGCTATCTGCAACCAGAAAGAAATGCCATTAAAAAAACTGACAAAACTCAAAAATTGGAAAAAATTGCCTTTTTTTTGGTCGGGAATTTTATTATTTTGGATAAAAAATATTTATTTGTAATTTTTAAAAAGATGCATTTCGATGGGAAATTTGCTCTCTACAAAAAACGTCCTTGGAATTGCATCAAAATTTTGCTTCGTTCTCGAGATATATTGAAAAAACGAATAAAGATGGTTTAGAAACCATATCTCCGATTCGAACCGTCTAATTTAATAGCACTTTGGGTTTTTTCTCTAAAATTAACCCATTAATCGATTCATGCAATAAAAGTTCATTCAATGTCGACTTCCTTAAGAAATGACATAATCAATAGACTATAATATTGTTTCTATCTTAATTTAATTTTCAGCGTCTTACGGAGGGTTATTGACCGAATAAACGTCTTACACTTGAAATGTGTGTTTGTTTTTATGTCATCTTTTAGTTGTGTGTAAATACCAGCCTTGCTAAAATGAGGTAAATGGGGTCATTTTTTTTACATATATACGAGCGTCTTACAGCATGTCGTGGACAGCTAAAACGTCTTACAATGCTATTTTCGTGTATATATTGGATCAATGAAGAATATATTAAAAGATGAGCCTTGCTAAAATGAGGTAAATGGGTACTTATTTTTTACAACTTCAAGCCCTAATCTTAAGGCCTCATGGACGGAACCGGAGACGTAAGACGGGCACTTTTATACTTGTTGGGGCTAAATCTTTCTATGAGCAAAGTTTGAGCCTTGCTAAAATGAGGTAAGCAAATCGGTTGTTAGCTCTTGGTCTAAATATCATTAGGAATAATCGGCCCTATCGAGGTGACCGTCGGAGCGGAGTTTTGCCCGCAACGCTTCCTTTTTCGGAGACTCAATTTTGCTTCGAAGTAGTTGTCGTCCTAAGAATTTTTTTACAAATGCCGCAACGCATTGCATTCCCAAAACTAAAACTTTCCGCAACGAAAAGTTATCGGAGGACGTCGGACGGGTGATCGGAGAATTACGACGAAGCAAAATGTCTCCGATCAGAGAGAATTCCGCTCCGACGATTACCTCTATAAGGCCGAATACCGTGAACAAATAACACACTGTATAATATACGTCTTGGCTACATAGTTTGTTGTTTGTATTCCTAATAAAGAGCATTAATTTACTATTGTAGTTAAGAGCTACAACGATTAGTTTGTCTAACTTAAGAAAGCTCTTAGAACAGTGTCCAACCACTACCATTGCTGTCTGAGGAGTGTCTAACTTTAGGCACCGAAATTGGTTGTCCTAACTATGGATAAAGCGACATTTGATGCAACAAGCAAAAGTTTCAGGCTTATTTGTGTCTCGATGATGAGCTATTTCTTTGATTCCCGTCAAGTTGGAAATTTAATGTCTTGGAAGGATTTGTTGAACGTAGAGCAACATTCTATCGGACAACGTGAATTGAAACTCTACTGTCAGAAAATCTGCTATTAATGTAGTAATCAAGCAGTTGTAGCTGGAGGTGCCTTGCAACTTATTTAAGAAAAAGACGATTAGATGACCATTAAATTTTTTTTTTACATTTCTTGGAAAATAAATGAAAGAGGAAAGATAGAACAAATCTTTTTGTGCCCAATCGATTCCAGAAAGTTTTTAATGTTTTTTTTTTTTAAAGTTTATCAAACTACAACTGGGTTAATATATTCAAATACTTTCGAGTATCTTGTTTAACGAAGAAACGAAACAGCCGAGTGTACGTGAAACAAGTCACGATTTTTGGATGTAAGAACAAGAGCCCAATTCATGTTCTGTTGAACGGATCAAGGTGAAAATGTAATCAGTATAACTAATCCTTGCTGAAGACTTATTTGGCAGATTGTTGACCCTTTCGAAGTCTATTGGCCGTTTAATGTCTTTTAAATTGGTTATGCCCAAACAGAAACACCCAACATCGAAATCGAAGGATTTCCTAAGGATGTTTTAAATTCCAAAAACGGCAAAGGCACTGGGCCAGACGAGACATATGAATTTGGAATACATTGTAAGACACAATTAAGAATATTAAGATTGAAAAATTAAATTCTTCGAGGTACAAAAATACTATTTTCAATAATTTAATGTATGAATTGACTTTAGGTTAGGTTGGGTCAAAGTGGCTCTCAGCTCGGCTAACACACTTATACCCGTTGGGCCCATTGTGATACCACGCTGTATCTAACGTATCCTCATCCTAATGGAATCAATTTGAGTTTTCAATGAGGCGGGAGAGACGCAGGGAGTCGATGTGAGTAAGATCACTAGGGCCATCAAAGAAAAACGAACCTAGTCTTATCCTACGTTTGTGAGCTAAGGCGGGGCATGAACAGAGAAGGTGGAGAAAAGTTCCTCCTCTTCTTCAATACAGCTTCTCAAAATTCGTTTGAGGCTACTCCTAGCAAAATTTAGCAACCTTTCGACTGACTGGGACCTATACAAGATCAGTAAAAATGAATACAAAAATAGAACTACTTACGCAAAAAGAGCAGCCTGGCACAACTTCTGCTCAAATATTGAGTGCACTATTGACGCCGCAAGGCTAAGCAAAATCATTTCCAAGATCCAAAATAACCCTAGTTTTCTTAGAAGACCCGATAACACATGGACTGGCTCATGCTCTGAAACCCTAGTCACTCATGAACACCTACTTTCCAGGGGGAAAAACTTTATAGAAACGCATATCCGAACAAAACTGAGCAACAATGTGATCTCTACAACCCAACATGCATATTTAAACGGCAAATCAGTTAAGACTGTCCAACAAGACAATCCAATATAAAGAGTACACGTTGGCTGCATTCCTCGATACAGAAGGGGCCTTCAACAACATTGAATACAGTGCTATTCTCATGGCATTAAGTTTTATAAATATCGAGAAAACGTTATGAAACTGGATCGACTCCATGCTCCAAACGGGAAAAGTAAAAGCAGAAATGGATGCAAGCACCCTAAAAGTCAAAACTTGTAGAGGTAGACCTCAAGGAGGAGTATTATCGCCACTACTCTGGCTCCTAGTAGTTAACCAAATCCTGGTTAAACTTGAGATGAGCGGAATAAAAGCCGTAGTCTATGCTGATAACATCGTCATCATGACTTCGGGAAAATTCACAACAACCCTGCGGGGCAAAAAACTGTGGGCTAAATGTCAACCCTACAAAAACAGAACTTGTTCTGTTTACGAGAAAACGTAACATTCATAGATAAACTTCCACCCACCATTAACGGTTACTATACCAATAAACCTATCTGGTACGGCAAAATATCTCGGGATTGGCCTTGAACGTAAACTTAACTGGAAAGAAAATTTAAAAGAAAGAGAAAGAAAAGCTCAAATCGCCTTCTACACTTGTAGTAGAATTTTCGGGAAAAAATGGAGACCTGGTCCCAAAACTATTCACTGGATGTATACATCAATAACAAGACCAATCCTCACATATGCCTGTTTGGTCTGGTGGCCATCATAAGAGAAGGCTTCAAACCACAAACCTTAACACCATGACCAAAATCCAAAGGCTTGAATGCATTGGCTCAACTAGTGTCATGAGAACGACACCAACTGCAGCTCTGGAAACCTTCCTGTCGCTATAGCCCCCCTAGATATTTTTTCTAAGGAGATGGCGACCAAAAACGCACTGCCTTTAAAAAACCATACAGATATAGACATTCAAACAAACAAACAGAGAGATCCGAGTGAGGTGTTGCCATTTGTGGCTGCACCCCCCATGCAACCTAACCTAACCTAACTCCTAGCCTTGCGGCATTTCTTCCAATAAGGCATTGTGCTGTAATGACACCGATCGTCGCACTAATCTGTTTTCTGTTCAGAGAAATCAAGCCGTTCAACCGCTTAAAATCTAGCTTGGACCAGATTTGTTTCCATATGCGTTACACGTTAAACAGCTTGACTATCTCAAATAAGTTTTCTTGTATGCGTCCTGCTTGAGTAAGTTTGTATGTGCGATTGGTATGCCGATACTCTCCGTTATCGGTGAGAAGGGCAGACATTTTCCATTTCTGACGAGTTCGTCTGCTTTGCAATTTCCTGGAATGTCTCTATGCCCCGGCACCCAGCACAGGTGAATGTTAAACTGCTCTGACATCTTTCTGAGAGATGATCGGCAGTTTAGGGCTAGAATAGAGTTGAATTTGAAGCCAGGGATTTGATGTCCGCCTAACTGTTTGAGAAGATGCATATATCTTTTTTGGATAGAGCCTCTGAGTAATCTGTTTTCAGTTTGGGGATTCCGAATTTGTTCAGAATGTCAGCATGGCCAATATTGTTGTTGATCCATTGTGAGACTTCTTGTATTCGAATAGCCGACCTCGCAGCTGTTTATTTACTGTAGATGTCAAGTGGGACTAGGTGAAACAAGATGTCCAGTGCCTCTGAAGAAGTGGTGCGTAAGGCCTCGCTCATACATGCTGAACGTTGGACTTTGATGAGACTATCACGATAAATTGCTTTATCTAGTGCAGTCCACCAAACAGTAACACCGCCGTAAGTGAGGATAGGTCTGATGACCGAGATGTAAAGCCAATGTGTGATGCGGGGTTGAAGACCTCATTTGTTTCTTATGGCTTTTTTTACTGTGTTTTTTATAAGACATATTTTTTGAATATTTTGACTTCAAGTTAGTACTTAACTTTAAAATTCCCAGTTAACTTTGAAGTCTTTAGTAAACCAATTGTCTAGAACAGTCAAAAGACTTGAAGTCAAAAAAATGCAATACTTTTTGACTGGTTTGAATCTCGGAAGTCTTTTAAAAGTCTTTTACATTCTTTGCAGTCATGAAGTTTTTTGATTGCATTGTAAGCAATGCAGTCATTTAGCTGGTTTGGAGTCCTTTGAATGCTTGAAGTCATTTGATTGCTTGAATTCTTTTTATTGCTTGGAATGATTTGACTGCTTTAAATTCCTTAACATCAGCTTCCTGACGACTTACAGAATCTACGATGTTCTTATGCTTTCATTTCCTTATATAAGTTGCCTTACATGGTCTATTAAAATTTTAAAATAATCCAACCCGAACTATAGGTTTTTTATTATTATTAATTAAGAATTCAAGCAATCAAAAGACTTCAAGCAGTAAAAAAGACTTCAAACAGTCAAAAGACTTCAAGCAGTAAAAAAGACTTCAAGCAGTCAAAAGACTCTAAGCAGTAAAAAAGAATTCAAGCTGTCAGAAAACTCCAAAGCAGCCAAATGACAGCATTACTTTTAATGCAATCCAAAGACTTCATGATTACAAAGAATATTAAAGACTTTTAAGAGACTTCCAAGATTGCAACCAGTTAAAAAGCATTGCATTCTTTTGACTTCAAGTTCTTTGACTGCTGTAGAGTCTTGACGATTGGTTCACTAAAGATTTTTCAAAATTTACTGTGACTTATTTTTGAAAGTTGCAGTACTGCGACAAGGAATGTGAATGTATTCCAAATAATCAGTTAAATGAATGGGACTTTTAGCAATGCATTACCGAATGAATGCATTCTTTTACATTTTTGGCAATAACCCTGCAGCCTCTCCCCTTCAGGTTTATCAGTTGTTCATTCACCACCATATTCCAGAAAAGAGGAGAGAGGACTCCACTTTGCGGAGACTCTCTACTTACACCTCTTTTGGTAAAAGCCTCTTCGAGTGTTGAGTTTATGATTCGACTTTCAATGCTTCTTTAAATCAACTCACCGAGTGAGAGATCCACCTTTAGAGCATCTATAGTGATCTCCTTATGTTGCAGCGTGTATTCTATTGTACGGACTAGCGCGTGAATTACCTATAATTGATCATTTTATGAAACTTAGAAAAGTCTTAACCACAAAGTCAAATCAGCTGCTTTGCGTTGGACTAGTTGAAGTCACACTATTTAAAAGGGTACTCGCATACCAAAACAGAAATAATGGTACATTTAAAATAGACAGAATCAAATTACGTCTTTGAATGTTTGAGGGGCTATTCAGACAACAGTTGGAATGCGTTTATAAATACATACGAAGTTGACTAAGGTTTGTCCAGCTTCTAAGATACCTAGCCGGACAACTGCCTTACAATTTTCTAAGCAGTGGCATAACAAAGGGGGGGGGGGGGGGTGGACTCCTGGAGTCACCCATACGGGGGTGACACCCTAAGAGTTAACACATGTATACTATGGACTATTAGATCACAGAGTGTTAAACAAAAAATTGCGATATTGTAAAATTATTCACTGAATTTTGTTCTTTCTCCTTTTGTAAAGTCCATCGATGCGACATGTCGCATTCAACGAATGACTTATTATTATTATTTTCTCGCTTTATTTGATTGGTTCCACACGCAGATATGTCAACAAGAAAGTAATTCTCAAATCGTTCTTAGATACGGTTGTTTTCCCCCGAGCCATGTACTGCAGTTTTTTTTTTAAATCTTTTACATCGTTGGCCACCGTTTATCGATTAAATTAGCTTCAGTATTTTGGCTACAAAAATAGAAGCCCTTCACATTCACATTAACGTTGAAGAAAATCGGGCGAAAATCATAGAAGACTCAATTAACCTTCGTATGACAACATTGGTGAAATACGAAATTCCAAAAGAAAGAAGAATTCGTCAAAAAAAGCTAAGTTAGGTTGGCAACCGATGCAGGATTTTCACTGAACTACGGAAAGACCTATTCGTGTTCCTTGATCGATTCATCACTCAACTCCGAACAAGAACAGAGTCTATTAAGAAGGTGACTTCATTTTTTGAAGTTGTTCAAGCGAGTACTTTGCTTTTTAAGTGTATTTTTCGATGAAAAAATATTGAATTGGACTGAAAATATGTTTCATCGTCCACTAAGTGAATTTCACATAAACGGAGTATTTCAAAGGTAAATTATTCGCAAACACCAGGGAGAGAAAAAATATTTCAAACAAGTGGATTTTCTCCTCAAATAAAAAAAAAAAACTTTTTTTAACACAACCTCTTTCCACGACTTGTGATTCGTATGAAAGCCGGCTACACATAGAAGAAACGAAAAAGGAAAGGTACTTACTATTATCAGGCTGATATTTACGTGGCAACGATTTTTCTCACCTGTGCTCCGATAGTTTTGTCTGTTGTTGTAAAGCTTATTCTCGCTGATTGGCCTGTTGATATATAATGCCAGTGTTCCGTTGGTGGTTTCTCTCCACACAGTTCAATTGGAGCTGCTTCTGAGTCAACGTTTATCCACATTCTCAGTACCGCCGCAGGACAACCTCGAGCTAAGTTTATGTAAACAAATAGACAAAAAAGTACGACCATTGGAAAATTGCTTCAAGTGTATTTCATCATTAAAAGAAATGAACCAACCTTATTGATCTGCTGTACCTACCCATTGGATCACCTTCCACTGAAAAGTGTTCGAAGTTCATCGATAACTTGTATCCGGGACGGGCTGTCATGTACCAGTTGCAGGCCATTGAAGCCAAGCCCTTGGCTGGACTCTTGTAATTACTTGGATAATGCGGGGATGTAATTACGCCCGAGTCTGCATTTGAAAAATTACCACCACAGTCGCCAACCTCCGACTTGGCTGTCTCGAAGAAATAGCGAGCTTTGAAACCGCTGGCCACATTTTCTTGATCGGTATGCAACGTGATTCTCAGACCAACCGCACCCCTGGGGCTCTCGACGGGGCCGGGCGCTGTTAGACCACAATATCGACCAAGAAAGCGGTCATTGTTATCTCTGTATATGACATATATCTCCAGCCAGTCTTCAAAGCAAGCCGACGCACTAACATGTACACACAAATAAAAGTGTTATAATAGACTTCAAATGCAATTATGTGAAATTTTCTTTTTAAACACAATACTTATTTTAAAATATAGCTTACCCATAAGCACCAGCTGTTGAGTTAACATTGTCTGCCTTTACCTTAAAATGATCAAAGACTATAGTAACCTGTTCATTTGGCTCGGCCAAAAAAAGATACGAGCAATTCGTTTCGGAAGGATAATTGGAAGGATATCGTGGACTATTCAGATCACCGCGCTTTTTCGAACTGCTAACATATGTGAAACTGCATGTACCATCTGGAGCGGCTGTGCCTGGGATTTTGTACTCTGTTTCGAACGTGTACTTCCCTTTGAAACCACGGCCTTGTAATTCTCCAGAGCTGAAAACCATCGCCAGTCGTGGTCCATCACTTACGACTTTTTGTGTCTCATTGCCGCATAGTTCATAGTCGAACTTGTCATAAGCATCTGCGGTTTCTTGTCCTTTGAGATATATTTTGAGATAACCATCCGAGCAGTTTGTTCTTAAAATTAAGTTTGTTGAGAAAACCGAATTCATAACTACTATAAAATTTCTTACTCGCCCTTGTCCTTGTTTTCGACTTTTGGAATATTAAATGATGAGAACTCTAAGCGAACACGTTCCAGATGCTGGGCATCTTGCATTCCATATATGAAATATCTTTAAATTACAACAACTGTTTTAGAACTCTCTATGTAGTTGATGCCGATATCAAGGACTTACCTACAAACTGTCTTAGGGATATAAGGATAAGGATAGTTTGGTGACAACACAAACCCTGTTGACTCCTTTTTCGAGAGAATCTTTTGATCACACTCTGAGCCACGTATGTGAATGCCATCGTTTTCACCTGAAAGAGTTAAATTTGTTTTGATAGATTTTTGAAATGGAAAAACAACAATTTAATAAAAGTTAAAGTAACAATTAACTAGAGTCTAGAGATTTGAGGCAAATTTCAGAATTATGATTTATGTCGTAGTTAGGTGTTTCTTTTCAAAACTAGTACCTTTACGGTTCAATATCTTCGAACTTCTTTCTATGAAAGTCTTCACTTTCCAAGATGTACAAAATAGAAACACAATAGATACTAATTTGTCTTCCAAAAAAGTTTTAATTAAAAATTTAGTTGAGTCGATATAAATCATCGTTGTTTCAGTTTACGTCGAAAGAAAAGCATATTTCTTCATTGTGAACCGTAATGTTGGGTAAAAACAGAGTCAGTCAGACAATTCAAGGTACGTGAAGTGTGGCTTAATATGAATCTTTACACTTGACTATAAGCCTGAAGTTTATAAGACTGATGGGCAATCTTAGCGAGGCGTGTTGCGGCCAAATGGAAATACGGAAGGAATGCAACTGGCTGTTTCACTAGAGCACTCTTTATGGAAAAATCGATAAAAAAAGTAAGCCAAGTAACATTTCGACGATATTCAAGAGAATCAATTGATTCAACGATTGAACTATCACTAATCATTCTTAACGTTCTGTTTTGTACCCTATCAAGTAAGCGCAAAGATATTTGAGGACCAGATATGGGAATTTTACTTCAGTTTTGGGCGGATGTAAGCTTTATAAACTGTTACCAGATAAGAAGGGGTAAAGAATTTCCTGCATCGTCTTAAAAATCCTAAGTATTAGATAGTATATTTTGCGACTTCAAATATGTGGTCACAGAGTAGACAATACGGAGAGTCATCCCCTTTGCATGAAAAACCCTCAAATTATTTTTGTGGAGAATTCAAAGACAACGTCTCGTTTGTATTAACGGCTATATGCCAATGCGATTGAGTGTCACTATTTCCATTTTTTCATTGATGATTTCAATTTGATGGCAAATAATGTTTATTGCCGCATTTTTGAATGAAGCTTTCAACATCCTCAACTGTTATAAGCCCAAAAATAGCGAAAACACGTTCACTTTTTCAAATTGATTTAAAACCAATCGACAAAAACATGGCGATCGACCGACGGACGGTCGAATGTTGCCGGTCTCATTTAGCTCGTAGAAAAGTGCCACTACCTTACAGCAGTTGACTCTCCGGTTCTACTCTGTGGTCATTCCAACGTCGCGTCGTTTACGTAATTTTTTTTTTTTTATAATTAACGCGCACATCAAGGGGTTATGACTACCCTTATAATGTTATTGAACACAGTGCGAGCATTTGGGCAAATAGGAGAGGATTTGAAAGGAGACACCGATGCACGTTGCTTTTGAATTTTAGTGAATCGTAATGTTGGGGAAAAACGGCGCCAGGTAGTGCGACTAAAATAAGAATCTTTATACTTGATTGTACGCCCGAATTTGAAGCCAGATCAGAAGGGTTGAAGAACTTCTTGTATCGTCTCAAGAAGCCTAAGCATTTGACAGCGTTTTTGGCGACTTCAAATATCAACGAAGATCATCGTTTATACATATACCAAGCACTGACAGCTTTTCGGTTTCTTGGATGCAGGTACCATTCATGCATAATGACAATGGGGGAATGTTGAGCTTCAAGGACAAGAGACAGCATTGAGTTTTCGAAGCATTGGATTCTACTCGGTTTTTATGACCCCATGAAACAATGCTGTCAAGGTCAGAATTCAATGAGCTTATCATACGCAGCCGTTCCAGAAGTTAGAAGTTTCAGGCAAGGGATCATTTATGAAAATGAGGAAGAGAGTCGGAGACAAAACGGAGCCCTGGGGCACACCAGGTTTTATTAAGTGGGTACCAGACTTAAAACCATCCAACACAACTTGTATTGAACGGTCGGAAAGGAAGTTTCTAATCCAACGAAGAAGAGACTCGCCGATACCAAAACCACGCATTTTCGATAAATGAGCCTGATGCCATACTCTATGAAATGCCTTAGAAATACCAAGCGCAATAATCTTGCTTTCTCCAAAACAATGTAATGATTGGTTCCACTTTTCGGTGAAATATGCCATCAAATCACCAGTGGACCTTTTGCTACGCAAGCCGTACTGTAGGTCATAAAGAAGCTTTCATTCTTCAAGATATTTCATAAGTTAACGGTTTATCAACGTTTCCATGACCTTGGGAAGAAGGGACGTAAGTGCAATTGGACGGTAATTAGAAAGGGAGAAAGATTTGCCTTTTTTGGGAACCGAATGGACAAATGCAGTTTTGAATCTGCTCGGGAAAAGCCCAGCAGAATAGGAAAGATGGAAAAGTTCACATAGTGGTTTTGCCAGCGTAGAAGAACATATCTTCAGAATAACGGCGGGGATACCATCTGGACCAGCGGATTTTGATATTGAGTTCTTTGAGCTTTAAGGACTCTAGCCACCGAGCGAGTTCGAAAGAATATCTGCTTCATCAAAGAGTTTGCAGACTGAAGATCAGGCAGAGCCAATATGGTATCAGGAAGTGTTGAGTTAGCAGTAAATTGAGCTGCCAGCAAAAAAGCTTTATCGATGGAGCTGATATACGGAGAATCATTGAAAACGAGCGTTGAGAGCTATGACGTGCTTCGGACCAAAAGCTTTTACTTCCATTTGGGAACAATAGTATTTTTTACCTTACTTTTTGGTCATGTAAGAATTTAGCCTTTTGTATGTGAGGGTTACAGATATTTCTGGCCGTTTGAACAAATTTCGGTTTTCTACAGTTGGGTTATACATATTTAAATTTTCGAAAACTACTTTCTCGATCCCTAATCGCCTCTTTACAGCTTAAAACAAAATACGAATTTTTGTTCTGTGAGGAACTAAATTTCTCATGCCGTTGAGAATTACGTTAGATATCATATCAGCTGCTGCATCAACGTATCCGTCGAGAAAGAACAATGACCAATTAAAATTTCGAAAGAAACTGTTCAGGCCGGTCCCAATTGGCTATCTCGTATTGCCACACAGTTCTTTTAGGGACTTTATCTTTTTGTACCGTGAAGGAAAACGAAAAAGAGCAAGAACACTCTTTCCGCATGGCCTTCAATATCTGGAGCCCGAGTGGCCTCATCAACAAGTTGAATTAATTGGTTAAACTCAGTGAAGATCTCAAAATATTTTCCTTCGGGTGTTGTCTGACCAGAATGTCAAAGTCAACCAGAATTGTGTACATTGAAATCGCCCGCAATTGCGATTTCAGTGTGAGGATAAAGGGAAACAATTCTTATTATGGAGTTAGAAAGCGCATCAAACTCGTTAGAGGTTGAGTTGCTTTCTGCATTGGGGCTTCTGTAAATAAAATAATAGTGAATGATTTGCTTACGGACGGTGAATTTTAACCAAACGAAATCGAACGTTCCGAACAACGTTTAAGTTCTCTTTGTGCTGTATTGGGGTTGTTTACTGGCCACTTACTATTGCATCAATGAGCGTAGATAAGTGTGTACAAATGAGCTTGTTCAGTACCACTTAAGTCTTTAATGCACTCTCATCATTCCACCTCTCATTTGAACAACTTCTACCACCAAAAATTTGGTAGAGCTTTGAATTTATCCATGGCGTTGTCCAGAACTAAAATCTGGAGTGAGTCGGAGAGTCGGAGTAAAGATTTCACACCTCAACGTTCCAATTCAATAGAAATCGTTTTCCAAAAATCGAAACTTCCCTGTAGTTTGGAAGTGATTTCTTCACTCTCATTATTATTTCGGGCGAACGAGTGAATATACCAATAATAACAAAGCAAAAAATCGCAATTACTATTAAATTGTTGCCAGCTGAAAAAGTTCGCTGACAGTTAATTTGATTTCTGTTAGTAAGCCACAAAATAATTTTTAAAAGTCAAGTCAACGATTTCTAGTTTTCTTTTATGCGTTGTAGTGTACGGCTTAAAGAAATTCCAAAAGTCAACGAAAGAAGAGTGAAAGGTGGAAATAGTTTTGTAAAACGACATCAGATTCACTTTGAGGCCCCAAAGATTCACAGTATCTATACAGCTGACCAATCAATCATCAGCTGCATCGATTTCTTGTAGTTTTAACCTACAAAGAAAAGTGCTTAAATGAGAGTTTCTGCTTACTCGATGTATGTAGAAAGTACAAAAGGTCCTCAATGCAAAGAGCGATAGAGGCATATCCTTGCCAAACTCGTGATTCGGTTTGGAACCATTCAGGCAATCGCTCGACGGTAGTAGTTTTTTTCGAAAAAATTATCAGCAAAAAATTTATTCCTCAACTAGATTTTTCAGAAAATCATTGAAATTAGTGTAAATAATAGGGTTTGATGAATTTTTAAGGTTCAACGAGTTGTCGTAATGGGAGAGGGTTATTTCAAAAGTTTTAAAATAAGACGTACACTATAGTAATTATTTTGAAGTTTTCCTTCGCTACGCAATTGTCGTTCTCTTAAACCGGATAATTTTAAAATATTTTTTAATTTTTGAAAGCGATAGAAATAATGTTTTTTTTTTTTTTTAAATATCATTAAAATTTCAGTTCGGGTACTTCCAAACACAGCACTTGTTCTTCTATTTATTTGTAAGCCGAAGTCACTGTTGTCTGTGTAGTTTGCTTGTTTGCAAAAATATTAATTCTCATTTTTTTTTTTTTTGTTTATTTTCAATACCAATTATCGTCTCTCTTTTATAGTTATGTAGGTTTGAAAAAAGCACTTCTTATTCAAATGTGATACTTACGTATAAAATCTAATTTAACAAAACTTTCGCTAAATTCATAAATTCCTTTAAAGCCACGATTTTGGGTATTTGCGGTCCTGGGCAGCGTATAAAAATGAACAAAAAGGCTCGATTCGCTTGAATATAAAACTAAATTTCTTTGTTGTCCGCAGTATGTGCCGATTAGTGCAGACGAATTATCGGGACCGTCATACACTTTGACATAGTCAAATGGGCAGCTGTGGAAATCCAAAGGGTAACTTGTTATGAACCAATTTCGAATTAACTACAAACAAACTTACTGTGGTCCACCAAAAAAAAGATCAAAATCACGAAATTCTAATCTAACTCTTTGATTTGTTTCACCAAGAAATTGATATGTACACGACATATCCTTTGGATAGGCACCTGGATAAGTTGGTGATATTAAAGCACCCGTTTTATTGAGACTCATGCTCGGAGTTATGGTGTAGGAACATGGCGATCCAGCTATTGGTATACCAATTTCATATTCCGCTATAGAAAAAAAAAGAAAAAGAAAAGAGAAATTAAGATACAATTAATTTGCACTTGATAATAAAATGCAGTGATTACTTACATGCATTTAAAAACCTATAGTGTCCTTCGAACAATTCAGGCTCTGATACATTTTTATTGGTAAAAAATGATATTGCTATTGCCCGATGCATGGATATTCGCCGACGAGGAGGTATTGTGCCACAAAATCTTCCACCAAATGGCGAGTTAATTAAATCAGCTGGATCCGATGATTGTACCTCTGAATAAATATCCATATATTCGTGAACACATCTGTAACAGAATTAAAGTCTTGTGTAAATCTAGAGCAAGATTGGTAATCAGTTATTGTGATAATTTTAAATATCCTATTTATAGATACGAAGTTGAATTTCGTGTACAATCTATATAAATTTAATATAAAGAAAAAGATGGGTACCAAAAGACGTGGTTAATTTGTGCTAGCGGGTGTAACTTTGCGCCGTTGCGTTGTCATAATTCATAAAGAGTTTTAATTATCAGATACTTGTTTCATGTAGACGCGTTGAGTATTGCTCGCCAGTAAATTTTTGAAATCAGTGTTGAAGTTTCTAAGTTCCCGTATACGTTCCCGTTCCCGTGGGAATTTAGGGATAAATTGTAGCCTATATGTTATTCTGATGTATAAGCTATATTATTGGAAAGTTTAATTGAAATCCATTCAGTAGTTTTTGGGTGAAAGAGTAACAAACATACTTCCACACATACAAGCTTTCACGTTTATAATATTAGTAGGATAAAATACATTAAAAAACTACTAAAAGTGCATACATATATTATTGTTATATTCCAGCAAACCTCTAAGCTAAAAATCTTTCTTTCTTTTTTTAATTTTTCCCATTTTGTATTTTTTCAAGTTTCTTCTTTTATTTGTTTTGTTCATCTGTAAAAAAAAATAATTAAACTCTATGTTTATCAGGTTAAAGGTTGTTTTTTCTGCAAAAAAATTCTAAGATTAGGTCTCTATCATCTGTATTGACAGAGGTATCGATTTTAACACTGGTCTTGGTACACCAAAGTTAGCCTTTTCTTAAATTGTCAAAAAGTGATGTCAAAGTTGAAAAACAGACTTTAATGTACAACAATTTTTTTCTTAGAATATGACCAAGAATCACATCCCAAAGTATAATACATGAATTACAAAACACCTTTTATATGAAGAGGACGGTGGACGTTATCACTAACACCGCGTACAGCTTGTTGTTTATTCAAAATGTATGGAAGACGATTTAAAGTAGTTGAAGTTTGAGGTGTTTATAGTTTTTTGGACGGTTTTTTGATGAGGTTCGTTGTCTGTTTATAAACTCGATCGTGTTTAATACTTTTCCTTTTCTTGCTGACAAACTGGGTACTTATTTTATATGATACCTTTATATTTCTTATAACGTTACGTAACACTTTTCTTAGTACCTCATAACTTTCTTAGTACCTTCTATGTTTGTATTAAAACATAATTAATACAGTCCACTTTGAATTTCATTGAATCATTGTTAGTATGATATCGACATTTACTGAACATGGATCTGAACTATCAGAGACGGAAATAAAAATCAGTTTTACATTGTTTCATATTACATGTTTTTCTTTTTTGGTTTTTATTTAATCGCGACTCAACACTTGGTCCCTTAAGTTTCAGTGCGATAAAGTTGAAAAATATTAATTGTCTTAATCGTATATATGCACGAATCTCAGTGGTCTACGAGAGCTTTCGTGTAAATGTCCCAGCGGATGAATTCGAAGGACAGAATCAACGGTGGACTTCAGCAGCCATAAAAGCAGAAACCCCTGAAAGAGCTACTCCAACATATTTGGTTTAAAGGTCTTTTGGGGTCTTCCAATACTAGGACACGGTATTGAAGTAGAGATGGTGGCGGACGAGCTCCTGGTGAGCCAACGGCAGCACTCACACCCCTGCAGCAGGGTACTGACTCTGGATACTCCAGCCCTTTGTGTCCGAAGGGATCCAAAATGACCTGGCCCTCCAGGTTGGGGGTTGTGCGTAGGGTTAACTACCCAACCACGTAAAAAAAGCCCAGTTCCGAAACAACAAACAGCCTCGGATAACGATAATGATTTCAAAGTTGACGACCCATGCAAACGAAAAAAGGACAACGACCTCCGGATCTGCACTTGGAACGTAAGATCTCTTAACGGACTACGTGCAGCTGGAGAATTAGCGGACGCCCTGGACTGCTGCAAAGCAGACATAACCGCCATCCAGGAAGTGCGATGGAGTGGACCGGGCATAAAGAAGATGAAAAACTGTGACATATACTATGGCGACTGCTACAGACAACAAAAAAAGCGTTTCTTTGGGTGCGGATTTGTCGTTAGAGGAAGACTCAGATAAGGTGATTAGCCAAAATCCAGTCAATGAGCGTATAATGACCATCCGCATCAGGGCTAAATTCGCCAACATTAGCCTTATATGCGCCCACGCCCCCACAGAAGAGAAAGACGACGATTCCAAAGACTGTTTCTACGAGCTCCTCGAAGAAACATATGAGCAATGCCCTAGATACGACGTGAAAATCGTTCTTGGCGATTTCAACGCAAAACTAGGGAAGGAGGACATCTTTGGAAACACAATCGGTAAGCATAGCCTCCACGACAAAACCTCCGAAAACGGATTGAGGCTAATCGATTTTGCTGCGGGGCTAAATCTTGTTGTAAGTAGTACACGCTTCCCGGATCTCAAAATTCATAAAGGCACATGGCGATCCCCAGATCAATTAACCGTTAACCAAATTGACCATGTTGCGATAGACGCAAGGCACTCTTCCAGTGTGCTAGATGTCCGAACTTTCCGAGGGGCCAACTTTGACTCGGACCACTACCTTGTTGTAGCTAAGGTACGAATGAGGATATCTTGTTCACGACCAGCACGAACTAACGCTGTGAAGAGATATGACGTCGGAAAGCTACAATCGCAAGAGATTGCCAATGCCTTTTCCAATCGAGTGTCCCTTCAATTATCCTTGAATCCCATGCCGCCAGCATTAAGCATTGAAGACCAGTGGCAGCAATGCCAAGAAGCCATCAGAACTGCTACCTTTGAGGTTCTGGGTTTCACTCGGCCACCAAAACGAAACCCATGGTTCGATGAAGATTGTAGGCAGGCAAATGCAGCCAAGCAAAGAGCACGACAAATGCTTTTGCAAACACGAACGAGGGCTGCTTACGATCGGTATAACGAGATTTACAAGGAGATAAGAAGGGAAGAACACCGACTTCTCAAAAAGAAAAAGAAGCAGCATGAGAAGCGCTCGTTTGAGGAAATAGAGAGGTGCCATGACTGGAACGAGATTTGGAAGTTTTACCAAAAGGTAAAAAGATCCTGCCAGGGTGGCAAACCCCGAACTCAAGCCTGTAAAGACCAGCAGGGAAACATAGTTATAGAGTCACAGTCGCTACTGAGGATCTGGAAAGATCATTTCTGCAGACTGCTTAACGGCGATGAGGACACAAATTCCGCTGTCAGGCAGACTGCCTCATTCAGCCTGGACGATGATCAAGAATGTCGTCCTCCCGACCTAGAAGAAGTTAAGCTTGCTATTTGCAAACTTAAATCAAATAAGACTGCAGGTGCAGATGGCCTTGATGCCGAACTTTTCAAGGCAGCTGGAGATCAGTTGGAAAGGAGCATGCACCAACTGATCTTCATGATATGGTCGGAAGAAAGCATGCCCGATGAATGGAACCTCAGTATCGTATGCCCGATCATAAAGAAAGGAGACCCTCACAACTGCGCTAATTATAGAGGGATAAGCCTCCTTAACGTCGCTTATAAGATCTTGTCTGCTGTAATATGTGAACGTCTGAAACTCCACGTCAACAACTTGATAGGTCCTTATCAATGTGGTTTTAGACCGGAGAAATCCACAATAGATCAAATTTTCACATTACGGCAGATCTTGGAAAAAATTCGAGAACATAATATCGATATGCACCATCTCTTTATCGATTTCAAGGCAGCGTATGACAGTATCTACAGAGACGAGCTGTACAGAGCCATGTCTAGTTTCGGCATCCCTGCAAAACCAGTACGACTATGCAGGATGACTTTGGAGAATTCACGCTGCTCCGTCAAGGTAGGTAAAGAACTCACCGAGACCTTTAATGTCGAAAAAGGTTTTAGGCAAGGCGATAAACTGTCATGCGATTTCTTCAACATCATACTTGAACAGATTGTAAGAAACTCAAACGTCAACACCAGAGGAACAATCTTTCAAAAGTCTGTGCAATTACTCGCATATGCAGACGATATTGACGTAATGGGAAGAAAAAAGCGTGATGTCATAGGTGCTTTTGCGAGTATTAAAACAGAAGCGGCAAAAATGCGTTTGATGGTTAATGAGGGCAAAACAAAGTATATGCTGTCATCAAATAAGGACACAGAACATCGACGAATTGGACAAAACGTCACAATAGACAGACATAACTTCGAGGTAGTACAGGACTTCGTCTACCTAGGATCCGCTGTAGACACGGACAACAACATCAGTGCGGAGATCAAACGGAGAATAACTCTGGCCAAACGTTGCTTCTTTGGGTTAAGAAGGCAATTGAGAAACAAAACCCTCTCCAGAAAAACCAAGGTTACCTTACATATATAAGACCTTAATCATCCCAGTCCTGCTTTACGGCGCGGAAGCATGGACCTTATCGAAAGCGGATGAGGAAACCCTTGGTCGTTTCGAAAGAAAAATTCTCCGAATGATCTTTGGTCCCGTATGCGAAGGCAATGTGTGGAGAAGAAGATACAACAACGAGCTGTATGAGCTGTACCGCGACATGGGCATATCCAGAAGAGTACGCATCGCGAGGCTACGATGAACGCTCCGGCTCGTCGGGTGTTCGAAAGCACATTGCAGGGAAATCGCGGAAGGGGAAGACCTCGTCTTAGGTGGCGCAATCAAGTGGAGGAAGACCTCAACCGACTTGGAGTGCGAAACTGGAGAGAGCTCGCCCGAAATAGAAGTCGTTATCTTATATAATTAAAAGCATATTATGTGCATTGCTTTGGCCTTTGAAAACATCGTGTTGGTTCTACAAAAGATATAAAACGTGTTCTCTATCGGGCAAATTAGTTCGATATCATATTGAACTATCATATCGTCGATTGTTTGAGACTATCGTGTTCTCTATCAATAAAAACAGTTTCGTTATCTATGTAATACATACCCTCCTCGTCCTTTTTCAACTAAGTGAATGTTTATCTGTTTGTCTTTTTTCTTACTTAAGTGGTTCGAATCCCAACAGGTATCGCCTTTCACGAGGAATTGGCAAGCGCTCCGTTAGTATTCATTGCCATGAAAAGCGCTTTCTCGATTAGCCGTTCGGAACCGGCTGAAAATTGAAGGTCCCTTCCATTCCCTCGCTAGGCATGGTTGTGAGAAAAGCGCTAGGCCCAGGGGCTCCTCGCTCTATTGCGCCACCCTGTTTATTATTATTTTTTTTTTAATATTTTAGAAAATATTTAATGCAAAGATGACAGAAGAAACTCTTACGGATCTAAAACGCGCGCGTGGTATGAAAAAAGCCAGCATATCAAGAATAAACTCGAAAATAATCAAAGACAAACAGACGACTAACGATCTAACATGCCACTTGAAAATGCTAGAAAAATATTTTGAGGAATATTTAGAAGTCCAAGATTCCATTGACAGTCTTATGTCTTAAGAGGATGCAGGTGACGGAGACATTACGGAGCAGGAAGATTACAGAGACACTGTTGAAGATTTTTATTGTGTTGTTAGATCTAAAATACTTACTCTTATCAATAATATGGTTCCTAAATCAACAACAGCTCTACCAATACCAACTACAAACATACTACATCAATCTGATGATCTTCCGAAAGTAAAGCCTCCAACGTGGAATGCTGTATTGCTGGGGAATACACTCAGTATAACACTTTCATACAACAGTTCAATGCGATAATTTGACCAAAACCCATTCCAATAATAAGAAAGTTCCAGCTGTTGGTAGATGAGTGTCTCATAGGAAATGCAAAGTTGTCTGTTCAATCGTTGGATGTGACTGAAGAAAATTGTGCCAAAGCACTGCAGATCCTTCAAAAGTGCAACGATAACAAGTGTATTATATTTCAATCTTACATTCGAGAGCTTAATAACATCTCATCTGTGTCGATAAATTCAGGCGTTCAGTTTCGTCGGTTTGTTGATGACGTAAACGGGTATCTGGCTGCTTTGCGATCGCTTGGGTCGGATACTGACTGATATTGTTGAAATGTTGATGCTTTGCTGATCCACATTGCCTCAATCAAACTTGATGCTGAGACATACATTGGAAGGGAAGGAATCATTCGATTTGAAAAAGTTACCATCATGGACGACGTGCTCAGCATTCCTAAATAAACGATGTCAACATCTCGTCATAAATAAACCCAAAACTATGACATCGTCAAGGAGCAACGACACAAGTAACAAGCATCGAGTTGCCACTCGTCTGAGTTTTTCCGAACAAAAACGTTGTGTTTTTTGCAATGTCACCACTCACAGCATAACACATTGCAATAAGTTCGCCTAGTTCCCAGTGTATCAAAGGTTCCGTAATATCAAACGTATGGCTAATATCCATATACCTATCACCTCAGCTGCCCTCCGTTCTGGCCAGGTTCAAGATACAACAAACAGCCTATGTCTTCTTGGCAACAGCCATAGTGAACGTAAAGGGAGCCAACCTACAATTTGTACCAACTCGCATACTTTTGGATTTCGGTTCACAGCTCAATTTAATATCAGAACGGGAGGCCCAACGACAATGTCTGAAGCGCATGAATTTCAATGGAGAATTATTGAGTGCAATCGGCAACATCAACATACCAGGTCGAAAAAAAACTTCCGCTTCTGTCAGCTCAAGACTCGACAAAATTGAGTCAACCTAGACTCCTAGATTTTGTCGTCCATTACATCAAATCAAACAAGTGCGGAATTGGCCAATACCATCGGACATTTAACTCGCCGATCCTATGTTTAATTAGTCTCAACGGATTGATATGCTTATCGGATCTGATATTTTATTCGATCTGTTAGCAGGCGGCCAAAATAAGCTAGGTGAAGAACTACCATTGTTGAAAAACACTCTACTTGGTTGGATCGTTGTCGGAAAATATAAGGCTATCGGAGCAGTTTGCCAAACCTTACACCCTTAGTCGCATTAGTGTACGACTAACCTCGCAGCGTCGCAGCAGATGAAACACTCAATAAAATGTTAGAGAGGTTTTTAGCCATCGAAAACGTTCCATCGAATTCCCCAACTGGGCTGAAGAACAAATTGCTTGTGAGGATGCATTTACCAAGAGCGTCCAGCAGAGACCTGATGGCAGATTGGTAGTCAAATTGCCAACTAAGCAGGATCCAAAAGACTCTCGCAGAATAGCTGAAAAACGATTCTCAAATCTCGAAAAACAACTTGCGAAATCGCCTTAGATGAGGGAACGTTACGAATCGCTCATGCAAGAACATGAATCGATGGGACATATGAAAGCTGTTCCATTGGATAAGGTTTCAGATGTTAGGTATTATATGCCTCATCATTTCGTTCTGCACCCAGAAAGTTCGTCGACAAAATTGAGGGTTGTCTTCGACGCATCTTGTCGTTCATCATCCAATGTTTCGTTGAATGAAATTCTGATGGTGGCTGGTGTGTCCGACCATACAAACTGATTTGTTTTCATCTCCCTTCACTTTTGCTCACACAAAAAGCCTAGACCGCAGACATACAAAAAATTTCTTCCAAGGCTTTTTGTGGAGAGAAAATCCATCACTAGAAATTCAAACCTATCGATTGTCACCTGTAACATACGGTACCTCCTCCGCACCTTATCATGCCACTCGTTGTTTACTGCATTTAACCGAAAACCATCAGACTGCCTTTCCATTCGGTGCTGTGGTAATCAAGAAAGATTTTTACATGGACGATTTAATTTCTGGAGCTGATAACTTAGAAGACGCCGAGAAAACTCGTTTTGAGGTTGATTCTGTTGGACTTCAGTTGAGGAAGTGGTATTCGACCGATCCGAAGCTAACGGAAAGGATTCCTTTGAACGATCTTGAAACGTGGTTGAGGATAAACGATAGTGATGTGATCAAGGCCCTTGGTATCGTATGGCAGCCTTCATCTGATGCATTACAATATATCAATCCCTAAGAAAACATCAAAAGTGGCGGACGTTGCCCGACTGTTTGACCCTCTGGGGCTGGTTAATCCAGTTGTCGTTCTCGGTAAGCCCTTTTTGCAGCGGCTATGGATCGCAGATTGGGTGGGAAGAAAAATTCGATGATGATCTCAAAGAAGAATGGGTAAAATATAGATTGCAGCTGTGCCAACTTTCTACGATACGAGTTCCAAGGTAGGTGTTCGCACAAGATCTTGTTTGTTGCGAGCTTCATGGGTCTGCGGATGCTTCTCTCAAGGCATTTGGATGTTGCATATACAGTCGTGTCAAGAATCCGATGGGAAATATATCAGTTCACCTGTTGAGCGTGAGGTCGAAAGTGGCACCGATTTCCACTCAAAGTCTGCGTATGTACACTCTAACTTTGTATGTGCGGCTCTGTTTTTGTCTAAGCTTCTCCGGCAAGTTCTTGACTCCTTTGATGTGAAGTTTGACCATTTGTGGGCAGATTCGGAAATCGCTCTAAATTGGATTGCAGATCATCCTTCTTCTTGGAATACATTTGTCGCCAATCGAGTTGGACACACGTCAACACAAAATCAAATCCAGCCGACATCGCTTCGGTAGGTTCGCTTGTACAGATTTCTTATATCAAGAGCAAAACGAATGGCCTACAAAAACAAAACGAGCAACAAGGAATATTTTGGAAAGGCGAAAACCAAACAGTTCTAATAGGAGCTTTAAACAATCCAGTTTTTCATGACAGCGGACTCGAGGATACATATCATGAGAAATAACAAATATGTTAATTATAAAAAAATAGTGGTAACCGATTTATTGTAAACGTCAAGCGAAAAGTGAGAAAGGAGAAACTTATTTTCGATAAAATTACGTCAAAAGAATATGAGGCTGCTTTGATGAGAGCAAGGATAATATCATTAAACTCCAAACAGGCAACATGTGCGTTAATCCAAAGAGTCGCTTAAGGAAGCAAAATCCATTCATATGACATGATTCGTTGGTGCCTTTGATACGTGTGGGTGGTAGTTTGGAACACTCGGAGCTGCCGTATTACGCTAAATGTCCCATCCTACTGAATAAGTCTCATCCGTTCGTTGAAAGCTTCATGAACTATCTTCATCGGAAACATCGTCACACAGGAGCCCAAGAATTAGTATCGATTTCGAGGCAAAGGGTGGATTTTTGGCAGCTCTGCGAAGGTTTATCGCTCGTCGTAGGATTTGTCGTCATCTCTATTGCGATAATGCAAATTCTGTAGCAGCCAGAAACGAGTTAGCTGAGTCAAAGAAACAATTCTACTGCCAAACCACTCAGACCTTAATTTCAAAGGCGTCTGCAGAGGATAACATCGAGTCTCACCACATTCCACCACGTTCTCCTCACTTTGGTGGGTTATGGGAATCATTGGTGAAGTCAGCGAAAAATCATTTGATCAGATCCTGCAGCCGGTTTTTCTTTAGTTTCGAAGAGTTTACAACTGTCGCAGCGGAGATCGAAGCTATTGTAACGTGCGCTTAGTTCGCAATAATAAAACTTTACCTTTCCATTTATTTCTACCACTTTTTTTCGATATCTACTTAATTGAATTCAACTCTACCAATAATCACATTAACTCACTCTTAACATTATCACTCTATAATCAAAACTGACATCTGGTTGCCTCGGCGGTCTATTTATATCGAATGACATTACATCTAGAACTTCCAGTAATTTCCACATGGTCTCCACATTCCAGTTTTTGCTGTCAAACATTTCCCCTCCTGGTATATTTCTACACTTACACTAGTGTTGCCGCTTGTGTTTTCGGTTGAGCTTTTTCGATTAGGAAATTGGTATTAAATGTTGGGTTTGCATTACACTATCTTAAATTCACGGTCTTTGACACCACTAACGGCAAATCCCAATGACGAATAGGTTCTGATGCAAGGACACTTTTTAATTGGCAGCCCACTCATATCCTTTGAAGAACCTGATGTTACCTACCTTACACATCCCGTCTCAATAGATGGCAAAGGTTAACTTCCATTCGTCAACATTTTTGGAAGCGATTGTCTCGCGAGTATGTCTCTCAACTCCAATACCGTCACAAGTGGAACTCAACATCAGCTAATATTCAGCCTGGTACAAAGTTTCTTGTTCCCGATGACAACTTACCTCCGCTAAAATGGTTATTAGGACGCATTGTTGACACAGTCCGTGGCAAGGATGGTCATATCCGAGTTATATCGATTAAAACTAAATTTGGTATAATAAAAAGAGCTGTTCACAACTCACAAGTTGGCATCACTTCCATATGAAAGCAGTACTTAAAGAATTTGGAATACTTTCAGAGGTGGCGGCATGTTCAACCGAATTCAGGGATGGATTAACAAGAAGGCAGAATAGGCAGTTGCCTGGGGCCCCCGATTTTAGGGGGCCCCTCCAACAATGAAAAGGACTTCTAAATTTTTTTTTACAAACATAATTTCATTCTAGAGAGTGAAAGGAAAATATTATCAGAACTGAAAATAAATTTTACTCAATAGACCACATTCAAAAGGTGACGACCGACGAAGTACATAGACTAGGTTACTAAAAAGAACATTTCCGACACATCTGACAAATTGTATGAGCATGCAAGAAATTTATCGAAGTAAAAGGAGAGTATGTTGAATTATTAAAAAAGAATTATCTCAGAATGCATACTAGTTTTTTTTATTCTTAAATTTTATTCTTATTTTTTTTTTTTTTTTTTGTTATTTTGAGAACGGACACCCTCGAAGCTTTCAAGCGAAAATTTCAACTAGAATGATGAACGCGTGAACGATTAATGATGGATGACAAATAAGTGAATGTATCATTTAGTACCATTTAACAAATACCTTTTCGTGAATATTCGAGAATAGAAGTTAATGAAAAGGTCGAGAATATTCGAGAACAATAAATGACTACAATTTCCGATAATATTCTAGAACTTGAATTTGTATAAGAACATGAGCTGCGCCAGCAGTTGCAATTCCTTCACACGACCTACATAATTTCCGTTCTCACAGACAGAATTAGTGAGAAAACGAAAATTGCAATAAACAATAATTCTAAGAACAACATTACCATGCTGGCTGCTGACAACGCAAAATCATTAAGAAATCAAATGCATGTTCAGTAGTTAATTTTCATTTGTAACCTCAGTCTGAAATGAAACGCAACTCAATAAAGGTAAGGTAATCTGCCTAAGAAAAAATATATTTTTTTGGAAAGTTAATTTATGTTTTCTTAACTGGCACACGAGCATGAACTGCTTTTAATATCATCATAATTGTTATACAGTGTTACAAGTAAATTTTTGTGCGCGATAAAGTAAATACCCATTTACTAAAAGACAACAATTGTGAAAGTGCGAAGGAATTTTAAAAGAAGCCCTTCAGTAAGTCCTGTAAAAAAGGGACTAGACAAGAATCAACAATCAACACAGTTCTAGTTGAAAGCCGCCTTGCCACCGATTAGAGCAGTCCCGGCACCCTGGACACACAGACCACATCAAAAAATTAAAGCAGTTATGTTGTTTTTGCTGTAAGTCCTTTTGAATAATGATATTGTTGTAAAAAAAAAATCAAAAGTGAAATCTAAATAATTTTTTAAAAAATAAATTTTTTTTTTTGAATAATTAAACATACTTACTTATTGCAAGGGAATGAATAAATTTTACTCAGAAAAAATACTTGAAAATATAGCTAAATAAAATATAGAAACGAAATCATAAAAATATTAAATAAATAAGAAAATCTAAAGTAAAAAGAAACTTTAATTTTTGAGCATTTCTTTTTAAGAAAGAAAAACAATTCTATAAAAACTTAAGAATTGAATTAAAAACTACCAAATAAGCAAGAAAATCTTAAGAAAAACTAGTAGTTTGAAAGCATTTAGAACCAAATAATATTATTTACTTATAACATATTAAAGTGAAAACATTATACTAAAGAAAACAGTACACAAACAGAAATTCTTGTCGCTCTATCCTTAATTATCTGCAATTTAGCTTCTTCACCTGTGTCTATAATTAAATTTAAGCATGGCAAATCCTAATAATTTAATCCGGCCACCGCGTTTAGAAATTTTGCAAGAAAAACCTCCTCCACCTAATCAAATTAATGACGAAATGGAACAGACTAATACAAGATAAGTTGCAAAAACTTTGCATTTGCAAGGACGACAGATTTTTAATGCTATAATGAACCCTGCATCTGGCATCAATAACGACATTGATCAACCCATTAACCTTATTAATGATGCACATTTAACAGACATGGATAAAATTCCGGATGTGGTGAAAAGTCTTCGAATATTTACTGGACAGTCTGAAGAGTTTAACTCATGGAAAAAGAGTGTTGAGCGAATACTCACGATCTATGCAGATGTGCAAGGGCACCCCCAAATATTACGGCATTTTGTCAGTTATTCGAAATAAAATATCAGGACACGCGGACATAGCACTCGAGCCCTATAACACCCCGTTAAACTGGGAAAAAATATCCAAATGTTTAACATTACACTATGCGGATAAGAGGGACTTGGGAACCTTGGCATACCAAATGACGACTTTGGTACAAGGACATAACCGAATTCTACCAAATAGTCTATCACCACCTCTCACTTTTCCTAAGTAAGTAATCAATCAGGTAATGAATCAGGAATCCCTAAATAACATGACACAGTGTTATAGAGATAAGGCTCTAGACACTTTTGTCAGAGGGCTTAAGGGTGACCTTCCCAGACTCTTAAGCATCCGTGAACCTGCGGACCTTCCACAGGCCCTTCAATTTTGTTTGAAATTGCAGAATGTGGACTTCCGAACCTAACATGATAACAATTCTCAACATTCTATCTGAAAAACATTTCCTTAGCCATCACCACCAGTTCCTCCAAGAAGAAATTTAAACCCAACCCCGACCCCAATTCCTGCGCCTAGACGCGAGTTTTATCCACAAATACTTCATAATCCTCGCAATCCTCAACCCCTTCAAGTTTATAGAGAAACTCAATATCAACAACCAAGATATCAACAAAATCAACCAAGGTTTCAACAACAACAAAGGCAACCAATGAACTAACGTCAACTTCCTCCGAAGCCAATGGACATTGATTATTCAATTAAATCACAAAAGGTAAATTATCAAAACAGACCCCGAAGTCCACCAATGCCTGAAAAACGCCAACACCAGTACTCACAGCAAGTCCAACCGCCAAAGATGCAGCGAGTTTATCATATCGATGAATCTAATCAAAATAAGCTGGACTTGGAGGAGTACGAGCAAACGATGAACCAAGAGGACCAGATTTATGATCAATCCATTACCGAATACGCCGACACATTTATGAAGATCCCGATCATAAATAACCAGAACAACTAGACGACATTTATTTTTTATATTAAAACGCTCTTCGCTGCCCTACATTGAATACTTTGCGAAGAGCGGCCAAATACTTATATTTCTTATCGACACAGGCTCTAACAGAGATTATATTCAATCCAAGTATATTAGAAATCCCCTTCCAAACAACAAAAATTTTAATGCTTACTCAGTAGGAGGTAGTATAGAAATAACACATCATGGTTTTGTTCAACTCTTTAGCCCCAATATAGAAAAAAATAAATTCTATATTCTTCCAACTGTGACGAAGCGTCACAATTTCTTTTTTTATCTCACCCATAAGGCCACACTAAAACGATACACACATTCATTTTACTATAAAGCCCACGTTCCAAGGCCAAACGTCGCTTGCCTATCAGACGTGTACATTTCTTTATGGAGATTTACAATAACAATCTCCATCTCGCTGTTGATCGCAAAATAAACACACACTCCAAGGCCAAATTGTGTTTACCTTTCCACGGCGTATCTTTCATGTGCATTTTTGTATGGAGAAATGCATGGGCAATTGACATCGAATTTTTATATGGAAATTTGTCGTTGCATTATAATTCACATTTTGTTTTGGTAGCAAAAGCTATGAATAGGGGTGAATTAATCACCAAAAATCAGAAGGAATTTTATTCGCTTTCTCCCGCTCCGTGTAAAGAAATTCCAATCGCCCCGGTTATCCAAGCTGAGCGTTTGGTATTGTCTTTATTATTTTGCTTTTTGACTTTTTACAGTCTTCGTGTAAAGAAAATTCCAATCGCCCCGGTTATCCAAGCTGAGCGTTTGGTATTGTCTTTATTATTTTCCTTTTTGACCTTTTACAGTCTCCGTGTAAAGAAAATTCCAATCGCCCTGGTTATCCAAGCTGAGCGTTTGGGATTGTCTTTATTATTTTGCTTTTTGACTTTTTAGTCTCCGTGTAAAGAAAATTCCAATCGCCCCGGTTATCCAAGCTGAGCGTTTGGTATTGTCTTTATTATTTTGCTGCAAAGAGGTTCCACTCGCCTCTGTTATCTTAGCTGAGCATGTGGTGCCGTCTTTGACTTTTAGTCACCGCTCACCGCAGAGGGTAATCGAATTACTCCGATTTGTTCGGGTTGAACTCCCCTTGTTATCCAACCGCAGACATTTCCTACGAAGTCCGCCGCCGCCGACAAAGTGTTGTGCCTCTGAGCCGACGCAAGCACTTTCCACGAAGTCCGCCGCCGCCGATAGATTGTCCTGCCGTACGACACAAAGCAGGCGTTTCCTACGCAGTCCGCAGCCGCCGATAAATTGCTCTGCCTTGCATACAACGCAGACCTTTCCCACGAAATTCGCGGCTGCCGATAGAGCGCCCTGCCTAACGCAGAACCAGTCAAGAAGTCACCGCCGCCGCACCGAGGAAGAAGTAGCCGTAGGACAACGCTATATCCGAGAGAGGACATCGCTTTTACTTGAGTGAGGATCTGTAACAGTCGCCCCTGGATCAGCATCATAATTGTGCTTTGTTCGAGAAATTATTGACCGTATGAAACCTTGCGAAAATTGTAAAAACGAAAGAATTGTAAACTTAACCTGAAGAAACTTTTAGCAATAAAAATTAGAGTTGTAATTTAAAATTGACCGTTTCCGCGTCTTCATTTTGAGAAGTTGGACCGCCGAAACCCAAGTCTTACGACGCTTCCTTGGGTAGACCCTGGACACCCTGAGTATACCCCAGCCTCGCAAAAGACGCAACACACAACTCTCATATCATTTGATGGTATTATCGGTAACGACACGCTAAGAAAATTAAACGCCGTTGTTCACACGAAAGAAAGCTATATGACCATCTGTTTAAATATTTTTATTCCTCTTAAAAAGCATGTTTCAGAAAATATCAATAATTTAAATATCATAACTTCCCATTTGAACAAAGAAGACGAAACTGACCTCATGGAAATTGTAAACAATTATCCTAAACTATTTGCTGAACCCGATGATTCTTTAACTTATGTGACATAAGTTAAAGGAGAAATTCGTACTACAACCTCCGAGAGCTTTAAAGTAAGAGGTCGAGAAACAAATTATTGACCTTCTCAAAGATGGCATCATAAGACCATCTAAGTCCCCATACAACTCTCTGGTTTATATTTTATAGAAAGTTAAAGTTAAATTCTGTTACAATCCCAGACCGATACCCTATTAATCCCATTGACGAAGTAATCGCTAACCTCGGTAGCAATAATTATTTTACAAAAGTCGACTTGAAAAGCGGTTTTCATCAGATCCTGCTTAGGGAATGCGACATTGAAAAAACAGCGTTTTCCGTAATTAATATGGAAAATTCGAATTTTTGCGTCTCCCCTTTGGTCTAAAAAATTCGCCAGCTATCTTCCAGAGAACGTTAGATGATATTCTTAAAGAACACAGGGGTGATTCTTATACAACTGTGATTTTTTATGTCTAGTACTGTATTTACTATTTGGCATGATTTATTTTATTAAAAAATGAAAATTATGATGAATTTGATAGTATTTTACTGTCGACAATGTATATTGAAGCATAAGTATTGATGGATCACGAATAATTTGCAAAATTATATCCAAAATGTCAGTACCGTGGCATGTCCGCATTTCGTTTTTCGAATTAAATACATAAATTTCTATAAAAAGTCGTATTATAATCTAAAGTTTTGCTTTTATAACTAAAACTATACATTTCATCAAATTATGCTACAATTGTATCCCAATATTGACTAGTAGAAAGAAATAATGGTCATTGCTTTTTGTCCTGGATTTTCTTCAATTTTCAAATTTAAAATATTTCCCGCTTAAACGCAATCTTTTATCCAGTTTCTGTCCTTCGCTCTAAAGGCATTCTGAAGAATGACTATTTGTGTACAATTCATAGCTGTGTGGTTGTTTTTAGACTCGATGTTAAAATAGAAATAATTTGTTGTGTTTTTTAAAAGGTATATGGTATTGAAATTCAGGCGTGTTAATAGAATGATTAGGTCAATTATACTGAATAATTATATAAATTCAAGTGTGATTTCAAAATTATATGGCCAATCATTTAAATTACGTGTGAGAATTTTAGTTAGATTAATTATACATCCACGGTACTGACATTTGTCAGTAGTGTGGATGTCAGTACCATGGTAAACAAAGCAAATAATATTTAAATGAATATTTCCTTGATGTTTTAATTTATCACCATGCTTAATTGATCTAGTGTTATAAAATTTAAATTTTAATTTGTAAAAAGCTTCAATGAATTTCAATATTCAACTAATGTTAAGCTTTGTTTTATTCTAAGAATTTTAGAAAAAAACTTATTTTAATTCTACTGTTAATAAATTTTAAAGATTGTCAAAATCAAGAAAAAAAAATACCGTAAATGTCTCTGTATAATTATCAAAAACCTATAATTTATCATTTGCTTTATTATTTTAAGAGATTTAGCCAAATATTCTGAATATTTCATTTTGATGTCAGTATCATGGTACAGAAATTTCAAACTTTTGTTCTAGCTTCTTTTCTATTGCAGTTGTAGTAGAGCTACGTTACGGGCTTAATTTTGAGCATAATAAAAGACCAATAACACCCAGATCACAAGTTTTAAAACATTTTTGATTTTAAAAAAAATTTGAGTTGTAAAAATCACAGCTATATAAGAATAACCGACATAGGAACATGTTGCTATGTGTATATTGATGACATTGTCATTGTTAGCTGGACATTGTCCAATGTCTTGTGTAAATATGTGTACACCATAATGTAATTTCACTCTAAAGATCAACCGTAAGAAAACTTCTTTACCAACCTTCGATATCGAAAAACTGACGTTTATGTAACTAAGCTTTCATGCCAAAAACCTATATATATATCGCACATTTTCTTTGACTTCCCTTTTTTGCTAAAAACGTGCTCCACACTTAAACTTAAACCTAACTTAAACTTAACCTTATAATCTAATAATTGATCGACAAACTTATATAGATACTTAAAAATTACTGAATTGCCTAAAGGAAACTAATGTAAGCTAAATAAAAATGAATTCTTAAAGTCTTTGTAAGCTATTAAACTATTATCTTTTAATAAAGGAATTTGTAACTCATATCAACTTTAAAAAACCGTGTTTGAGTTCACAAAAAGTTTCTGCTGCCGCCAAACTGCGACAACAATTTACAAATTCATTATAGTAATTTGTATTCCCACTAAAGATGTCATCAAAAGGTTCTGAGCAAGCAGCTTTCTCCAAATCTGGACTTATACCCAGAACACCACCGGCTTCCGAAGAAAACAACCCGCCACATGAAGAATTCAACTGTCTGTCCTGCAAAGACCCAGATTCTAAAGAGAACATGGTTGAGTGCGAGATATGTAAAGGCTGGAATCACTATTCATGTGCTGGAGTTGATAGTTTCATCGCAGAAGAACAGTTCATCTGTAAAACATGTTGCACAGGTAAGAATATTTCCTATCCTTTCTTTTCAAAAGTGTCATCTGCACCTACTGCTAAACATGCCAATACCACTACCGAACAATTAATTGCTACCACAAGTGCCGTATCTTCAACCAACGTGTACCCCAATGAGACTACGGCACCTATTTCATTTGTAACCACAACTACATATTTGACAGCTTCAAATTTTAACTTTCCACTAGTAAGTGCTAGCACAACTGTGGCCGCTGTTGCCACTCCAACTTACATGTTAACAACTGCTCGTCCCACGGTATCATCTTTTTTTAATACAACTAATAAAAAAACTACGATACCAAACCCGGATAGGCACCACAAGGGCTCCAACGTCTCCATCAGCTCCAAAACATCAAAAGCTCGTTCCACTAAACATTTACAAATCGAATTACAAAGATTAGAAGAGGAAAAGCTGCTCGCAGAAAAGCGCATCAACGAAATACGAGAACTCCGACAAAAAGAAGACAGTGACTACTTGTCAAAGAAATACCAAATTCTGTCCCAAATAGCAGATAACTCTTCCGAGGACGAAGAAACAGACTCCATTACATCGAAGGCAAGAGTCAACACCTGGCTAACAAAAATCCAACTCAGAGCTGCCTTCAATCGACGACGATGAAAAAGCAACCGAATCCAGCCGATCTTATGCCCCAAAACACAAGTTCCCTAAATGCACCACTCAATACCACATGGACTCAAACTCGTGGCCAGCTACAACCATTACCTCAGCAACAACAGCAAAGTGCAATATTGTATGCTCCACAGCCTCTGCCGAATTATTTACCACCGCGCCAACAACCAGCACCAAATACTAATATTTTTCAAGAGCCTTTTTGTTCTGACTTATTAAACTTACAAGGTGGTAACCCAGGTAATGAAGTCAATAATGCAAATCCAATTCTATCTAGAAGCCATATCGCAGCTCGGCATGTGATGTCTAGAGATCTTCAGAGCTTTTCAGGAAATCCAGAAGAATGGCCCATTTTTATTTCCAATTATAATCGGACAACCAAATTATGTGGATTTAGCGATGAAGAAAACATGATGCGTCTACAAAAAACACTGAAAGGACGGGCACTTGATGCTGTTAAAAGTTTATTGACTCAACCTCACTGTGTGTCTCGTGTTATATCTACACTTAATGCACTGTATGGTAAGCCCGTTATGATTATTCAGGCGGTCCAAAAGAGGATTCAAATGACTCCAGCTCCAAAGGCAGACAAATTCGATACGATTGTAAGCTTCGCGCTTGAAGTTCAGAACTACTGTGCAACTATAGAGGCTTCTGGCTTGGTTGCTTATATAAATAATGCAACTCTTCTCCAGGAGCTCGAAAACAAACTTCCACATGAACTTCGTCTGAATTGGGCAATTTATAAACAAACGCTTCCAGATTGTACACTTTCTTGCTTTAGTGAGTGGATGTTTAGAATTGCCGATGCTGTCAATGGTCTTACAGCCCCTATACCGTGCACTTCAACTGACCCGAACAAACGCAATGCAAAAGGTTCAAAAGACAGGGCATACCTCAACATACATTATGAGAGCGAAGTAGACAACAAACTCTCTCTCTGCAATTCCAAGTGCTGTATCTGCAATGGTAACTGTAAATCTGTTGCTGATTGCTCAAAGTTTCAAAAACTTAATCGAAATGCTAAATGGTCAGCTGTAAGAGAAAACAAGCTGTGCCGACAATGCTTACTTAAGCATGAGTACAACAAATGCACTTCAAGATCAGTTTGTGGTGTAAACAACTGTATGTTTAAGCACCATAAACTGCTTCATAATCACGGACACAACCAAGAGAATATTACTTCACAACATCACTCAAACATTCATCGCCATAATCTCAGCTCTACTCTGTTTCGTATTGTTCCCGTCACTCTTTATGGAAATGAAACTGAACTACAAATCTTTGCGCTCTTAGATGATGGTTCGTCTATTACACTGCTTGATCAAGAAATAGCAAATCAACTCAACGTGAGGGGAAAGGCAGAACCATTATGTTTAAAATGGACTGGAAATACAAGGCGTTATGAAAATGCATCTGAAGTGTTTTCACTGAAGATTTCTAGTACTGCGCCTAACTCTGAAAAATTCACACTGACTGATGTACATACAGTTGATAATCTTCAACTTCCACATCAAACAATTAATCCAGAATCATTAAAAAAAGGTTTCCTCACCTAAGAGAGCTCGATATAAAAGGATATACAAATGCATCTCCTCGTTTGCTTATAGGCTTAAACAATACTCAACTTGGCTTACCTTTAAGGAGCAAAGAAGGTAGTTTATTGGAACCAGTAGTAACCAAAACGCGACTTGGCTGGATCGTGCATGGTAATTGTTTTGATGTTTCTTCAAATACAAATGTTGTTGCTCATCATAGCTCCCACATTTGCGAATGCAACGACACAGAGCTTCAACAATTATTAAAAGTATTCATCGATACAGACAATTTTGGAGCTTCGAATTCCAACAGTGTCACTTTATCAAATGATGACAAACGAGCTTTGGACATTTTGGAAGCACATACAGTCCGCAAAAATGGACACTTTGAAACGGGTTTGCTTTGGAAGTTTGAAGATTTCCAACTCCCAAACAGCTTCACTATGGCTAAGAATCGCTTGATATGTCTCTAAAAGCGAATGTGGTGAGAACCAGATTTACGTGAGAAAATTAATGCCATGATTAACGAGTATGTACTCAAAGGCTATGCGCGCAAACTTTCAGAAAAGGAAATATCTGAACGACAAAAAAAATCTTGGTATTTGCCTATATTCCCCGTGCGAAATCCCAACAAACCTGGCAAGCTAAGAATTGTTTGGGATGCGGCTGCCAAGGTTCAAGGAGTTTCTCTAAATTCAGTTTTACTAAAAGGCCCAGACCAACTTACGTCACTCATATCCGTAATTTATAAATTTAGAGAAAATCTTGTAGCTATTTGTGGAGATATCCAGGAGATGTTCCACCAAATACACATCCGTGAAGACGACCAACATTTCCAAAGGTTTCTTTGGAGCAACAAGGATGATGTAAATCCAGACGTCTACGTTATGACCGTCATGACCTTCGGCGCCACATGCTCTCCTTGTTGTGCGCAATACATTAAAAATAGAAACGCAGATGAGTTTGCCCAAAAATACCCAAGAGCCGCACGTTCCATTCGCGAAAATCATTATGTCGATGATCTGATGGACAGTGTTGAGAAAGAAGATGAAGCTATTCAACTTGCAAATGAGATTCGGCATATTCATCGAGAAGGAGGTTTTCATATTAGAAACTGGATCTCTAATTCTTCTCGTGTATTGAATGCTTTGAGTTCCGAGCCTATCGAACACATAAATTTGAACATGAATATAGAACTGGGAACCGAGAAAGTTTTAGGTATGTGGTGGAATACCTCTACAGACTGCTTGATTTTTAAGTTCAGTTCTAATCTCAAGCAAACTGAGATTCTAAGAGGAACTAGCCGTCCTACCAAACGCGAAGTTTTAAGGATTCTCATGACCATATTTGACCCTATTGGCCTTTTGGCACAATTTCTCATTTATATAAAAATCCTTCTCCAAGACATTTGGCGCTCTAAAATAGAATGGGACACACAGATAAAAGATGCAGAATACGTTAAATGGCTGAAATGGATACGTTATCTCCCAGAGGTTGAAACTCTTAAGATACCCAGATGCTACATGAGTCCGAAGGCTGCTTCCAAGAACAGTGAGAGGCAACTTCATGTCTTCGTAGACGCGAGCGAGAATGGTTTTGCGGCTGTCGCCTATGTGCGATCCACGAATGCAAGCGTTGTTGAGTGTGCTCTTATTGGTTCCAAGACAAGAGTAGCCCCTCTCAAGAATCTCTCAATTCCCAGACTAGAACTGCAAGCTGCGGTTCTTGGAGCAAGGTTGGCAAAGTTTATAACAGAATCGCATTCTCTGAAATTTTCCAAACAATATTTTTGGTCGGATTCCAAAAATGTTCTGAGCTGGCTTCGTTCAGATCACAGAAAATATAGGCAGTTTGTCGCCTTTCGGGTAAGTGAGATTCAAGATCTCACCAATGTTTCGGAATGGCGTTGGATCCCAACAAAACTTAACCCAGCCGATGATGGAACCAAGTGGCAAAAATCACCAGATTTCAGCATTCACAGTCGATGGTATAGAGGTCCTGATTTTCTTAAACTTACTCAAGACGAATGGCCCCAGGAAACACATAACGAACAGTCAACTATGGAAGAAATGAAGACACAGTTCATTAATATTCACATTGTGCAAACTCCGAAGAATGTTTTTCGTTTTGATGAAAATTCCCGTTGGAGATCATTGGTGAGGAGTTCAGCCTATGCTCTCCGATTTATCCATAACATAAAGTTGAAACAGCGGAATGAGAAAAGAGTTGTTGGATTTTTAAAGCAAGAAGAGCTCCAGAAAGCTGAAATTGCATTGATAAGAGAAGCTCAATCTTATGCTTACGAAGAGGAAATTGCAGATCTTTCAGCTAATCGTCCTGTTGAGAAATCTAGTTCAATTTTCAGCCTATGTCCTTATTTGGATGATAAACTCATTCTTCGAGCCAACGGAAGGATTAACCTTTCCACTGATGTTGACGACAACACGAAGCGACCTACAATACTTCCCAGAGTTCATCGAATCACCTTTCTCATCATCATGGATTTTCATCGACGATACAATCACCAAAATCATGAGACAGTGGTCAATGAACTTCGACAGAGGTTTTATATTCCACGAATGCGAACCCTTTTCCGTTCTGTGAGACTATCCTGTCAGGAGTGTAAGAACAATCGTGTTCAGCCACAGGTCCCAATAATGGCTCAACTTCCTAAAGCTAGGTTAGCTTCATTCTCTCGACCATTTTCCTTTGTAGGAGTTGATTATTTCGGCCCGATGAAAGTAAACGTACATAGAAGAACTGAAAAACGTTGGGGAGTTTTACTGACTTGCCTGACAACCAGGGCTATCCACATTGAGATAGCATACACTCTTTCTTCAGACTCTTGTATAGTAGCCCTTCGAAATTTTATCGCAAGACGTGGAACACCACAAGAGTTCTTCAGTGACAACGGCACAAATTTTGTTGGAGCTGAACGAGAACTCAGAGAAGCTCTACAAACTTTAAATAAGGAAACACTCATGGTAGCCTTTACATCACCAATAACAAAGTGGACTTTTATACCACCAGGATCGCCACACATGGGTGGTAGCTGGGAGCGGCTGGTGCGTTCTATTAAAACAATTTTATACAAAATAATGCCTACACGAAACCCTTCCGATGAGCTGCTACGAGGTATGTTACTTGAAGTTGAAAACATTGTTAATTCGCGTCCGTTAACTTACATTCCTCTGGATACTGAAAGTGATGAAGCTTTAACACCCAACCACTTTCTTCTTGGCTCTTCGAGTGGTATAAGGCCCATCGCCATATTTGATGATAGTGCAATAGTGGTTAAAAAGAATTGGCTTGCTTCGCAGCAGTATGCGGATCACTTTTGGAGACGGTGGATAGGTGAATATCTACCTTCGTTGACTAGGCGCACAAAATGGTTTCAGCCCGTCAAACCTATTGAAGTGGGCGATATTGTCCTAATAGTTGACCCAGACAGTCCAAGAAATTACTGGGCTAAAGGAAAGGTCATTCAAACAAAGCCTTCAAAGGACGGCCAAGTACGAAGTGCATTCGTTCAGACACAGACTGGCGTGTATGAAAAACCTGTTCTTAAATTAGCAGTGCTAGATGTCCTCTCTAAGTAACTTTAAACTAGAGCGAAATTACAAGGAGGGAGTGTTAGCTGGACATTGTCCAATGTCTTGTGTAAATATGTGTACACCATAATGTAATTTCACTCTAAAGATCAACCGTAAGAAAACTTCTTTACCAACCTTCGATATCGAAAAACTGACGTTTATGTAACTAAGCTTTCATGCCAAAAACCTATATATATATCGCACATTTTCTTTGACTTCCCTTTTTTGCTAAAAACGTGCTCCACACTTAAACTTAAACCTAACTTAAACTTAACCTTATAATCTAATAATTGATCGACAAACTTATATAGATACTTAAAAATTACTGAATTGCCTAAAGGAAACTAATGTAAGCTAAATAAAAATGAATTCTTAAAGTCTTTGTAAGCTATTAAACTATTATCTTTTAATAAAGGAATTTGTAACTCATATCAACTTTAAAAAACCGTGTTTGAGTTCACAAAAAGTTTCTGCTGCCGCCAAACTGCGACAACAGTCATCTTCGGCAAAAATAAAGAAGAACATCTGAAAAATCTCAAAGCTATACACTGGAAAATGCCAACATTAAAGTTCAAATGGATAAATGCAAGTTTCTTCAAGAGGAAATCGAATTTCTTGGATTCATTATAGGCAAGAATGGCATAAAAACTAACCCCAAGAAAGTTCAAGCCATCTCCAAATTGCCAACCCCCAAAACTTTGAAGGATTTACGTTCATTCATTAGAAAGTCAGGCTATCGCCGTTTTATAAGGGACTATGCGAAAATAGCAAAACCCCTGACATTCCTTTTAAGAGGGGAAGACGGACGAGTGTCCAGATAAAGCCATTGAACTTGACACAGACGCTATATGAACTCTTTCCAAAATATTAAAGATTCTCTTGTATTACAAGAAGTAGTTTTGAATTATCCTGACTTTGACAAAGAATTTGAATTAACTACAAACGCCTCAGATTATGCCTGGGTGCTGTATTATCTCAAAACAATAAACCCATAACGTTTTTATCAAGAACGTTGAACCAAACGGAAGAAGCTTATGTCACTAACGAGAAAGAGATGCTTGCCATCATCTGGGCTCTCAACTCGCTTAAGAGTTTCCTATCAGGATCTAAAACAGTAAAAATCTACACGGACCATTAACCAACTGACCTACGCACTCAGCAACAAAAATACAAACTACAAGATGAAGCGATGGAAAGCCATCTTGGAAGAATATAATTACAAATTAGAATACAAAAGAGGAAAGTCGCCGACGCTTTATCACGACTTCCACTAACGTCAGAGGTGAATACAATGACAATGACTGAGCATAGCGACGATAGCGCTTCACACAATTTAATTCCCACTGTAGAAATCCCAATTAACGTATTCCGTAACCAATTGATTCTCAAGATCGGAAATGAAACTAATCATGAGTTCCTTATACCATTTCCAACATATCACCGACACACTTTTACCCAACCAAATTATACAGAAACAGATATCATAACCATATTTAAGAAATTTCTCAACCCCAGTATCATTAACGGTTTATCAACAACAGAAGAAATAATGGGTCGAATACAGAATATCTATAAACTTCATTTTGCTAATTTTAGAGTGAGGTTTACTCAATCTATGGTTGAAGACATTACTGATGAAAGTGAACAAGAAGAAAAAATTTTAAGAGTACACCGCAGAGCACACCGTAACCCAGAAGAAAATAGACAACAAATACTTGAAAACTTTTACTTTCCGAAAATGGCAGCAAAGACCAAAAGATTAGTTAAAAATTGCCAAACATGCAAAGAAAGTAAATACGTCATCCGAACAAACCAATCCTTGAACCTACTCCAATACCAAACTATCCAGGCCACACTATTTACCTTGACATCTTTTCAACTGAAAAAAAACTTGTACTAACTGTCATCTGCAAACTTACAAAATTTGCAAAAACAAAAATTATCAAATCAAGAGCCATTACTCACATTAGACAACCACTTCGAGAAATACTATTTTCATTTTGTATTCCGGAAAACATAGTTATCGATAATGAAAAGTCATTAAATTCTACTTCCATTACATCCATGATGGAGGACGAATTAAAAATACGCATTTACAAAATCCCACCTTACAGAAGCGCGGTGAACGGACAGATTGAAAGGTGTAAAAATTCAAAAATTTCATCCACAAAAAGCAAAATACCAATCAAACGATGGCGAAATAATCAAAAATTGAACTGTACCGGTTCTTTGCTAGCTTCTCATCAAACTTTACTGAAAATTGATTAGAATCATCAAAGATATATCATATTTTAGAAGCATTTTCAGAACGAATTAGTTAGAAATAATATCAAATTTCGAAATACATATTGGGTGCATTGTTTTATTAACAAAAACATTCAGTTGAACACCAAAACTGAACATATCAATAATAATAATCTGATAATGAGCGAAGTATTTGAATGCCAAAACAATAGATTACCGTCGAGACAAAATGCGTAAAAACAGTTATCGAGATAAATAAAGTCCAAATAATCATTTGTAAGTGCAATGGAAATGCGAAACAAGAAATGCAAAGTAACTGTGCAGCGAAATGATTGAAAATCTAAGTAACAGAAAAACAAAACACGCAATGCGAAGTAAACAAATAATGGCACCAATGCTCAATAATGCATCAACAGAAATACAGATACTAGACTTCTCCAACTCTCAATTCGTATCTTTACATACTGACAAGCTAAAATGCAAACCGGATACTTTAAACTTTATTCACGAGATTGACCTAGATCAATATGACAAATTTTTGACCAATATTGCACCAACTCTTGAACTTTCCTCAACTGTTAACGATCGCTTGTTTCTTTTCCTTGCCCACGAATATGAACAAATTCAAAATTTAATTCACAATTTAAGGCCACACAATGTTAAAAGATCCATAGATTCTATAGGGACAGCGTGGAAGTGGATTGCAGGCAGTCCCGACCACGACGATTTTATTACAATGAAAAACATGCATTTCGAATCTTTTGAAAAGTCAAATAGCATCATGCAACATTATCAGCGGTCAGCCAGCACATCCCAAGCAATTGAAGAGATAACTCAGGGTATTATTCTGCTTAATAGCTTCAACGGAACTCTCAAAGCTGAATCAACTTCCCGAAATATAACAGGTACCTTCTTCATCAAATATGACAACACCAACATAACAATAAATGACCGAAAATTTACTTCAGGAAAAGTAATATCGACTCATACTATCCTCCCAGCAATTTTACAACCATCCGCAATAGAAAAAGAAACAGATGATAACCACCTATGGCTCAATTTCGTTCATGGGTTTTCTTTTAATCATCGTGATAACGCTTAAACTTTTCCACAAAAAAAGAAATAATACCAAGGTCATCCACATCCACATCCCTCCAGAATCAAATCCAGCACCTAAGCCAACACCTACCCATCCGCATTCAAAGTTCAACGACATACCATACTTTTAAGCGATTGAGGACTATCGCATTTAGCGGAGGATGAGTTAACATACAGAACATGAGCTGCGCCAGCAGTTGCAGTTCTTTCACACGACCTACATAATTTCCGTTCTCACAGACAGAATTAGTGAGAAAACGAAAATTGCAATAAACAATAATTCTAAGAACAACATTACCATGCTGGCTGCTGACAACGCAAAATCATTAAGAAATCAAATGCATGTTCAGTAGTTAATTTTTATTTGTAACCTCAGTCTGAAATAAAACGCAACTCAATAAAGGTAAGGCAATCTGCCTAAGAAAAAATATATTTTTTTGGAAAGTTAATTTATGTTTTCTTAACTTATATAAGACAGAGAACTCGCTGTACGGGGATAGTCAAGTCTGAGAATACTCACCGTAAACAATTACATAGTTTAAAGTGAATAAGTGAATAAAATATACTTGGTGTTATGACTTAAAAGTCCGCGTTTTTTTTTCTTTACCGTAGTGAGACCATCATTTTTCGGGACTGATAGTTTAAGTGCAATACACTAGTAAATACTCAAACTATTGATAGCGTCTTAAGTTGTTATTATGTAGAAAAAAGTCTCGTTCATATTTAAGTGGTGCGCAAAAAAGAAAGGTTGCCGAAGAAAAACAATCACGAACAGAAGTAGAATTTTCGCCTCGCGATGATTTTAGGACAAAAGGTTTCCTCGAAGTCATATTGAACGTTTAACCTATGATTTGCATTCTATATTACTATACCAAATATGTATGATCTTATCTTTATATTATGTATTCATTTGAGTATGAACACATGTAAAAGAAATGTAAGGATTTTCCTTCAGTCAAATGTAGCCAGCTATTTGACAAACACCTATTATTCTGAAACTTGCATTATCTTATTAATAAAGTAATTTTATATTGTATAAAATATACAATTGTGTTTAAGTCGACAAACACAACAAATCTCGCAACGAGGAAAAACTTAATAGAAAGTCGTGTAAGAAAAAAAAATAGTTTAAATATCAAATGGATTGATTGGCCATATCGAGCCATTTGTGCCGGGTGTGAACTTTAAGGCATACGAAGAGAGAGCCCAACAATTCTTTATTGTCAATGATCTTCAAGCAGAAGTTTAGACTCCACTTTTCATGACCATTGTTGGAGCTGAAATTTAGGAACTTTTGATGTCTCTCACTATGCCTGGTCATCCAAGTGCAAAGAATTTTTCAACCTTGATATCTTTGCTGTGGAATCATTTCTCATCTAAGAAAAATAAACGAGCTGAAAGGTATGCATTTTACAGAGCTAAACAGGAGGAAGATGAGCCAATAATCGAGTATGGAGGGTTTCTCAAAACCAACACCACAGATAAAATGGTGGCTGATCACATACTTAAAATTTTGGATGAAAATCTAACAGATCGCTTTATTATTGGTCTTCGCGATGAAAAAGTTCAACAAGTGCTCCTGAACGAAGATTCACATTCGAAAAATACTGCGAAAATGCATTAAATATGGAATTGTCACAAAAAGCGGCGAAGTTATTGCAAGCTGTGCCCCAACCCCCAACAAGCAATTTATCGTCAACAAAGAAATAAAAATTTTAGTCGTCAAAATCATCAAAGTGCCAAAGTCAAAGTCAGTCCAGCCAGTGCAGTCAGTCAAATCGGCGTGTCGAGTACAGCACCTCATTTTGTTATCGTTGCGGAAGAAATCATAACCCAAATACATGCCCCACGAAAAATTGCGAATGTTTTCTCTGTCATTCAAAAGGTCACACATCTATGTACTGTGTGTAAAAAGAAAAATCAGAATCAAGTAAATTCTATCAACACATTTGATAAGGAAGTTCCAGCGATGAGCATAAATACCATCAAGTCAATACAACTTGTACACAGGGACCACTTTAAGATTTCCTAAAGAAAAGATAAATAATTCAAATAATAATCTTTGATCTGTTACAGGTAGCATTATAAAAGAACTTGGAAGCACGAATACTGAAAACTAAAGTCAGTCTTGGTGAAGAAAGTTTCGTGTTCACATTAATCGTGGTCGAGGGTTAATGGTCCAAAAAGCCGCTTCTTGGTCGGACGTGGTTAGATAGGCTATTTCCTAATTGGAGACAACATTTTTGTTTAGAAAGAAGTATTCAAGTTGTAAGTAACAACAAAATTACAATTACTTAGTAGATCTACGGTTCCGTGGTGTAACAGTGAACTACAGAAACCTCGCAGGGAAACCAGAATTATTCTGAATAGGTCTCTCAAGACCAAATCAGAGGTCGACTGGAACCTGTATCGATCTAAACAAAAGGACTTTAAAAGGTTAATTCGAAGATCAAAGAATGCCTCTTACAAAGAATTCTGTGAAAGTAAAGAAACAATCAGTGAGACAAGTCGACTTACTAAAGCCCTTAAAAGGAGCAAGGTAAACAAACTTGAGACGCTCAGGAAATCAGACGGTTCCTATACCGAGTCCAAATCAGAGACACTCAGTCTTATGCTGAAAACTCATTTTCCAGGAAACCAGATATCAATCGGACCACCAGCAATCTATTTCCCTTAGATCAGGTGAATCCGAAAAAAACACTCGACGTAGCTGGTACACGTCATCGTAAGTTGTTACCGACGAAGACATCAAATATGCCGTGGCATCTTTTGGCACTGACGGTGTTTACCCAGCTATGTTGCAGGAAAATGTAAGCCTTTTGCTACCTACTTTGAAAAATATTTTCACTGGTAAGTTTAGCCCTAGCGTACATATATACCAACTCCATGGCAAAGTGTTAGAGTCGCCTTCATACCGAAGCCAAGAGCTTTAGACCCATTAGTCTTACCTCCTTCCTGCCTAAAACGCTGGAAAGAATGATTGAGATTTACGTACGTAAAACTTCACTCCAAACACACCCTCTGTATCAGATGCAACATGCTTACCAAAGAGTAAAATCTTGCGAGACCGCACTTCAAAATCTTGTTAGCAGGATTAAATGCGCGCTTGGCAAGAAAGAATTTGCGGTGGGTATTTTCATCGACATTCAAGGTGCTTTTGACAATGCTAGCTTCGATGGTATGTGCAATGCTGCCAGAGTTAGTGTCCGACCTAAGCTTCGGCTTCGGCCACATTCGGCTAAAAAAACTACAATCGGCTAAACCTTCGGCTTCGGCCAAAATCGGCCGAAGTTTTGGCCGAAGCCGAAGGTTTAGTTTTTGGTTGTGGTGCGTGTTGTTAGGCGCTGAAAAAAAATTCAATTTCGTTTTTTGTTGAACATAAAACTATCATGAATGCACAAGAACGGGGCAGTCACATTATTAGTGCAAAACAAGGCCAACAATAGTTTAAGTGTATGGTTGTCGTGCGTCGCGGTTGTATATGAAATCTATAGTACGATCGAAAACAAAAACGGTCGCCCAAAGCCATCTATGTATCCACCGGCGCTCTTAAAACTACAGGGGAATGCAAGTACGCTGGCGGATACATAGATGGCTTTCAAGGACCCTTTTGTTTTCGAAAGTACTATAGATTCCATATACCTACAATGGTTGTGGTAGGTATTGAAAAAAAAAAAACAATTTCGTTTTTCGTGGAATGTAGAACTAGTGTTCCTAGTGAATAACTTTTTAGTGCTGCGGGACAGATCTATGCGGACAGGCGATCCAATTTAATTGGGAAAATGTTGAGAAGTTACTATGTTTAGCTTACTTATTTGATTATTGATTTCATAAATTTTTTCAATTTTTTATTATTTCTATTGAATTACTTTTTTCTTTTTTGTTATTTATGAGATATTTGTTCTTTTTTTACTTAATTTCAATAACATATGGATATTGTTACTAGTTGATTTGTTATTATTTTTGAAAAGTTAATTTAAAAAAATCAATTTTAGTCGAAAATTTATTCTTCAAGTTATTGATGCTTCGGCTTCGGCCGATGGTAAGTGTCAAGCCGAATAATCGGCTTCGGCTTCGGCTTCGGCTAGAAATCGACCTTCGGTCGGACATTAGCCAGAGTATACGGTGTCGACGAATCATTAGTGTAGTGAATTAAAGTAATGCTAGTAAATAGAACCGTGATCGCTGAGGCTGAGTGTGGACAATATGTTGCAAAAGGAGTTCAATGGGGCTGTCCACAAGGTGGCGTTTTATCTCCTCTTCTGTGATGCATGTTGATCGACTCTCTACTTGTAATGCTCAATGGTTCTAAAGTTCACGCCCAAGCATATGTAGACGACGGCGACGTTGCCGTGCTCTCGGTTGGCTATACTGGCCAGATTTCAGACCCATTTGAACGGGTTTCAAAATTCTCACTCTCTCCAAGATTGCCACAAAAGAGGACTTTATAGAGGGAACATGAATGAAAGTTTATAATGCTAATAAAACACAGTGCGAGAGCTCGGAAAAAAGAAGAGAATTACGTAGGAGACATCGATGCAAATTGATTGCTGATCATAATACAGGTAAAAGCAGAGTCAGGTAGAGCACAACACACTAGGCTTGAGTGCCTAAAATATGAACCTCTAAAGGTAACTTCTTTCCCAAAGAAGAAGAGACTCATTAATAAATGTCAAAGCTCATAATTGCCTGGTTCTAGCTGATTTTTATTTCTCAACCACTTCTGTCATCTGTAAGTTTTCTTAAATAACTTTTTTTATTATCATTACATTTGTTACCTATGAAAAAAGGATACTGAATTGAAATAAATCAACTTATGTCATTAAATACTTAAAAAGCTGCTATAGCATGGTATAAGAACTATGACAAAACGTTACGAATAGATATTAAAACAGACATACGTGGAAATTGCTTGGCAAGTTATATTTAAGCAATTTTAAAGGCAGAATATTTGATATTTTCCTTTCAAGCCCAACCATTTTGACAAAAAATCTGTGTTAGTTTTGCAGTTTGAGCATGCATATAGCACTAACACTTCTGCTATTGAATAACTACAGAGCTGACACCCGACCTATACGACTTTCTCAAACACGACATATTAAGAAGCTTCTACCTAGCAACAATCATCCATTCACCATATTTATTATTATGTTTGTGTCTCTGCTTTGCTAATTTCATACACAAACCATTTTTAAACTAAGAAAATGGGGCGTTCATTGCAATTCAGATTTTAAGATAAACTGAAAACCTTATTAAGTTTTGCTTTGGACGGTTATCTCACAAGACGTGTCAGGTGTGAAGGTTTTGATTTGCTTATGTAAAAAAATTCATAAACTTGTCTTCACTGCGATAAACATTTCATAAGCGTAAAAAACAGTAATGGAGTAAGAATTAATTAATTGTATTTGTTCGATAAAAATCACGCACAACAAAATCACCATCACTTGGCAAGTATAAATTTTTGATGTCACTTATCGCATCTGACAGCTTAATAAACTGAATCTAGATCTTCAGCCTTCTTTTCCTGACTGAAAAACTGAATTTGAAAAAACTAACAACTGATGAATTGTCAATTGAAAAACTTAACGTCTGGCCAATCAGAGACTGAGAAAAGTTAATTAATGTGAAAATCTTACTTGTGATGAAAGCGCCCAATTTTGCAGTTTAGAGTTTAAAATATTGTTAATCGATGTGAATACACCACTGGAAAGGAACAAATGTGTTAGAAATGAATTTGACAGATAAGCACGTGTTGAAAAATGAGGAATGGAGAAAACTGATGGAAAGTCTTTAAAAAGGAGTGTGAACATGGAGAGAGGGCAGTCTAGGAGGTTCAGTCGACAATCGTGCATAAACCAGCAAACGAGTAATTTAAGTGTTGGGAGACAAAGAAATTTAAATAAAATCTCTCGGTAACCAGAGCTCCTAGATATTAATAAATTATAAAAATAATCCTTCGCATTTCTGTTCTTTGTTACTCTCTTTTGTCTCTTTATCCAGCAGCCTTGCAGTCGATTTTCGTTACACTGGTGTCAAGTGTGGGGTTTTTTAGTCACGACACGATCGGAGCTAAGATTAGTTCTATTCCACGATGGAAGCGGCGGATATTCAGAAGCAGTTTGACTCGTTGGCAAACATTTTTTCTGAGAGTCATAAAAATGAAGAAAGTCCTTCTGGGAAAATAAGCTGGGTGAGTGGAAGAATGAGCTATCAGGGAGACAAAAGAAAGTAGAAGATCGAACGGATATGCTGTAAGAGGCGCTAGGTAACATGACTACTTTAAGTTCGACCTCTTCGCCGGCGCTGTTAGGAAGTGAGGATATAGGTCGAAACCCAGCTCAGACGGCAGGTCATATAGCAATAGGTCAGCAAGGAGTTGAGAGCACGCGGGTGGTAAGCGATATTTTTGAAACTCCACCTCGTGACGTTTCTAACGGCACAAGACGTGCACCGTTAGACATCGAGACGACGCACAGAGTCCAATATTGTGTAAAAAACTGTGCCAAGTAAGCTCTCTTCAAACTTTATTCCCAATACAGTTCCACCATTTGACGGACGCTCGTCTTGGATGGACTATGAAAGACAGTTCGAGATAGCGGCAAATGTTCATGGATGAACCGGGTTGGTTAACGCTAACGGAAACGGATTAGCCTTGCAGTTAAGAGGAGGGGCTTTGTGTGTTTTAGGCGCACTGCCTACAGGAAAACCGTTTACTTACGATGCCATCAGGAAACTTCTTCTTCAGCGGTTTAGCATGTATGACCGCGCGAGCTACGCTTAGCTGCGGAGCCGAGTACAGCGCCAAAAGGAATTCTTAGCAGAGTTTGCGATTCAGTTACAACGCTTGTCTGTTGCTGCCTTTTCCCACTGCTCTGACGGGGTTGTTAATGAAATCGTATGGTCGCAGTTTGTGGAGGGCATTCGAGACGAACAAGTACAAAACTTCGTCACAGTTGGTCGTCCGCGTAACCTGGCTGATACACTCCAGATTGCACAAGAGATGACTATAAGGTTTGATAGGAGAAATCAATGGCCGAACAAAGTCAACGGAACAGTAGGAGAAATCAAGGACGTCAGACAGAAAGCTCATATGGTCGTCCTCCGCTAAATCAATCGGAAAACTTATGACCAATGGGAGCACCGGCCGGTGGTTAAACCACATCCTGCTCCACATCTAAGCCCATCTACTTTTCTGCCTTCCACAGATATACCTATTCAAAAAAAAGAAACAGCTGATGATCTTCCCACTATTGAAGAGACTATTGCAGTCCAACCATGCTGCTGTCATTCAAAACCAATTGATAAAGACAGCAGTAACGTAGGTGCCATAAAAGGAACCAGTTTTTCTGTCGAGGGACGCATCGGAGGTCAAGTATACAAGGTAGTTGTCGATACTGGGGCAAATATCTCGATTTAAGCAAAGAGCTATTTGCCAAAGAGAGTGGCAATAACGGGGCAACCGATCCAGATTGAAGGTATTCCAGGGAGGGGTACAATCTGGACCTTAGGAACAGCCAAAGTAATGATAGTGTTGGAGGGTAAGCAATTCCTACACTGCTTTTCTGTGGTTTAACATGACGTGCCGACCATCTTAGGATCAGGTTTCTTGGTAATCAATAGTTGCTAATTAGATTTTGGAACGGGTTTTCTAGAGGTTAGAGGTTAGAAGATTCCGTTGCAAGTGTCAGGTAAACCGGAATCATCCCTATTACTCACCACATCATCACAAACGCTTCCAGCCAGAACACAGACAGTCTTGGAGTTACCGACACCCTTTACCGTTGAATCGACTGACGTGTTGATAGAGCCTTGTATGGATGGTAATCTACCTACGGGTGTATTCTTCGCACGTAGCCTGGTTAAGTCTGACACACCTCATATGCTGGTGAGAATTGCCAACACTTCTTCCGAGAATATTGTCCTACCATCAAATCTAGTGGTGGGACGTATGACAAGTGCTAAAGTTTGTGAGATGCCACCCATCAAGGAAGAGAAACCAATTTCTATAGAGCACCTATTGCAAGAGTGTGTAGAAGATCTTTCTCAAGATTAGGTGGGTAAATTTAAAGCTCTTCTAACAAAATTTCTTTTTGGTGTATCTTGGGTTCAGCTCAGCATTTCTCATCAACAAATATTGTGTGACGTGAAGGTCAACATTTATGGAAATGATGGCAAACCGTATGCTAGACGTCCCAGAAATGCTGAACTGAACCCAAGTGTATCCAAAAAGACCTAAAGGTATGGTGGCGATTCTATAATGGTCTGGGCGTGTTTCACAAGCCATTGTGTGTCGGTCTGCTGTGTCAAATAAACGGTAAAATGGCAGGTATTGCGTATTGACTACCGGGATATACTGGACACAAATCTTCTCGGCGACTGCAACAGCCAATTACCCCAATGATGGATCTTTCAGCACGACAATGACCCCAAACACAAGTAAAGAGTTGTGAAATCTTTCCTTGAAGAGCGTAAAGTGAATGTTTTGGGGTGGCTAGCAAAGTCACCGGACTTAAACCCTATTGGAAATTTGGGGACATTCTAAAAAAAAAGATGCGGAAAAAAAACCAACCAGCAAGACTACTCTCTGGAGGATTTTGCAGAAAGAGTGGAAAAATAGTAGCGTAGAGCAATGCAAAGGTTTGGTAGACTCCATGCCAAGGAGGATATCCGCCGTATCAAAACAGAAAGGCTATCCTACGAAATATCAACTGTGCGGTTAAAAAACTATGTTTTTTATCATATTTTGCTTATTTTTTTCAGGTGACTTAATTATATGGCCACATTTATATTATAAATTATTGATTTTTTGTTAAAGAAATGACTATTGTTATTTGGTTTTTTTTAATGATTGTGATTGTAAATATTTAGAGTTTGAACAAAGTTTGCTTTCGTTGTAACTTGTATTTAATAAATAAAGAGATTAATACAATTTTAAACAGTAAAAAACACTTTTTATATTTCCTCAAATGCACATTTCAGAAGCAATGCTTCCATCATCAGTGAGATATATAAATTAAATTAAATTAAATTATTTGTCAAAAAACTAACAAAAAACAAAAATGTTTCTAAACAAAATTACAGTTGAGTTGAGTTGAATCTATTGAAAAATTTTTTGAATATTGAATCTTTGATTGGTCCATCATCATTATTCATAAGATTATTTTTGTTTTTAAATATATAAAAAGATTCAAAAGCATCTAATTCATAATTGCTATTTACATTTCTTATTAATTTTAAATTTTGCAAACTAAAACTATGACTATTTTCTAGCATATGTTCTGCAACACTTGACTTTTCTTTTTCATTATATTTAAGATGTGCAAAATGTTCTTTAAATCTTTTTAGAATAGGTCTTCTTGTCTGTCCTATATATTCTTTTGCACAGTCATTACATCTGAAAGAATAAATTCCTGATTTTTGAAGCTGTTCAATTTTATCTTTAGATCCTCCAATCAGATTTTTTATTTTTATTTCGCTGCACTCACTCATACGGATGTTATATTTATTAAAGATTGGTTTTATCTTAGATGTTATTTCTGGATAGAAATAAAATTTTGAATATTTCTTTTCTTCATTTCTTTCATTCCTTATTAGATCTAAAGTTGTATAATTTCTCAATTCCTGTTTTCTTCTATGTGCAATTGTTAAATCTTCAATTAACTCTTCAGTATATCCATTAATTTTGGCTATATCTTTAATTTTTTGGAATTCTTTTATTTTTGTTTCTATTGTCATTGGAATATTTAGAGCTCTAAAAATCATTGAGTGAAAAGCTGACATCTTATGTTCAAAGGAATGGAACGAGTCTGATGTAATGTATCTCAGAGTATTCGTTGGTTTTCTGTATATATCCAATTCGAAATTGTCTCCATTCCTAGTTATACTTAAATCCAGAAAATTTAGTTTCCCTTCAATTTCTTCTTCATATGTAAATTTTATTGATGGGTATTTAATTCTATTTAATTTGTTAATGAACTGTCGGAGTTCATGTTTTTTGATTATCGCCCATATATCATCTACATACCTTAACCAAATTCTTGGAAAATTAAATTGATTTTTCATTTCAGTTTCTATATGCGACATAAATAAATTTGCTAAAAATGGGCTCATATGTGATCCCATACTGCAGCCAAATTTTTGTCTGTAAAACTTTTCATTAAACTGAAACCAATTTTCATCCATGCACAGTTTAGTAAGTATTACAAATTCATTTATTTCTTCTGGCTTAAGTGCATTTCTTTCCAGCCATTTTCTCAGAAAAACTAAAGTTTCATCAATTGGAACATTTGGATATAATGAAACAACATCAAATGAGACTTGAATCTCGTTGCTAGCTATTTTGAAGTTCTTTACTTTTTCTGCAAATTCAATTCCATTTTTTATAGCTGCTGTTTCAAATTTGATTGGGAGATTATTCAGTTTTTCTAATAACCAACATTCAAGTTTTGATAATATTGATCCAGTTGTTGATGTAATTGGTCTTATTTGTTTTCCTGGTTTATTTAATTTCAACTGAGAATATAATCTTGGTAAAATTGGATTTGAAACATTTAATTTCCTTGATAAAGTAGGATCATTAAAAACTTTGACCGCTTTTTTGATAGCTTCTTTAGTTCTCCTTATCATTCCTGGTAAAGGATTTAAAAATACTTCTTCATGAGGTCCAGTTCTTATAAATTGTTCAGTTATTTTAATATATTCTTGTTTATCAAGTATTACAATATTATTGCTTTTATCAGCTTTACTGAAGATAACTGAAGCTTTCTTTTCTTTTAAACTTTTCGCTGCTCCTCTAAAATTTTTCATTTTAGCAGTCATGTTCGGTAGATCGTTCAAATTTATTCTATCTAAAGCTTCGGACCTTACTCTAACTTTATCATCAGGATCATTGAAATGTTTCAGAGCTGTTTCAATGTTAATCAAAGCACTTTGGATCGCTTTTTCTTTTTATTTAATATATGGATATATAAACCTAATTTTATTAAAATGACTTAATTGTGTGGCCATAAGTGTACGTTGGTTATCAACGCTTCCGTTTGAAAGCTTATCGCAGAGAAGTTTTGCAAGAGGTACCCCGTTTCAGTATGGGCTAATCATTATCAAGTGAAATAACACCTTTATTGACTTAGTAGAGCGCAAAACAGAACAGAGCTCGAATGAACTCGAAATTTTTGGCGAAAGACGTTGGCTGAGGTCCATGCTCACTCCGTACGCCGCGCTTATCCGGTAGATTTTGTTTTTAAATTCAATGGCAGCTGCGCTTTTTACACATCTTGTGTGTTCTGCTTCTAGCTAACTTCTCACGATAAGAATTGTATACATTTTTTCAATAATTTTGAATACAAAATATGTGTACTTACGTTGGTAATTCACCGACGGCAGATCCGCTATTTAATAAAATAAAAAATAAAACGCATTAATTTAGAAGCATTAACTTTTAACAAGTAAAAACAAAAAAGACTTACTCTGGTGGACTTCCTCTTAAATTATATGTCGTAAAGACCACCTCAACTCGCTGTCCAGGGCCTGCTAGGAAAATGTATAAACACTGTCGGGAATGATTTTTTGGATTGTGGATGAGAGGTGCTGAAAACGAGCCATTCTGTGGGCCGCCAACTCTTGAAACAAATGTCTGATCACACTCTGAAACAGAAACCAAATAAATCTAGAATTTAAACACTGAATGCTATAGATACTAGGTTATTCAACTATTTTCATTACAAATTTCGCTATTGTGTGCAATTCATAATTATATTTTTCATTTTAAAGTGATGGTAAGACTACAACATCAACTAAAGGAATAAACTACAATACAACAACAGTAACGTAGCTGGGCACCGTTAATCAAACAGTTAACTTCGTTAATCGCTAATCGTTAATCGTTTATCCGCTACAAGAAAAGTTAGCTTCGCATAAAAATGTTAAGGCGTTACATTCCTGAAGAATTAACACAAGTCAACGTTAATCGTTAGTCCGTTAATATACATATGTTTAAAAATTCATTTTTACATACTAAAGAGTACATAATTGATGTTCACAACGAAATGAGCAATGTATAAATTCCACATACTCAGTCAAATGTGGCCATGGATTCTCATCAGGGGGTCAATTCCCGATCTATGAAGCTGTGAAGTGAAAAATTTTATAACAGCTACACCGAAAACTCGATTCTCGGTGAATGAAAACCAGACCTCAAATGTCAAATTTTTTAATATGATAAATTCCTTTTCATTTTGATGAGTCGGTGTAAAAATTCAATTATGAAAAATGGCAGAAAGACTCAAGCGCGGAAAAATACAATGAGAAAATTAGAGACAACTGTCAGAATTTATCATTTAGAACGTTTTAGAACACAGTTTGAGAACTACTTTACATTTTGAAATCGGGAATCACTTTGAATGGGTTCGTCAAGTGATAAAATGAAAAAAAAAACTGTGTTTTTCCGAAAGTTTGAAGCAACTATAATGGAGTCTGGCTACTTAACATGCAAACATGCGTTGATTTGATACCACAGAAGAGATACACAAGAGGGCAAACCACACCACACAATGTTAGCAACTGGAAGTTGCGGGGCAAGAGAAGTGTTGGTTTTCTCTCTTCTTTTCTTCCTCTATGGTTGATACGCTTTAAATTTGACATTTACGTAAGTTCGAGCCAATTCAATGGCTCTTGCTTAATTGCGCGAAAGTGAGCGAAATTTAACGAAACTGAGTAGAACGTCTATTATAGTAAGTGTCATATAAAAGAGTGTATAGGCTCGTTCGCGTAAGTAGGCGTAAGCGCGGCAAAGTGCATTATAGTTGGCCCTTAAGTAACTAAATTACAGTGCTATCTTCCTTATCAACACTCAAATGATTACTGACTCTAAGTACCGGTGCTAAGTAATGAATGATCAAACGTTACAAATCTCTCACTCGCACGCGCCGGCACAATATAGGTATTTTTGTTTTTGTTTCGCGCACGCGCGCTAAATTTGTCATTGCATACATTTTTATACCCTGTTTTTTTGCACATCTCAGTGGTGTCCCGTGCCCTGCTGTTAGGATTGGCATCGGATTAACGATTAAAGGAAATTTGGATATTGTAACGGAAGTAAATGTGTCCGCTAAAATTTTTAAAAGTTAACTTAAAAGTTAATTTGTTAATCAAAATGTTAACTTCGTTAGTTTAAGATTAACGGATTTAAGAGTTAATGCCCAGCTATGAACAGTAAACCAGGGCCAACAATATATTTTCCTGTGTTGAAAGCGTGTATATCTACATGGTGTTGATTTAACAATTTAACAATGTGTGTAGTAAAAATTAACTTCTTTCATCAATTACTATTTGTACAAAGGTAGGCATATCCAGTTCTGTTTTTGTAATTTTGCTAAGCAATAGCTACTGGCATTTAACAATTAAAAACCTACTTGGAGATTTAGTTGGTCTCGGCAGGGGTTCCAGATATGCTACCACTGGCATCCAAGGATTGGCGTTTGGGTTTGGTCCACCCTTTAGCTCAGTAGCGTCGAAAGTGAACGCCACTACCGAGATAAACAAATGAATAGAAAGAGAGAAACAATATCAAAAAATGTAAATAAAAATGTTTCTAGGATGACTAGAGAAGCTGCCATCAATTTTGAAAAGTTAAAAATTTACAAAACATAGATAAAAATTATCAGTCATTAATATGAATTTGTTTTTGGACCGCTCTTCAAACACACTACAAACAGTGAACGAGCTTTACAGGAATTACTGAATGACGAAGTGCGCAGACTTTTATTTATCAGTTGGTTCAGTTATTTCTTGGTGCTAGATTAAGGTGCAGTAATAATTTAAAAAAAATATTAAATGGGTCGATGAAACATGTATGTACAACCTTGAAATATTTTTTACAGGACATTAAACACAAAATAGAGGTATATAGAAAAGCATTTTGCTTAGTGAAATCGAACGACTATCTTTTGTGGTAAAAAAAAAAAAATAACTACACAGACACACCCTGATCTAAGAGCAAAATAGAAGTGCATTCAAAGTTGCGAACGACCTGCACAAGAACAAGGATAAAACGTTTTAAATTGCAATGTTTTAAGATAGACACAAATGTTTTGTCTAAAATTTGGAGATGAGATGTAACACATACTACACGAAACTGCTGCACTTTTCCTGGCGCTTCGTGTTGATTTAAAATGATCTTTTTGTAAAACAAACGTAAATTCTTTACGTTTTGAAATAACATGATATCAACTTAATTTGAAAAAATTATCGTATTGATATAACTCGTTGATTCCTGTTGAATCAAAACGACCACCTTTTTAAAATAGTACCTACACAATACACATATATTCTTGAATCAAATAGATTTTAAAATTGAAATAACACGATGACCCCTGTTAAACCAAAGTGATACTCACCTTAAAACAAATTAAGAATTCGAATTGAATCAAAATGGCTCTCATTTCAAAATAAGATGATAGTTCCTTTCAAAACTTTTATTTCAACACGATTTACTTCTTTTTTAAAACGATTTCATGTTGATTGAATACTAAAAAAACAATGATTTATCGTGTTGATCTTGCATTGGACCTGTTTTCTGTCTTAATCCAATTATTATCACGACTCCATTTATTTCACCACGATTTACATTTCTTTTAATCTAAATCAAAGTTTATTTTAAACGAAATACTTTAAAAACAACACGAAATTCATAATAATAACAGTTCAAAAAGCATTCGGATTAGACTAATCACTAAAAATATTAATTAGGTATAACGAAACCATTTCAAATTTAAATGAAAAAAAAGTTGATTCAAAAAATATGCACCATAGTAAAAACAATAATTTGTCGTGTTGATTTAACATTGGATTATTTTTCTGTGTGTATGATTAAAGTGCAAATAAGAAATTGAAAGTAAAGTTTTATTTATCGAGTCTTTTGAATGTTACAAATTTTTTAACTATCCACACATCATACGCCTCAGAAGCTTCTCGTTACGATAGTCGATCAAATACTTTTTCGAAGTCTATACCATTACCACATGGCAAACTTGCAAAACCTCTTAGGAAACACGTTGTTTTTCCATTAGTAGGACTCTTATACTTTGGATTTGATGATATCGAAGCAATGGCTGGTAGAGGGTTTCAGTTACCATTTCGCATAAATCCAGATTCTTCTATGTATAAGGTCTCATAACTTTTCTATAAGCCGAAAGTCTCCATTCCTGATACATTATTTATATTCATTACATAAATGGTGTTTTTTACATGCCGGTTCCAAAAAGAAATAAAACGCATGCGATTTAAATTATGACAATGAATTTCAATTGCAAACCGAATGTGCTAGTGAGTTTAAAATTTGTGAGAATTTTTGCAGGAACAATAAATATTGAAATACATACATAATTTTAAAAAGAATTAAGCATTTATAGCATCAACGAAAGGTCTCCTCAACTACTTGCTTAGTATAATTAATACGCTTACAAAAACCTTAAAGTAATATCTGTCGGAGAAAAATTTAGTAGTTTTCAGTCACCGACTATCTTCCGAGCCTTCAACATCGTCTTCTGATTGTTTTTTCCTTGCTCTCTCAAATTTGGTTCTTTTTTCTCATCCAAACCTAACTATTGAATTAATTTTTCAATTAACTTTCACGTGATGCGCAAGTTAGTAATTTTAGTCTAGTGCGTCAATAAGATTATAATGGTCTCACGGCCTTATTCGCCTTCGGGAAACGGGTTTGCTATACTTGATCAGCCATCTGATTCCCCCTCTAAACGTAGAATGAAAAAACTTTATTTTCTCCTATTGATTAAAGTTCCTTAATTTATACTCCTTTCCTTTTTCGATCCCAATAAACCTCTATTTTCATATAGCGCTTTCCTTATTAAAAGAGCAATAGACGGAATAAGCACTTCCTACGACTATACCTCACAACTACATGACGGTAATCTTCTGATTTTCGTCAAATCACAAAAAATCGCAGATTTGTTCCTTTCGAAAAAAAAACACTTTCCAACATCTATGCAATTTCTGTCACATTGCACGCTACTCGTAATTGCTTTAAAGAAACTTTTTACGCCCCCTGCTTAATCAACGTTTCAGAAGAAGAAATTTTGGCAGAAATGCAAGAACAAGGAGTAACCCACGTTTACAAATTAAAAAAAAAAAAAAAACTACATGAAGAATTACATCCTACGGGCCCTGTTCTTTATAATTTCAACCGCTTCCGACCTCCCAACTCAGTCAATATAAGATGGTATAACCTTAAAGTACAAGAATACTTCCCCAACCTGATGCGTTGTAAGAACTGTCAACTCCTCGGTTATATCGCTAAGAGGTGCAATCGAAACAAAACCAGTGTAAACTGTAATTTACCTCCTCACCCTGATGCGAATTGCACACGCACCTCTTGCGCTAACTGTTACCAGGAGCATGCTGCCTCTTTCAAACACTGTAAGCGTTTTATGCAAGACGAAGAAGTCATAAAAATCAAAACTATTAGAAATGCATTTTAGCAGGAGCTAAAGCGAAAATATTAACCAAAAAGATATGGTTGGACATAAAGACCCTCACTGGCAACTACTCCCCTAAGCCCTAACACCATCAAAGTCATAACGACTCCATCGGCTCCTCTTACAGAATCCGCCAACATTTCTGATCATTTTGCCAAATGTTGGTCTTCATATTCTCACAACGCCAGTTTCTCCCCTGCATTGAAAACTATTGGATCCCCGGTTAATGCCATCGAGTTTGAAAGCTGCATCAGCTCCGTTAAAGGGGAAACCCTAGGTTTCGATAGATCTTACCCAATGATTCGCAATGCTCCGCCAGCAATAAAACAAAATGTAATTCTGCTTTTTAACAACATATTAAACACTGGTGTGGTTCCACAATCATGGAAAACGGCAACCCTGATTCCCATAACAAAACAAAACCCCACTTAAACTAAAAGCTACAGACCGATATCTCTGTTGTTATCATGTAAGAGCAAATTGTTAGAAAAAATTATCTCAAAGAGACTACTTTGGTTTATAGAAAAAAATAATTACATCTCCCTCAATCAAGCAGCTTTCAAACATGGTCGTGGTACAATCGACTCATTGCTTCATATTGAAGAATTTGTCTCTACAGCGATCTCAACCGAAAATCACGTTTCAATCTTATCCATTGATTTTGAGAAAGCCTTTGACCGTAAAGGTATCCATGTTGTCTTAAACAAGCTAATTAAATGGAAGTTGGACCCAAGATATTCAGCTTCGTAAAATCCTTCTTTACTAATCGCAAATTTAGAGTTAAAGTCAATAACACCTTTTCAGACATCTACAACCTGAATAACGGTATACCCCAGGGATCGCCACTCTCAGTGATAATCTTCATAATAGAAAAAATTATTTTGCAATCTAAGAGTATTGGCCACACGCTCTACGCAAACGATCTCTACATACTTTCAAAGTTTAAAGACAATATACTCGCACAGAAAACCCCTTCAAGGAAATCCATCCTCGAACGAATTAACTCTTGGGGTCTATGAAATAACTCCCACGAAATAAGTCCCACTTTTAAAAACGAAATAAGTCCCACCAAAAATTGTTTAAAAAAATGAAATAACTCCCACGAAATAAGTCCCACTTTTGAAAACGAAATAAGTCCCACCAAAATGAAATGATTTAAAAATTTACTTGAAATGAAATAACTCCCACTCAAAATGAAATAACTCCCCCTTGAATAATATATTTCTTAAATGAATTAAGTCCCACTTTCATAAACGAAATAAGTCCTACTTTTTCATTGTTTAATGCGATTTCAAATAAGAATAATTTGGCTCTTCGAAAAAAACACACGTCGAATAATATGAATAATCAAAGCAGAGGAATAATAAAGAAAAATCGTATACAAGCAAGAAGAGCCATGAGAGATAAGGACAAAAAATTATGGTTGTCCCTTTTACGAAATATTGGACATTTCGTAAAAGGGACAACCATAACTTTTTGCATAAGAAAAAATATAAATTTAGGGGTATGAAATAACTCCCACTTTACAAAACGAATTTATTCCCACTCAAAACGAAATAAGTCCCACTTAAAATAAAAACGCGTAACGAAATAAGTCCCACCAATTGACGAAATAAGTCCCACTTTTAAAAACGAAATAACTCCCACTTTCAAAATAGCAATTTTTGGTGGGACTTATTTCGTTTTTAAAAGTGGGACTTATTTCGTGGGAGTTATTTCATAGACCCAACTCTTGGTGCTCTTACTCTGTGGCTCGAATTTCCTTGAGCAAAAGCAACCTCTTAAACATTTGTAGAAAATTCAAATATTTTTGTCCTATTATTAAGATAAATAATTTCACAATCCCTTCTGTAAACAAGTTAAGCATGCTCGGAATTATATTTGACTGTAAATTTAGCTTTAAAGAACATTGTTTAGCATTAAGTATAAACCAGGCTTAACATCATAAGATATTTAGCTTCAAAAAATAGTCTGACTCATACCAACTCTTTGGTCAACATCACAAAATCCATCATATTATCAAAAATAAATTATGGCCTCATCATTTATGGCAAATGTGCAAAATCCTACATCCAACCAATTCAATCATCCTATCACACTGCAATCAGAACTAGCCTCAAAAAACCAGCCCAATAAAGAATATCCTCGAAGAGGGAGGTTTTTCATCAATATTCAATAGAAGATAGAAAAGAAATCCTTACTGCAAGACTTGTAGGCAAAATTCTTGACTCGTATGACTCCCCGATTCTCTCCGATTGAGCCAAAATCCTACAATCCAAAAAAGCCATCAGCTCTCTTTATACCTATAATGTTTGCGAGAAAAATTGGCCTTGAACCTAAAATTAAGAAAAAAGATTTTAATAATCACCCTCCTTGACTATTTCTAAGGGAATCTATTAATACGGACCTCGCTCGATTTAAAAAGTTTCTACTCTTAATGTGGTATATCGTCAACACTTTAACGAATTATTGAGCCCCTTCATTGAAAACAATTGGTGTATCCTATTCACTGACGGCTCTAAGTGCGAGGAAGGTACTTCTTTCGCTGTTGTTGACTCATACAATAATCTTCTCTCAGCGGAAAAACTACCTTCATTTTTCTCAATCTTCTCTGCCGAAGCCTTAGCCATTCTCAAAGCGACACAAATAGCGTATAAATCCAAGAAAAACTCAGTGATATGCACGGACAGTCTCTCAACCTTAGCTGCCTTCGAAAACATAGACAATCAATCGACCTTAATTTGTAAAATTAGAGACAACGTCATACTACTTAGAGAACGACTCAAGATTTTTTGGGTGCCAGGGCACATCGGCGTGAAGGGAAACGAACACGCAGACCGAGAAGCCAAATTGACTGCAAAAAACAACAACCAAACTATCTCCAATTATTAGCCCACAAAACACGATGTCTCGAAACTGGCTAGCTCATATTTGAATAATCGGAAACTAATAATCTTATCCCAATATCAATTTCAATTTTTGCCAACGTAACCTCCAGCTTCCCATCAACCGTTTAACTACGGATTGCACGAAAATCAACGAAACTTGCGAAAGACTTTTCAATAACAATTTAAAAAACCTCTTTTTAGTTCCTTCCGAACATAACATATAAAATGTATTCAAAATCTTAAGAAATTTTAACATACATAATAATATTTAACATTTATTCTTTTTAAACGCAGCTAAAAGCCCTGTATTTCAATAAATTATAATTATAATAATAACTTAGTAGTTCTGCAAAACAAAATATATTGTAAGTTGAACTTGACATCGCACTACAAATTTTGGGACGCCGCGCCACGCCACAATTTTTACACAAATCAAAAAAATTCGCCTTTCGTGTTATTTTTTTTTTTTTTTTTTTTGATACTATAAAGAAGCTTTAAAATTTCCGACTAAAACAAAATGCGTTCCAAGAAAGGTTCAACTGAAACGAAAAGTGTCGATGTTGACGAAGCGAAGAAAACTACATCCGGGCCCGCAACGGAATAAGAGTCTTCGGAGGAGGAGTATGCCGTAGAGGGTCGTCGACCGCAGGACGCGCTAGGGAAAGATTGAATACTTTCTGAAATGGAAGGGTTATCCGGATGAAGATAAAACTTGGGAGCTAGTTGAAAATCTTGATTGCAAGGATTTAATTGCTACATATGTACGAAGCTGATCGTAAAAAGAGTTAAAGTTATAAAATAAAATCAATTTGTATACTTCCCAAAATGTTATCATAAATGGCGAAAACTACAAAAAAAAAAAAAAATTTGAGGGGGAAGTCCTTCCACAAAAAAAAAACTTTAATCAATTAATTTTTACTTCGTTTGTTGTCTGGAGAGAGCTAGCAACAACTCACAACAACACCATCGTCCATATAAAAGCGACAGATATCATCCAAATTTACAGATGGCATTCAATTTAATTATTTTCATGCGGGCGCAGTCGCTTCTTGATTATGTTGCCTTCATTTTAGTTCTCATTTATTTTTATTTTAACTCGTGTGTTCCACCTCTCGACCCGGAGCGAGCGTTGTGCAAATAAAAAGAATTGAGTATTTTTTTCCATTTTTATTTAAGAAACAATACTTGTATGCTCATCAATTTTCTTAAGAACATTTTTTTTGTTCCTGGAAATATTTACCGTTTTCAAGTTCTTTAAAGTTGAAACCCTAAACCAAGAAAAAAAGGATAAAAAATATACAGCCTTTCCAACATATAATAAAAGTTATTTAAGATGATATTTTAGTTAAAAATAAAAAAAAAAAGATCAAAAAAAGAATTTATCTTCATTATAAAGATAAGGATTTGCCGTTATGTTTTGAAAAGAGAGAGAAAGAGTCAAAGTGATCGGTCGCAAAAACATTATACGGAAATTAAAACTTATAAGTTTTCATCAAAAAGGTTAAATAAAAAACAAATAAAGTTGCGCTTGTAATTTAATTAATTGCAAAGTGTTTACAAGAATGTGGAAAACATGGAATTGTCATGCAGCGAGTGTGATAAAGGCTTTGAAAAAGAATCCCCATTGATATGTAATGGCTTCTGTAACAAAGCCATTCACCGTGCTTGTGCGGAGTTATCGAAATACGATGTTGATCTTTTAAATGACAAAACTACTTCTGTGATGAGTGCATTGATTTTATAAAAATTTTAAACGAAAATCATATGAAGTTACTTTCGGCAGTAAAAGAAAATCAAGAAGCTTTATGAAAAATAATGGAATGTTAAAGTGAAATCCAAAAGTGCGTGTGTGGGCATGAGTGAAAAGATGAGTGAAGATGTTATTGTTGAAGCTATTAAAGCCCAAAATAATATAATGTTCAAAACCGTGAAATGCATTAAAGTTTACCAGTCACCTAAAAATAAGAGAATGTTCAATGCTGTTTTAGAGGTAGATGGCGAAGCGTTTAAAAGGGTCTATGAAATAACTCCCACGAAATAAGTCCCACTTTTAAAAACGAAATAAGTCCCACCAAAAATTGCTATTTTGAAAGTGGGAGTTATTTCGTTATTAAAAGTGGGACTTATTTCGTCAATTGGTGGGACTTATTTCGTTACGCGTTTTTATTTTAAGCGGGACTTATTTCGTTTTGAGTGGGAATAAATTCGTTTTGTAAAGTGGGAGTTATTTCATACCCCTAAATTTATATTTTGGTGAGATTTATTTCGTTTTAAGTGGGCCTTATTTCATTTTCATAATTTTGCATTTTAAGTGAATGCTTAATAATTGGAAAGGAAAATTGAACGCTTTAGATAGATTCAAATCATTTATAAAATATTTTGAGAATCAATGGATGCAAAAGGTACAATATTCCCTTTTACATAATATTTACAAAAAGGTGTTATGATTTCATTATTACAGATCGGTCGCACTACGTCTGCAATAGAAGCTTACAATAGCGTCATAGGAAAAAGCATTCCAAAGAAGGCTACTTTTTTCAAATTTGTAGCATTTTTACAGATGCGAGAATTTGAAAAAGTAAGAAAATTTGAACTATTGATGAATACCAATGTACAAATTAATTAATTGATGAAGATCTTTTTGAGGAATAATCATATTTGGAAGAGGACATTGAAGACGAGTCGTTAAACCATATTGAAACCAACCAGAATACAATTAATAATAATATGTGTGTGATTTGTTTCATAAGCAGCCAAATATCTTATTTTTTCCTTGTAACCACTTGAAAATTTGCAGTGAATGCTGTCTTACAATGCAAACTCACAAAATTGATCAAACCAGTAAACTAGTATGTCCATTCTGTCGTGCAGAAGCTTATGAAACCCTTCAAATATTTATCTGATAAATAAATGATTCTTTTATGGAGGGGTGCCGGTGCGATAGAGCCATGAAATATAAGGCCATTATGGCTTTATTTCTCATTTTTTTCTTATGCAAAAAGTTATTTATTTTTTATTTATTTAAAAGAAGAAAAAAAATACATGGCAGGTACATTAAGAGTTAATTCTTTTTGCTTGTACCTTAAAATTACAATAATAAGCAGTTAATTTAAATTACTATAGTTCAGGTTTATCAATTCAAATTTTACAATATTAAATTTTTTTTTTTTACATTTTTAGTTAAATAAGTGATTAATTTCATTATTTCGGACATAGGTATACAGCTTTTTCTTAAACTTTGTGCTTGAAATAATTACTCGAATTGGCAATGGTATCGAATTCCACAATCTTACAGCATGAACGAAAAATAAACGCTGACTATTTAAGAAATTAAACTGAGGAAGATTTATATGTCGCGTTCGAATTGAGCTTGCAAAAGTTATTTTCTCAAATAGATAAGGTGGTTGACGTTTATGAATAGTATTTTGAAGAAATAAGCAGTTTCTAATATTTATATGCTGCCTTAGGGAACACCCTGTAATATTAGATGAGAATCTCGAAATATGATCAAACTTACGTAATCCATATATAAACCGCACTGCAGAGTTAAACGCAAGCTCTAACTTTCTAAAGGAAACTGAGTCGGGGTTGCTATAAACGACAGACGAGTAATTGATAAGCGGTAAAAATAAACTACGAACTAGATGCAACTTAGTAGCAACTGGAATAACACCTGAAGATATGTAAAGCTGGCGTAACCCACCATATATACGATTAACAATCAAATTAATATGATTTTCACAAGAAAGTTTTCGGTTTATAACAATGCCTAGGTTGTTTACTTCATCAACATAAGGTATAATTGTACGATTTAGGAAAAGAGCAGATACATTTGAATTATCTATATTCATTTTAGAAATAATAATCGCTTTGGATTTTTTAGGATTTAACTGTAATTTGTTGTGACAAGCCCAGGCAAAGATACGCTCCAAATCGTCATTCATTCTTGCAACACAATCATCCAAGAGACTCAAAGGCCTTGATAACTTAATTTTTTTTTTTTTTTTTTTTTTTTATAATTAACGCGCACATCAAGGGGTTATGAATACCCTTATAATGTTGTTAAACACAGTGCGAACATTTAGGAAAATAGGAGAGGATTTGAAAGGAGACACCGATGCACGTTGCTTTTGAATTTTTGTGAATCGTAATGAAGGGGAAATACGAAGCCAGGTAAAGCATTCCACATTCGGGTGGTGCGGCTGAAATACGAATCTCTATACTTGACTGTACGCCCGAAGTTGGGCTCAAGGTAAAACTGATGAACATTCCTAGCGAGGCGGGTGTTGCGGCTAAATTGTTTCAGGGGAGGAATGCAACTGGCTACTTCACTAGAGCACTGCTTGTGGAAAAAGCGATAAAAGAGAGTGAGACAGGCAACGTTTCGACGATGCTCAAGAGAATCAATTGATTCTACGATTGAGCTATCACCTATCAATTTTAACGCTCTATTTTGTACCCTATCAAGCAGGTGCAAAGATGTTTGAGAAGCACCTGACCAGATATGGGAGTTATACTCCAGTTTTGGGCGGATGAAGGCCTTATAAATTGTAGCCAGATCAGAAGGGGTGAAGAATTTCCTGCATCGTCTCAAGAAGCCTAAGCATTTTGCAGCGTTTTTGGCGACTTCAAATATGTGGTCATTCCAACGAAGATCATCGTTTACACACATACCAAGTACTGACAGCTTTTCGGTTTCTCCGATGTAGGTACCATTCATGGATAATGGCAATGGGGGAATGTTAAGCTTCAACGACAAGAGACAGCATTGAGTTTTCGAAGCATTGAATTCTACTCGGTTCATAATACCCCATGCAACAATGCTGTCAAGGTCAGAATTCAATGAGCTTATCATACGCAACCGTTCCAGTTCCACATCCGAAGAGCAGGGACGTGAATTTGGAAACGAATATGAAAAGCTGAGGGTCGAGTCGTCAGCAAAACAGTTAAGTGGATTAGAAGTTTCAGACAAGAGATCATTAATGAAAATGAGGAAGAGAGTCGGAGACAAAACGGAGCCCTGGGGCACACCAGCATTTATGAAGTGGGTATCAGACTTGAAACCATCCAACACAACTTGTATTGAACGGTCGGAAAGGTAGTTTCTAATCCAACGAAGAAGAGACTCATCGATACCAAAAGCACGCATTTTCGATAAAAGAGCCTGATGCCAAACTCTATCAAATGCTTTAGAAATATCAAGCGCAATAATCTTACTTTCTCCAAAACAATGTAAAGATTGGTTCCACTTTTCAGTGAGATAAGCCATCAAATCACCAGTGGACCGTTTGCTACGAAAGCCGTACTGACGGTCATTAAGAAGCTTTCGTTCTTCAAGATATTTCATAAGTTGACGGTTTATCAACGTTTCCATGACCTTGGAAAGTAGGGACGTTAGTGCAATTGGACGGTAATTGGAAGGGGAGGAAGATTCGCCTTTTTTAGGGACCGGCTGGACAAATGCAGTTTTCCATCTGCTCGGAAAAATCCCAGCAGAATAGGAAAGATGGAAAAGTTTACGCAGTGGTTTTGCCAGCGTAGAAGAACACCTCTTCAGAATAACGGCGGGGATACCATCTGGACCAGCGGATTTATGTATGTTGAGATCTTTAAGGACTCTCGCAACCGAGCGAGTTCGAAAAAATATCTGCTTCATCAAAGAATTTGCAGCCTCGAGCTCAGGTGGAGCCACTATGCTATGAGGAGCATCATCAGCGTAAAGGTCGATTGATACATTATGACAAACATCAGGCAAATCATTAATGAATAAAGAGAAGAGCAAGGGACCTAAAATAGATCCTTGAGGAACTCCAGACAAAACTTTTAAAACTGAAGAGGTGCCAGAGTCGGTATGCACTTGCTGAAACCTATTATTTAGGTAGTTAGAAACTAAGAGTATCGCATTTTTACCAAAGTAGAACTTGTGTTTGAGTTTTGCTAATAGCAAAAAGTGATCGACACTGTCGAATGCTTTTGAAAAGTCAAGCAGGCAAAGAAATGACAAATTGTTTTTATCGTACTCAATTCGCAGCTCATCTAGTATTTTTACAATAGCAGTTGTACAGCTATGATTTTTCCGAAAACCGGACTGGCATGATACAAGCAAGTTATTGTGGCTTATATGCTCATTGATCTGATTCCGCATCAAGATTTCAAAAACTTTAGACAGACAAGGTAGAATACTTATTGGTCTAAAGTCTTCGGGAGTCGCACGGTTAGAATTTTTAGGTATTGGAATGACCTTAGCATACTTCCACATTGTTGGAAACTCAGATTTCATAATACAACAGTTGATTATGTGAGTAAAGGTAAAATAGATGTGAGGCAAAATCATTTTAATAAATTTTAAGAACACGCCATCACAACCTACTGCATTCGATTTAACATCGTTAATTGCTCTCACTACCTCATATTCGGTCACATGGTGAAATTCAAAGAATCTATTATTGAAAACCTCATTTTCAAAAGATGTAAGCATATTCCAATCAAACTCATCACTAACTTCGGGTGCGTTAATAATTCTACCAAGAAAGTAATAATTTAGTTGATTTGGTTCTAAGTCACATTTAAATGATGTTTTCTCAATTACTCCTAGAGATTTGAGATTTCTCCAGATCACAGAACTATTCTGGTTGGGCTGAAGTTTATTTGAAAAGAAACTTTGCTTAGCTTTTTTCACCTCTGCACTTACTTTATTTCTTGCATTTGAATATAAATGCCAATTGATTTCACTCCGACTACGACGCCATCTGTTATATGATTTATCACGGATCTTTATAAGATGTTCAATTTGTTGAGTGAACCATGGTACTCTTGAACTTAACTCTTTTTAATCTTAGTGGAACGTGACTGTTAAATAGGTTCTGAACAAGAGATTGAAAAATTTCTATCTTTCGGTCAACTTCAGGCAGGGACGTTAAAACACAGAGACCATGGGATGACTGCTGCAGCTTGAGACAATGCATCCTGATTGACTCTGTTAAAGTCTCGATAGACAAACTCAGTAGGGCCAGGTTGTGAGTCAAAGAATATGTCAAAAGAGGCCAATATCAAATCATGATATGATGGTACACCAGGAATTCCAACCTGACTGAAAAACTTGATAAGATTGAAGTCTGATGTAAGGATCAGATCAAGGAGACTAGGTGAACAACCAGGGCGAAAATGGGTTGGGTTGTGGGCATTGACGATGTCTAAGCCGACCGAAGAACAAAAATTTTTGAACGTCTGAGAAAGGCAATTTTCAATTAACAGGTTTGTATTAAAATCACCGCAAATAATAACTTTAGTGTAGATGGGAGAGAAAATGCTAAAACGGTCAAAGAATGACTGGATGCAGTTATCTTTATGAGGGTGATATACACAGCCAACCAAGCACCTACTTCCAATGTCAAATACTTCTATCAATAGAAATTCTACAGCAGAATCAGAAGAACTGTCAATAATTTTACATTTTAAGTTTGATTTGCAGTAAATAGCTACTCCACCAGCACGTTTAGAAAGTCTATCATTACGTAGAACATTATAGCCTGGCAAGTCAATGCAGTAATTTAGAATTTCGGGCTTTAGCCAACTTTCAGATACACAAATTATATCCATCTTACAATTTGAGAAAATAATACGCAGCTCATCCACATGAGCCAATATACTCTGCGCATTAATATGATAAACTTTCAATCCATTGTCCTTCTTTGAAATTACATCAAGCATTATTCGACTATTAATATTCACGCTATTATACATTTTAAGAAAAAGCAAAAAAAAAAAAAAGTAATAGTTAATCAAGCAACGTCTGTTTAAAAACAATAATGTTTGAGTTTGTTTTACACTTAAATATTTTCAAACAGGATACTAAAAGCATACAGTACTTGTTACTACCTACTCAAAAGTTACAAGAAAACAAGAAAATCTCAGTATGAAAAGAATAAAAAAAAAGAAAAGCATTGAAATAAAATAAAAAAAAAAAGAATTAACATATGAAGAATATTAAAAAGAATAGAAAATTAATAGTAAGAAAAATTAAAGCCAAATTAAATGAGAAAAAAAAATTTAAATTAAAAAAAAAAAATAAGAATTATGATACTATTGCCAATAGAACAAAGTGTTATATATTGGACATTTCGTAATAGGGACAACCATAATTTTTTGTCCTTATCTCTCATGGCTCTCCTTTTTTTGTTACTAATTACTTTGTACTTACTATAATAAAAAAAACTTTAAAGCCTTCTGCAAGCTTGCATACGATTTTTCTTTATTATTCCTCTGCTTTGATTATTCATATTATTCGACGTGTGTTTTTTTCGAAGAGCCAAATACTTCTTATTTGAAATCGCATTAAACAATGAAAAAGTGGGACTTATTTCGTTTTTAAAAGTGGGACTTATTTCGTGGGAGTTATTTCATAGACCCGTTTAAAACGCTATTATGTGCTAAAAGAGTTAATCTCGATAAATTATGTACCCTACAACATTTATTTACTTTTTATGTTTTTTTTTTTCAAATTGTATAAGTTATTTCTCTTTTTTCTATTATTATTAAACCAAGTTGCATTCGATACTTGGTATAGACAACAGAGTCCATCTTTCATACTTCAGAACTTTTGTTTCTAAGCACTTTTTAATCAATATTAAACCTGAATTTTTTTTTTTTTAAATATTACTTGTAACTATAACTGCTCATTTTGATAATTTTAAGTTTATTTGATGTAAATATATATTAGGGTGGTCGTTATTTTCAAAAGTTGAATTTTTTTAATGAGCAACCTTTTTTACTTGCGATTATAGGTACTATAAGGCAAGTCTTGCAATCGTGAAGAAAAAAAATTTTGAGATAACAATCAAATATGACATTACGATGATAGAGAATACGAAAAAAGTGGGTCCTACAATTCTGTCTGTCTGTCTGTGTGTCTGTGTGTCTGTGTGTCTGTGTGTCTGTGTGTCTGTCTGTCTGTATATGGATCTACAGCCTGAACTAATAGACCGATTTTCTTCAAAATTTGCAGTTAGGGTCTGTGGAGCAGTCTACAGAGGGGTTTTTGGAATTGAGTCTCTAGGTCTTGAAATAACGGTACCTGCCATACAACCGATATTATAATACTTATTTTTCTCGAAAACGGCTACAACGATTTCGATAAAATTTTGTGTGAGGGATTAATTTTGGATTTTCTTTCTTATGATGTAAAAAAAAATTTTGGAAAAAGCCTAAAAACGGTACCTCCCATAGTACCGTTTTTTTCAAAACCGACTTTCTCGTTAATGGCTTACACGATCTTGACGAAACTTTAGATTTAAAAAGTCGTAAACTGTAACAAAAAGACTGCATATCAATATTTAAAAAAATTTAGTTGTGGAAATTTTTAAAAATATTTTTAAAAAATTTTGATATTTTGAAATAACTTCAAAACTATAACTTTGATTTTTTTCAAATTTTTTGTAAAAACAACTCTTATTAAGATCTAAATATTTGCATACTCGACTTTTAAAAAACAGTTTTTTAAAAAAAGTGAAAAATAAAAAACCGTTTTTTGGAAAAACTGCTCCAACGATTTTGAACAAATTTTCATCATTCATATGTATAAGTGATTGCTAAAGAATGGCGTTTTTAGATTTTTGCTTGAAACCTTTGGAATATTTAATTTAATTTTTTCATTATTTTATGTGATTTTATTAAATTTTCATAATTAATGTGTAGTTGGCAACCCTGTACCACAAAATATATTATGAAGAGCTAATACCAAAACCTTTAACTCAGCCTTTTGATTTTGATATCGTATTTAGAACACAATCGCAAGTTCGTGCGACCCAGTCGTGCCCATTTTTCTTGTTCCTTGACTTCTTAAGACATTACCCAATTTTTATTTATTTTTTACGACCACATTAACATGTGCCGCATTGAGCTTAATGCTGACGCTATTATGAAAGTTAATTTTTGCACTTTCTCTTACTTTCTCTTTCTTTCATAAATTTGCTTTTACTATGTAGGCGTAAATGGAACTCAAAAATTAAAATATCCGACGTATTTTTCGACGAGGAATCCGATGGTGACCCAGCAATAAAATTTGCAGTAAAAAATGGTGGTTTCCATTTGAAAAATTGATTTTTTGGGTGGCTGGGGCTTCAAGGTTACGTCCAAGGTCAAATTTAAGGTCACCATCGGATTCCTCGTCGAAAAATACGTCGGATATTTAGATTTTTTTTTAACGCATATTCTGCCATATTTCCAGGAGTTTCCATACTTTTGTCGCACCCTGTATATATGCACTAGAGTTCTAGAGTGTTCGTAAAACGACTCACACACTTTTTGTCTTTTAAATGTTAATGTTTTCACACACACACACTAAATGTTTTTAAATACTGTTCGTTAAACGGCTACGAAGGACCAAATGTTCCGACTAGGTTTATTTCTAAATTCGAAAAAAACTAGGAAAAAAGCTATTTAACATCAAAACACACAAGTTTACTTTTTCATCTTCAAATTGCTTGTATTTAATTTATGTTGTGGAATGCATGTTTTTTTATTTGACTAGTATTTGCTTATTTAACTAGCATTTGCTTCCATTCAGTTCTAAACAGTGTCATTAAACTCTCCTGAAAATATAAACAACGAGTTTCCTGCAACATTGGACAAATAGCCAAGAAGTGGTAAATATTTTCCTTCTCTTTTCTGTTACATAGATTAAATTTCAACAGCTGAATATTCTCTTCGGAAAAAACTTGCATCCGAAGTTATGGTGATTTAACTGCCTGTAGATATTTCTGGATGGAGACGAATTTGCTCTAAAGATGTTTTCTTTAAAAATTTTACAGAGAAATTTGTGCGATCACATCATCAAACTTAATTTGCTAATGATCAACGTTTAGCTCTGACAAAAATATAGAGAAGAGTCATGGCATAGTGCTAGTTCATTCCATTCCCTGAAAGGAGAGGCATTGGTATGAAGCAATTTTTTCAAAATTATTTTGTGTAGACCCGTATCATTTCTTTTAATTACTTTAATAATGAAGTTTGCGTTAGCTTTTAGGTTTTGTATGTGTGTATATAGGTCTTATACCGGACTCAACATGCATATATTGAATAATTTGGGGTTGTGTTTGGTAGCCGAAATAAGCGTTTACAGAAATGTCTTTGTAGACCTTTGAAAGCTTCCATTTTAATATATCCAAACACTTGTAGAACATAGCACATACACATGCACTAACCGTTGACTCGGTATTTGGACGTCAAATCAATGCCTTGGCTGGAAAAAAAACTTTGCCCACATCATATTCAGTGCTAGTTTAGCTTGATTGCTTTTCTCATTAGAGTGTTTTACAAAGCTAAGATTAGCCTGACGGCATAAGCCAATGTTTATTTGTGAAAATTGTTAACAAAGAACTATGTAACTATAAAACTATTTTTATTTATATCTCAATAAAATCACACTTTACTACTACTATAAAGCTAAGATTGTAAATCAATTGAACTCCCGAATACTTAAACTCCTGCACAACCTCAATACTCGTTTGTCGTTTCAACCTCAGATTAGTTAAAACGAGTTGCTTTACTTACACCCTCCTTATGCCACGTCGAAAGAATCCTTATTTATAAAACATTTCCCAACCCGTTTTAGTTACGCAATGCTTATTTCATTAAAATTTCATTTGGATTTGTTTTTTGTTGTGTTTGGCGGAAACTTTTCTAAAATAGATATCTATATATATAAAATAGGATGTATGTATGTATATATGTGTGTATGTCCGGGGTAAACTCCTAAACCACCCAACAGATTTTTATGAAATTTTCAGGGTAGATATAGTTTAGTCGAGGGATGGTTCCTGTCAAGGTTTGATCCCCATATTCCCACAGGAACGTGGTTGGGAATGGAAAATTAGAAACTACTCCACAGATTTCAAATTTTTTGTCAGCACTAGGGGTGCTACATTATCTCCCTTCATCAGTAACTTAGACTATATTTCATCCCTATAATCCCACAGGAACAGAAACGGGAACGAGAACGGGAACCATAAAGTTACTTGGCCGAATTCAAAAATTTTTTCAACTCTAGGATGTTGTATTATCCCTCAGTGAGATAGACTTACATTTCATTCACATATTTCCATGGGAACGGAAGATTCCAACAGAAACGGGGTTGGGAACGGAAACTTACAAAATACTGGACAGATTTCAAAAATTCTTTCAGCACTGGGATGCCACATAATCCTTCAGTATCTTGGCGTGTATTTCATCCCTATTATCCCACGGCGGGAACAGAAACGGGAACGAGAACGGGAACGGGAACCTTAAAGTTACTTGATCGATTTCAAAAATTCTTTCATTTCTACGATATTATATTATCCCTCAGGGACATAGACCTATATTTCATTCACATATTTCCACGGGAATGGAAGATTCCTTCGGGAACGGGGTTTGGAAATGGAAACTTAGAAACCAGTGGACCAATTTCAAAAATTCTTACAACTCTGGGATGCTACATCATCTTTCAGTGACATAGACTTATATTTCATTCACATATTTCCATGGGAACAGAAGTTTCCTGCAGGAACGGGGTTGGGAACGGAAACTTGGAAACTACTGGATAGATTTCAAAAATTCTTCAACATTAGGGGTGCTTCATAATCCCCCTACACCTTTTGTCAGTAACTTAGGCTATATTTTTCATCCCTATAATCCAACAGGACCAGAAACAGGAACCGAGAACGGGAACATTAAAGTTACTTGACCGATCTCGAAAATTCTTTCAATTCTAGGATGTGACATTATCCCTCAGTGAAATAGATTTATATTTCATTCACATATTTTCGCTGGAACGGAAGATTCCAACAGGAATGGCTTGGGAACGGAAACTTAGGAACTACTGGACAGATTTCAAAAATTCTTTCAGCATTAGGATGCCACATAGTCCCACAGTAAGAAAGATTATATTTCATCCCCAAATTCCCACGGAAAAGGAAAACCGAGAATGGGAACCTTAAAACTACAGACCCGAGCAAAGCCGGGCGGCTCAGCTAGTTAAACAATAAAGAAAAATGTCTGAAAATTGGGATAGTTTTCAAAAAGTATGTCAGTTTAGTTTCTGCATTGCTAAATATAAAAATAAATATATTTGTTTTCTTTTATGCATTTATTTTGCCTCGTTGTTAAGGCGTTTATTTAAAAAATCGAACAATATTTCTTTAACACTTTTTTCTCGAAATTACTAATAATTTAGACCCCAAAATTGGGTCGCCAAGCCATTTTCGGTGGGTCGCGAACACAAACTGACATTCTGAAAAAAACCTTATAATTTGAAAAAAAAAATATATACATATATTATACATATATTTTGCTATAAAATAAATCTTATGCTGGCATATTATGTGTTGTGTCGCAATCGCCTGTGTGTATTTCATGAAAGAACAAACACATTTGTCTCATATAATATACATACAAGCAGTTGCAACACAATGCAACACAACAAATAAGTGCGTTCCTTGTTTTAAATATAATAATTTAAACACCGCTAATAAAACATTAACAGCCGTATTTATAATCGCATAATAAACTCCACAAAACCTTAAAACACGCTTATTCATTGAACGGGTATCGCCTTTCTCGAGGAATTGGCAAGTCCAATTGGTTCCATTCGGAACCGACAAAAAGTTGTAGGTCCCCTCCATTCCCTCACAAGGCGCATGGTTGTGAGAAATGCGCTAAGCCCAGGGGTTCTTCGCTCTGTTGCACCACCCTATTTATTTATTTATTGTTCATTGAATAAAACAAAAATCCTATTTATAATCATTTTCGTCAGTGAATAAGGGCTGAATTGCTTAAACGCCGATATGCGTGTCTTGAGCTTGTTTTAGCGCATAAATGTCATTTGATTCTGAATATTGAGTTGTCATTCAGTGGTTTACTTACAAATTTGAGAATTTTAAAAATAATAGAAATGTACTCAAATTATATTAACTTTATACATAAAGTAAACTTTTCTTCTGTTTTTGTAAAAAAATATTTGACTAGGTATTTATTTTATTAGCAACAATGGCAAAAAGAAAATATTGTGAAGATTATTTGAAATTCGGTTTCACTTTATTGATCTCGAATTGCATCGAAAACTCTCCATGTGTTCTTTGTAGTAAACCTTTTGTTTTATTCACATGTGCGGTGGTTGTCCAGAGGAACCACGATAAATCGTTTCTTCGAACTAAGAAAAGAAATTCAAATATTTTTAGACAAGCGAAAAAAAACGAACTTTCAGATATAGTGAAAAATTATGACTGGTTGATTAAGGTAGCGCATTTGGCAGATATATTCAAGGAATTCAACAAATTGATCCTTAAATTACAGGGACATGATATCACTATACATAGTTCAAATTAAAGATCATTTGCAGCGTTTTGTTGCAAAACTTGAAAACTGGAGTAAAAGGGTAAGTTAGCACTAAGCATAAGATAGCAATGTTTCGCAAACACAGCGAGACCCTGGAAGCCAAAAATGAATATGCTAAGGAAGAATTAGAAAACCTTATCATCAATCACCTGACTAATTTCAAACAGGAGATTTCTACATACTTCCACGATTTGAATAACACACTAATCCAAGATCCTTTCTTTAAAAATCTAATTATTTTTCTAAAGATAATTTCGAAACAACGTCATTGATTGACTTTTGGTGCAGTGTGAGAGAAGTTTACCCAAAAAACTTTAAAACTGTTCCGAAGCTGAATTTTATCAGTTTGTAAATATTAAAACCAAACCAAAAAAATAAATTGGATGTACATAAAACACGATATGAGACTGAAACTGACAATAACACTACCTAGAATTGATGAGTTGGTATCTAAATGATTTTTTTAATTATTATTAATTTTCAAATACGCTATGTACATATATGTAATTGTATGTATGTATGACACATTCTCTTTTCAATTAAATAAATTTGGCACTTTATATATTTAGGTTTGTTGTGAAGTTATTGTCATTGCGAACTTTGAAATTAGATTTCCAGAATATTCTTAAGTATGTACCTAATATGCATGCGGAAAGGTTTATAATTCAACATTTATTTAAATACATTGGGTCGCTAAATTTTTCCAAAACTCTAATTTGGGTCGCTAGTTCTAGAAGGTTGGGAACCACTGATTTAGACATTCCCCCGCACAGTGGGGCAGAATACCCCGAAAGTTGGCAATAAATCAACCATAATAGCCAAGAACGTGAATTTTGGCATCAATACTCTTGATGCTATACTTGATTGATTGTGAAAAATTTTCCTACCCACCCCCACTTTTTGGATTTTTTTTAGTTCTTTTTTTTTTAGAGTGTATGCGCAATCTTAAGAGAAAAATTTTAATATTTATTATAAATAAGAAATAAATAAGTAAAAGTTGTTTTAAGCACAATTCTAGTTCTAAGTACCAAATATGTAGTTGACACATACATGTATGAAAAAACATAGAAACACTATCTGATGATAGCAGCATTAAAACTTTTTTCGACTTGTGTTGAAACAGTGGTAATTTCACGAATTAATTTGGTATACACCAATTCGGAAGCAGATGTTGATCCGTTTTGTACCGTTTTGATCTTTCCGAACCTTCTTCAAAAGAAATGTTTGGACGACATCGTTTGGTATTTGGAGAAAATTTGTATGTTAACATAACAGGTGTTTTTAGCCAACTGGGATTGTTTTTAAAAAATCGTGCTTCTATACGACGTGCTCCAATGGAGTTGCAATTTTGTTTAAATTATGTTATTTTAAAATCTTCATCATCATCAAATGGTTAAAATCATTTTCAACGGTACCTACATTATGCATTTCACCCGGCTTTCAGTTGTTTACCTGGAAAACTCAACTTGATTATCCAGTTCTTTTGCCTGGTAATAGTCAAGGTTTTGGGAGTTATGCCGCCTAAAAACATTTAATAGGTATTATCAATTTAAAAAAAAAAAGATTTCGTGAGTAACGTCACTAACAAAAAATTAACCCTACACAAAGGGGAATTGAAACAAGAAAACTGAACATAAATATTCCGAAAAAATACAAAACACATATAACACTTTGCTGAATCTCATGGCGAAGCCATTCAAATTACAAAACGTTTACCAAATTTGTTTATTTGTTAAACTAACACGTTCTTTTTGTGTTAAAACCAAGAAAGAAAATACCGTAAATGTCTCTGTATAATTATCAAAATATTATAATCTATTGTTTGTTTTATTATTTTAAGAGATTACGCCAAATATTCTTTATATTTCATTTTGATGTCAATACCGTGGTAGTGAAATTTCTAATTTTTGTGCTAGCTTCTTTTTATTGCAGTTGTACTAGAGCTACGTCACAGGCTTAATTTTGAGCATAATAAAAGACCAAAAGCACCCAGGTCACAAGTTTTAAAGCATTTTAGAGTAGTAAAAATCACAATTATTTCAGTATATAAATTTAAACATGTTTAAACTGAAAAGTATTAGGAACATTCAGGATAAATAAATAACATTCATTTTTCTTCGCACAGTTGTAAAAAGAACTAACACGTGTATTTACATCAACAGCTTACTGTTAACCGTTCAGTGTTACAACCAGACTGGCTATTTTGAATTCAAACCAATTGGCACAATTTTCAAACTTCGTAGCCCCGTTGACTTAAAATAAAAGAAAAAGAAGAAAATAAAATAAAAAATCTATTCTATGTATATAGTATTCCACAATTGGAAGGTTATTAAGGCTAGGTACAAACAATCCCAGAACGATTCAAACACACTACTGTCTTATACTTTCGAACAGTGTTAACAAATAACAACAAGCAGCTGTTATGTTGTGTCACTATCAAAAAACACAAACCTTAAAATTCAAATACCATTCCAATCGGAAATCTTTGACATTGTTTATTATAAATTTCTTCCACATATCTCATCTGGTGAAGCGTTTCTTGACTGTAAAGTTTCCAAACCCACCTTAATCTATCTTTAACTTAAGAGTTAATCAAGGAAACTACATCGATCAAGTTCTTCACATTAAAATTTAATGAATTCTACGAAATATATCTATGTAATGCTTTTAGGTGTCCGTTTCTAATTGAACTTTTTGTAAAGAACAGAAGCACTAAAACAGCTTTCGGTATGAATAGATATATACATTATACAGTACTGAAGATACTAATCTATAAGGCCACCACGATTATTGCGAAAATCACTTTATTTTGTATCAAGCATCCTTAAAAGAGAGAAAAAAAACTCATAAGATTTATTATAATCTTCGTCCATGTATCCGAGGTACATGTTCATCTATTCGTTTTATGTACATTAATGTCATCTTTGAGTGCTAAGAAGTATATTTGAAATTTTTTTTATTATAGTACATAATCAGTTCCAAAGTTCAAGGTAGGACAATGTAAAGGCATATGAACAAAAAATAAAACGGTTGACAAAAGAAACTGAAAGCGATGATGGTGTGAGAATCTGCAAAGTACGAGGACACTTTTCAATCATATAATGAAGAGCTGAATATATTGGTTAGTGGTGTTCTTATTTTGTGGGGGACAGTGGGAAATGAGTTTTTGCTTACTTATAACAAGACCCTAAGCACACTTGACATAGTATTCACCTCACTCATGTAGACTTACATATGTACGTCTGTGCAATCTGACGGTACATCTATGATCGGCTCATATTATCTTATTTTTTAGTAGTAGTAGTAGTATTTTGATTCTTTCATTTAGCTTAAGACTACATAACAATATTATTAATAAAATAAATAGAATAATAGTGATCATTCTTTAACTAAAAGTTAGTGGCGAATGACACATCGAAAATTAAACAATTCGATTGATAACTGATGTGGGGTGACAATCAGTGATAATACAGAGGAAAGGAAGATAAACATAAAAGCGTTCATAACATAATATTAACTAACTATTAATGAAAAATATAAAGTAAGCTTACATCTGCTGATGGAAATATTTTAAATAAAAGATTCGATAATATCATAGTTTCAAGTGAATAACCAGTGTTTGACTTTACTACATTGTTTGTCTTAAGGTTATTTATTGAAAATGTTAGGAGCAGTAAATGAGTAAAAATGCGAAAAATGAGTTTTGTGTGCAAATGGAACATTAACTGTGCTCATATTATTGATACGTAGGTTGTGCATTTGAGAATTCTTGATTAGTATATATTGCCACTTTTTGTATAAAATTCTCTCAATACATTAAAAATGTATAAGTGTCTCATTGGAAGTACTCGCAATTCCTTAAATAATGGCCAACTTTCAGCAAACTGATTTTTTTTGCAAATAATTCGTATTAAATGTTTCTGAGCTATTAATAAGGGCTTAAAAGTTGTATTATACGAGCCTCTCTAGCTAGTAATACCATATTGTAGCTTTGAGTGATCAAGACCATAATAAATAGTAATTAAAACCTTTTGAAAACAAAAAGGTTTTTTTAAATACATTTTAAGTGTGATTTGCAACATGTTGGTTTTTATCATTTGAATGTGATGTTTCCAATTCAGGTTGAAATCAGTAACAACATCTAAGTAGTTAGAATACTCAACTGAGTCAATTTTGAAGCAGGAATCACTGCATTGTATATTCATTACAAAATTACTTCTACCACATTTATGAATGGGTGAGGAAAATTGTTTACAGTTATGAGCATGAAACCATAAATTATAATCGTATGGGCTGTTACCATATAATTTTAGTGACATCAGTTTCGTTTTTTCACTTATAATTAATCTATGAAAATTAAACCATACTCTTAGTTTTTCAAAATCTTCCTGTATGCTAGCGATGCATTCAAATGCAGTTTCAAACTCGTAGAAAAAGACAATATCATCTGCAAATGCGGTTGAAACACCTTTAATCTAATTTTGAAAACTGAATTGATATGCATGTATATTATGAAATTAACATGTATATTAAGAAAAACAAAGGGCCGAGTACAGATCCCTGAGGAACTCCGTTTTTTAAATCTCTCTGTTTACTCAACATTGCTTTTACATTGACCCTCTGTGCTCTGTTTTTTAAATATGATTGAAGCCAAATATTTCCACGAAAACCAGCATTATACAGCTTGGTGAGCAAAAGATCATGGTTAACTAAATCAAAAGCTTTAGTCATGTCAATAAACAACCCATAGTGTATTTGTTGTTATTTAAGCCTCCATATAGTTGACTACAAACTCTTAAAATGGCATCTTCAATTGATAAACCTGCTCTGAACCCAAATCGGTAATCACAAAAAAAGTTAAACTTTTAAAGGAATAAAAAAAAGCGGACTTTAACAAGCTTTTCAAAAAATTTCGCAAAAGCTGAAAGAAGTGAAATTGGCCTATAATCAGAAACATTTTTTCTATTACCTTTCTTAAAAAGTGGTATAACTTCTGCACATTTTAGGTGTTCTGGAAAACAACCTACTTCAACATTTCTGTTGAATATGAAGGTCAAAACATCAACGATGTACCAGGCAACATTTTTCAGTAAAATACTCAAAGCACCATCACTGCATGCATGAATTTTTACTTTTTAATGATAAAATAACATTGTAAATTTCTCTTGGTGTGATCGCATCAACAACAAAGGAACTCGGTTGAATATCTTCAACAAGTATATCCGAAGACTGTAAACAATTGCAGTTTGAACATTGTTCGATATCTGGTTTCAATTTTTCTGAGATTTCAGTAAAGTACCTATTAAAGGTATCAGAGATACGACTTGAGTCGTTTTCCATAATTCCCTCGATTTCAATAGCCTCAATTTCAACACCATTCCTATACTTTTTCCTAAAATGGTGTCCACCACCCTCCATTCTTCTTTAAAATTGCCTTGAGCTTCTCTTAACAACCCAATGTAATAGTTTATCACTATTATTTTATTATTTACTAGCTGAGCCGCCCGGCTTTGCTCGGGTCTGTAGTTTTAAGGTTCCCGTTCTCGTTTTTCCTCTTCCATGGGAATTTGGGGATGAAATATAATCTTTCTTACTTTGTCCCACATTGTGGCATCCTAATGCTGAAAAAATTTTCGAAATCTGTCCAGTAGTTTCTAAGTTTCCGTTCCCAACCCCGTTCCTGTTGGAATCTTCCGTTCCCGTGGAAATATGTGAATGAAGTATAATTCTATGTCACTGAGGGATAATGTTACGTCCTAGAGTTGAAAGAATTTTTGAGATCAGTCAAGTAACTTTAATGTTACCGTTCTCGTTCCTGTTTCTGATCCTGTCGGATTATAGGGATGAAAAATATAGCCTAAGTTACTGACAAAGGATAAAGGGGGATAATGTAACACCCCCAATGTGGAAAGAATTTTTGAAATCTATCCAGTAGTTTCTAAGTTTCTGTTCCCAACCCAGTTCCTGAGGGAATCTTCTGTTCCCATGGAAATAAGTGAATGAAATATAAGTCTATGGCACTGAAAGATGATGTAACATCCCAGAGTTGAAAGAATTTTTGAGATTGGTCCAGAAGTTTCTAAGTTTCCATTTCCAACCCCTTTCCTGAAGGATTTTTCCTTTCCCGTGGAAATATGTGAATGAAATGTAAGTCTATGTCACTGAGGGATAATGTAACATCCTAGAGTTGAAAGAATTTTTTGAAATCGATCGAGTAACTTTAAGGTTCCCGTTCTCGTTCCCGTTTCTGTTCCCGTGGGATAATAGGGATAAAATACACGCCAAGTTACTGAGGGATTATGTAGCATCCCAGTGCTGAAAGAATTTTTGAGATCGGTACAGAACTTTCTAAGTTTCCGTTCCCAACCCCGTTCCTGTGGGAATCTTCCGTTCCCATAGAAATATGTGAATGAAATGTGAGTCTATCTCACTGAGGGATAATGTAACACCCTAGAGTTGAAAGAATTTTTGAAATAGGCCAAGTAAATTTATGGTCCCCGTTCTCGTTCCCGTTTCTGTTCCTGTGGGATTAGGTATAGGGATGAAATATAGTTTAAGTTACTGATGAAGGGAGATAATGAAAGAATTTTTGAAATCTGTGGAGTAGTTTGTATTTTTCCGTTCCCAAACCCGTTCCTGTGGGAATATGGGAATCAAACCTTGATAGGAACCATCTCTGGACTAAACTATGTCTACCCTGAAAATTTCATAAAAATCGGTTGCGTTGTTTAGGAGCTTACCCCGGACATACATACATACATACATACATACATCCTATTTTATATATATAGATTTTATTATTTATGTATCATCGATTTCCTTTTTGATTGTCTTACACAATGTATTGTAATATTTTTTAGGACTAGTATTATTAACATGTTTTTTTTTTAACTTTTTACTTAACTCATTCTTTTTTCGAATTTTATTAAGAAGATTATTAGTCATCCAAGTTTTCAAATGTTTATTGATACTTCTTAGCCTTCGTGTAAACGTACAATACTTAATGTGTTATTGAAAAACGAAAAATAACTTCTTAAAAGCTTCGGAGAGATTACTTTTTGAATAAACCTGGCCCCAAAATTCAAGGGTTAAATTTTCTTTCAATAAAACAAAATCACCACAACTTTTCACTATACCCGATGTAGAGTTTAAGCATTCAGAACAGTTGCAATCATTGAAGTAATATAAGGCAATCATAGTATGGTCTGTAATTTTTGAATCGTAGATTCTGCCTCTGCAAATGGTTTTATTATTTTTACGTGATCTTTAGAAGATATGATCAATACAACTTTTAGAACAGTCACACTGGTAGGCTCGTTAACCAAACTCTTAAGACCTTGAGAAGCCATTGCAAATAAGTAATTCTCAGTATCTCTCTGAGATACATTAAGAATATCGATATTGATATCTCCTAAGATGATTAAGTTTTTCCCCAAATTATCATTTAAGACATTGCTTAGTTCCTCAATAAAAACACTTTTCGCGAAATCATGAAATCTGTAGATGCTGTTTAATCAGTAAGTAACAAAGTAACAAATTCATTTATTTATCCATTATTTCATAAAGTTAACATGATACATGAATTTTTTTAGCTATGGCTTAGCCGTCAGCCTGGTTAGCAAACATAATTTTTATAAAGGTACAATTACTATTGACTGTTCAATTGTAAATAATATAATATAATATATAACCTTGCAATTAAACGTATTCGGTTACCAGTAACATTCTATACTTGGAGGTTACTTCTAAAAATTTGCTTAGTGTTTTCCAGTCGCACTCGTTGAGTATTTTAAGGGTATCTTGCATTGATAGACTATGTTTCCCAAAGAAGAAAAGTCTGTGTGGCTTAAATATTGGGCAAATACTAATAAAATGGAAGCAATCCTCCTTTGCCTTAAGGTTGCAAATTGTACAAAACTGATTGAAGCTCCCGTTATAAGGACATCCGTTTAAGCTGAGTAGTTCACATCTTGCTTTAAAAATAATAGAAATTTCTCGGTAGGTTAGCGAATCGTGGAAGTAGTTTCTCTTATTCAGGTTGTAATTAAGTTGTGAGTATAATAATCTACTGTTGGATTCACGTGCGCTTAGGATATAGCCTTCTCGCATTGAGTCTTCATTTTTTTGAATTTTTATACGGTACAGCTGCTCTTTTATGTTATTAGGGTTTGCGAGGCAAAAAAACAACAACTGTTGTCAAAGGGCAATACTACTACAATTGCCAAACAGCAACAGCCAACAACAACAACAAAAGCAAATGCAAAAACATTTCCCGTGCAGCAACATGGCACAACAGCTAATAAAATAGCTGGGGAGCGAAACCAGGGAAAGAAAACTGCTACCCAAGAGCATCAACGAGGGACCGCGGCTAAAAAAGCCGCGCCATCAAAGCAGCAAGGGGAGACGATGCCAAAGCAGCAGCAGCAGCAGAAACAACAACAACAACAACAGCCAACACAACAACAGCAGCAGCCAAAGACGTCAGCAGCTAAAAGCAGGGTGCCCCCTATCAACACCCACAAAATGGAAATAAAAGCGACAAAAAGCCTGTGTAAGTCCGCCATAGGCGATAAATTTTTAATTAAACGATTAGGACAAGATCGACATGCGATCCAATGTGAAAACATTGGTGACCATAAGATCGTTCGGGAGTTGCTTGCTAAGACAACCACCGAATTTTATAGTTACACTCCCAAAGAGGAGAAACCAAAAAGTATGTTATTGAAAGGGGTAGAGCCTACCTCTGACCCAGAGGAGCTCTTAGGGGAACTCCGCATGTTGGCGAGCGACGATCTCGAGTTTATCGGGGTCAAGTCGTTCACCACGGCTAAGGCTAGACGGGAGAGACGGCTATTGCCGATGTTCCTCGTCACCCTATCACCCAGTAGCCGTCTGGAGAGTCTGAGGAAAATCTCCGTCCTAGACTACCAGATGGTAAGATGGGAAAAAATAAACAGGCGCGGGGACATTTTACAATGTCTTCGTTGCCAAAGGTTCGGGCACGCCGCATTCAACTGCCAAATGCAGTCGAGGTGCGTAAAGTGTGGAGAGAATCACAAAGAAAAAGAGTGTAAGCTCGGTGAGGCAAGGGTCGAAGATAAGACCCAACTGAAATGTGTTCTCTGTGGTGGAGATGGACACCCTGCTAACTATCGGGGTTGTCCTCGATACCAGGTAATAAAGAAATCATTAAAAGCTGCTCCAACAGTAACTAAGGACGAGGGAAGGCTAACAGCCAGACCGACTCCAATGGCCGTCGTTCCCCAAGTTTCCTACGCCCAAATGGCGGGTGGAGCTGGGAAAACGGTACAACCTCCCCAGAAAGCGGCCGCACAGCCATCTGTGTCAAAGGCAGCTACTGGGGAGTCAGAGGTGATGGTCGCTCTGCGTGTCATTCAGGCACAAATGAGCGAACTATCGCGGCAAATAAGTGAGCAGGCGCGTAGGGTGGACTTGATCTACCGTGCAGTGCCGTAGCTTGGTCAATTTTTAGGTTAACGGGCGCGCTGCCGGAGAGGCCCTTTAAGATCCTAGCCGTGAATGTGAATTCGCTAGTTAGGATAGAACGACGAGCCAACTTCCTTGAGTTGTTAAAAGACCAACGTCCAGATGTATGTATGGTTAGCGAAACTAGGCTAAACCAGCATCACAAATTGACGGATAACAATTACATTATCGTAAGGAGGGACCGACCCAACTCGACTTTCGCGGGTGGGGTTGCGATCTTCTTACGTAAGGGCATAGCTCACAAGGTAATATATAGCGGTGAAGAACGCCGATTCCAGTTGCTTGAAGCGTGTATCGTATGCATCCCTCTCCAACAGGGGAGGCGGTTGTATGTGGTCGCGATCTATGCGCCGGAGGCTTCTCAATCCTCATGTTTTATAACAGAGCTCGAATCACTTTTTCGAACTCTGAAACTGAACTCAGAAGAAAACTATTTCCTTATGGCTGGTGATTACAATGCTAAACACCAAGATTGGGGAAATCAATTAGCCAATCCAAGGGGGACCCAGCTATTCAATTGGCTGGGGCTCCACAGCATTGAGTGTAAAGTCGATCTGCTGGCTACTGACAGGCCTTCATATCCTCGAAGTGGCTCTTATTTGGATCTATTGCTTTTAGACTCAAGACTTAAACTGACCGACGACATTCTTCGACGGACGAAAAATTGTTTGACGACGGTTGAGTACGACAGTGACCACTGTGTGGACTTGCCGCCGTCATACTGCTTCCGAACGACCTTGTGGAACTGGGGGAGTACGTGCCGACGCACTCTTACAACTACGGTAAGACACGTTGGCCGCGCTTTTCCGGTGCCGTCTCAAGGGAACTTCGTTCGAACGGTATTGCGCCGCCATGCAACAGGAATCTGTCGAACGTTGAGATCGATGGGTACCTGCAACGTATGGAGGATGCAATCCGTAGTACAATAGACAGGACAATTCCTAAATATAGGCAACATGACCCTACGAACATGTACAGAAACGCGACAATAGACGCACTTTACAAACAAAAAAGTAGACTCCTGTCAAGACTCAAACTCTTGCACAGGAGGTTTACTGACCGACACGATTTGGAGATTATAACTCTGAAGTCACAGATCAAAAATCTCCAACAGTTAATTAAAGAAAATAACAGAATATCTATATCTCTTTTCTGGAACAACAAAATTCGGGCTGTACAGTCCAACAACCCGAGTATGTTTCCGGAAATAAATAAAATCTTTAGGAGAAAAGATCAAAATGACCTTCAGAGTATTTATTAAACTCCAAAGGACGACAGAGAACAAAGACTTACTTCTGACATTAGGAATAGATCCAGATGACGCCATTTTGGATGATGACCACTTTATAGTGGAAGATGCTCAAAAGAAGGTAGAGACTGTGGGTGCTGTTTTCGAGCGAGTATATAAGGTGAATGACTGCATTCGCCCGAATTACGACCTTGAGAACAGAGCCTTCGTTGGACACTTCTATCTTAGAGACGAGATCTCGCATTGGCGATCCGAGAATCCTGGTTTCACTAGGTTCAATGACGACCGACTTGCAAATGCAGTCATCGCCCAGCGAAACGGGGATAACACCCTGTTCGTTTCTAAGATGGACCTCGAGAACATCTTTCACAAAATAAAGAAAAAGAAGTCAGCAGGAGTCGACGGCATACCCAATGTTGTGCTGCGAAACCTCCCTGCGGAAGCGGTGGACATATACACCACGTTGTTCAACAATGCGCTGAATAATGCATATTATCCAGTACGTTGGAAGACGGCAGTGGTCCATCCTCTCCTTAAAAAAGGTAAGGATGGTTCCAATCCAGCAAATCTCCGGTCAATTAGTCTTCTTCCGAGTATCAGCAAAGTATTCGAGAAAGTTCTCAATAGAGCACTGTCCACATGGGCTGAGGACAAAAATATTATTTCCGAAAATCAGTTCGGTTTTAAGGCGGGTCATGATACCATACATGCCGCGTCTAAACTAGTATCTGATATTCAATGGAACAAAGCTAAAAAGCAGTGTACGGGTGCATGTCTGGTTGACTTGGAGAAGGCTTTCGACACCGTTTGGTTAGACGGTCTTTTCTATAAGTTGATCAGGTATGGCATGAGTAAACCACTGCTATATATTCTGAATGACATGCTTCATGGTAGAACGTTTGTTGTGAAAAGTTGCAATATAACTTCTACCAGAACTTTTAAAATACAGAACGGTCTACAACAGGGAGCGGTGAATTCGCCTATTTTGTTTAGCATTTTCACCGGCGATCTAATTGGTTCCCTTCACCATGCTATAGCGTACGCCGACGACCTAATCGCGTACAGAACAGGTCCAAAGATCGAGGTCATCAGAACACTCTTGCAGCGTGACTTCGATAAGATTCAGCAATATTGCGATGACTGGAAGTTGAAAATCAACTTTCAGAAATCGGAAACAATTGTGTTTAGAACCCCGTTGGCTCGGGCCTCATGGGATACGAGAAAGAACTGGCGAAAGCTGGTGATCGTTGATCTACATGGCCACCCACTGCCAAGCAAAGTAGTAGTCAAGTATCTCGGCATCTGGCTAGATCAATATCTATATTTAAACAAACATATGGATGCGGCTCTGGCCAGGGCTAGAGGAGCTTTTGCTCTGACAAGGCGACTGTTTCACAGCAGTCAACTTGATAGCAGAGTGAAGGTGATTTGCTACATGGCCCTCATAAGGCCAATGATTGTCTATGGGTGCCCCGTGTGGTTCAATGTTACAGCGTCTCAAATGGAAAAGATTCGGGTGTTTGAGAGACAGTGTCTGCGTACCTGTCTTGGATTGCACAGAACACCAGAGTCGGAGTACAGAAAATACTATCGTAATGAGGTCCTTTACAACGGGGCTCAAATAAACAGAATCGACAACTTCATGATAAAACTGACTCGGGGTCACACTGCAAGGGCGATGACCTCGACCAATGGCTTGATTTTTGGGGCTTATTACCCCAACTTAGAATATATGGAGAGAACACGTTTCAGTGGATTTGTCCCACCGGAGGCTTTCCTCTATTTTGACATGATAGGTTTGATACAGGACAGATTGGCGGTTCCGTTGATCTACCACGTCTGCCGTAAGTCCGTGGAACGACGGCTCCTTTATGGCCGGGACGTTGCCGCAGTAGGCGGAGAAGCTGAAGAGCTCCTCCGGTTCAGTAGGGCGGTATCAGATCGCGATCGACGGGACGTTGTTAAAACGTCAGAACAGTTCTGGTGGTTGTCTGAGCAACAGACAGAAAATGATATCGATATAGCGAGTCGCCAATGGCTGGCTTGCACAGGCTTAGTGTGTAAGACTTAGGGTGTAGGGGGTAGACACATTGGCAACCAAAAAAATTTTAAAAAACGTAACAAAAAAAAAAAACCAAAAAAAAAAAAATTTAAAAATACAAAAATACAAAAAAAAAAATTAAAAAATTAAGCTGCGTCGAAAATCAAAAAAAAAAATGTAAAAAATCAAAATCAAAAAAAAATGTAAAAACTTATTGTTGCGTCCCAAAATCCAAAAAAAATAGAAAAACTTACAAAAACCAAAAAAAAAATTATAAAACACAAAAAAAAAAAACAAAAAACAAATAAAAGCTACTGTGGCTGCTCTAGTTTTAAGTAGTTTTAAGTAGTTTTAATTAGTTTTAAGTAGTTTTAATTAGTTGTAAGTAATTTTAAGAAAAACATAAAAAATGATCTATAAAACTAAGTTTTTTAAATTTTCTTAGTTATTAATTAGTTCTAGTTTGAAATAGACATATGGTATCTTTAGGCCGAAAGGCATTAGAAATAAGTTATTGTATAATTTAGAGTACCCGCATAGGGTCAGTAAGTTAATTAAGTTATTATGTAAGCTAGTTTAAACATTTTTGTTAGCAAGTAAGTAGATATAAGTAATAGATAATAAAAATGAATTTAAAACTCAAAACTCAAACCTCCAGCAGAATAAGATTCATTGCAATTACCAAAAAGAGTGTAACCAGGATTATTATACGTGTTAAGTTCATTTTCGTAAATCCAAATTTCATTTAAAACTAAAACAATCTTCCTTTTGTTCGAAATTTGAAATTTTAACATTCCAAAGTAGAAAATGTTGGATAAGCCTCGTGTAGTGTAAGTGCAAAAAACCGGAAAGTGCTAATTTTATCTTATTTTGTTTCTTCCTTCCTTTTATATAAGAAAATGTTTTCGCTTCTCTCTTCGAAAATCAAATAAAATACGAAAGAAAAGATACAATCATGCGAGTACGTACAAAGCTGTGATATTACACTGTTCATATGTAATATGTTATATGTATACACAGAGTGTTTTACATACGATGTGACAAGAGCTCAGGACTAATAGGGTGGGGTAATTTTGTTAAAAATTTACCGAATTTTCCAAAAAAAAAATAACTTTTACTTATTTAAAGAAAAAGTGAGGTAAAGGTGGAGATAATAATAATGCAAACAGGTGTTGGTCACCCCCCTCAAAATTCGTGCGAATTTTTGGCTATTATTATTAAAATAAAAGGATTTGAGCGAAACCTGTTTCCAATATGAAGTTGTTGGGGGCACCCCTCACCCCCTCCCCCCAACTTTTCCTCCATCCCCAAACATCTCTTGTTTATTTTCGTAAATTCAGCAATTTTCTTTACATGGGGGAGTGTAACTATTTTGAGGAGGTGTACGACACCTATTTGCACTTGGATGTTGTTTTGGGGGGAACCCTCCAACACCACCATATTTCTCCAATCCCCAAACAAATCCTGTGCTGATGAACTAAATTTTATTAAATTCAGCAGTTTTCACGAAAGGGGGGGGGGTAAAACTTTCTTGAAGGGACTGGGTAAATGCCACGTGTTAGCACTATGAGGCTGTTGTGGGGGACATCCTCACCCTCTTCAACTTTTTCCCACCCTGAATGAAATTTTATAAAATTCATCAAATTCATCAAATTTCATGAAATTGGGGGGAGGGGTAACTTTTTCGGGGGATGACCCTATAAAAGGAAAAATTTTGTAAAAATTTTATTTAAAGAAGGTAAATTTGAGTTTTCTTTTTCAAAATGTTACTTGATTAAATTGAAATTGACTAAATTTGATTGAACTTAAAGGGTAAGTAGTTAAAGAACAAAGTAATAGCTTTCAAAAATCAATTGTATATGGGAAGTTCAAGTGACTGGTGTTGATTTTTAATAATTATTCTAGAAATTAGGTCGATTTTATATAACATTGCCCCTCCCTCCTAAACAGAGAGAGTAAGACCCCTATACGATATGTATACTGCATATACAGGGTGTTCACTAATTCGTACTTTGGGATGTGATTCTTGGTCATATTCCTAGAAAAAAATTGTTTTACAGTGAAGTCCGTTTCTCAACTTTGACATCACTTTTTGAGAATTTAAGAAAAGACTAACTTTGGTGTACCCTGACCTGTCTTAAATTCGATTTCTCTGTCAGTATTGATGATAGAGACCTAATCGTAGACTTAATTTTTTGTAGAAATAACAACCTTTAAGACTGTGTTTAAGTTGGGCTTCCATAGGTTTAGGCTTGCCAGATTTTCTATTTTAAATGGAGTTAAAATTTTCTTCCACAAGCAAAGTTTTGACTTTGATTTTTGATTTTTTTTTTTCAGAAAATGCCTGATAAACATAGAGTTACAGATGAACAAAACAAAATAATAATAATAAATCTCATTGTGATAAGTGCACTTAAAACCCCATACATTTCATGATACTTGAAAAAATACAAAATGTTTAAATTTAAAAAAAAAATTGAGCTTTGAAGTTTGTTTGAATAAAACAATAATATGGGACCTACTAGCAGTTTTTTATGTATTTTACACAAATACAATTATGTATAACAAGTGCTCAAAGTGCCCTTCTTAGTTTTGAATGCATGCCAGAGCCTTTTTTTGGATTTCATTGTGGATGTTTGCTCTCGATAACTCTTGTCTTGCTTGTAGTCTTGTAATCTTTGAAACTGTATTTAAATTGGACTCCTAGAGGCTTGGGGTTGCCAGATTTTTAGTATGGATAAAGTTCCTGGTATCTTCGTTGTGCTCTTCTTGAATTTCCATTGCAAAACCCATATACGAATATAATGTCTGCGTATTCTTCTTTCGTAAGAAGGCCTTTCAAAAAGCTTTCTGATCAAACTGCAATCGTGAACAAATTTGTTTTCTTATTCTTTTATACGACTTATTTGCCTATTGAACATTCACACTCCAAATGTGAAGCAAACACCCACAATGAAATCCAAAAGCATGCATTCAAAACGAAGGAGGGCACTTTGCGAGCACTTCTTTAATTGTATTTGTATAAAATATGTACATACATAAAAATCTACTAAAAGTGCCCATATAATTGTTTTATTCAAACAAACCTCAAAGCTAAAAATTTTTCTTTATTTTTTTAAATCTTACCCATTTTGTATTTTTTCAAGTATCATAAAAAGTAAGGATTTATGAGTGCACTTTTCAATGACGTTTTTTTTTATTATTGTTTTGTTCATCTGTAAAACATAAAGAAATAAAGCAACTGAAAAAAATGACCTCAAAGTAAAAACTTTGCTTGGGGAAGAAAATTTGGACACCATTTAAAATCTGGCAACCTTAAACCTACAGGAGCTAAATTAAAATACAGTTTTTGAATTCTAAAATTAGGTTTCTACCATCAGTACTGGCAGAGAAATCGATTTTTACACAGGTCAGGGTACACCAAAGGACCAAAGTTAGCCTTTTTTTTAAGTGTAAAAAATTGGTGTCAAACGGAATTTACTGTAGAAAAAATTTTTTCTTACAATATGACCATGACCAAGGACCACATAACAAAGTATGTAACTCGAATTACGAGACACCCTGTATAACAACAGCAAGAGAGGTACGTAGGACTTTTTCGATATTTTGTTTTTTCGCGAAATGGTTAACGTTTGAACAAAATATTTAAAATTTTAAAAAAGGACAAAATTGTCGATTTAAAAAAACTATACAATATCAAAAAAAATTCTTGCGTATGAACGTCTCCGGAGAAAGGTATTTCAAATGTACTGTCAAAATTTCGTTTAGATCGGTAAAGATTTGCTCGAGTTTTGTATGTCTACGGCCAGTTCAAAAAAAGTGAAGAAGAAGTACTATAAAATCATATGGCATACATGTGGGGCGCTGCCGCAGAATGAAAAGTTTGGGCATTTAGACATTTTTGCCGGTATCCATCTTTTGGTATGTTATTTTTAAGACCCTAAAGTACCTTTTAAGACAAAAAAATTTTCTGCTTCTTCAAAATTATAGACCAGCTTCCCCCTGAAAATTCCTCTGCAGGAAGCCCTGCAGACTGAAATGAAAATTTAAAGAAAATCGATCAAAAGGTTCAAGCCATTGTATTAAGAAACTCTAGTAGCACGCAACATGGATTAAAAAATGCTGCTGGTATCACCGCCAATACTCTCAATTTAACGTACCACCTCAAATAATGTCAAGCAAAGGAGATACTTCAGATGAATTAGAGATAGGTTTTTAGTATTTTGAATGAGACTGCCCTGATTTTAAATTTACAGTGACTTTAACAAAGTGTGAAGCTAAAATTAATTATTAATTTTCAATTTTAACTAATGCGGCACTAAGGCTCATTTTATAGTGACTTTAAATGTCATAAAATTCGCGCTGTTGTTTTTAACTTTTTATGAAGTATTTTCTTGCTGCATTTTATCAAAGAAAACCTATACCTATAGATTCATAGCTCGATAAGAATGAATTTGAATCACGCCATTAACCTGGCTGCATTCAAATCGTAGAAAGCTTTGGTATTTTTAAGTAGGTACGTATAGAGTATTCTCTTATCGAATGATGCTTACCAGTTACAATGCAAAATCATAAGACAAGGCAAAGAGGAATAAAACAAAAAAGAAAGTGACTATTTTTCCAAATGGGTTTTTGAATCACTGTTTAATCAGTATTATGAATGTAAAGTGTGGACTTAATGTGAGTAAGTGAAATACAACAACACTTTAAACTGTAAGCATCTTGTGTATTTATGCCACGGTCATAGTTGTCTAGTTTCTCTGCTATTTAATCAATGGCAGAAATGTGCAAAATGAGAGCGAAATTTACACATGAGAATAAAGTGGCTCCATCATAGAGGTCGCAACCATTCAAAGGGACAATGTGTGATGGATCTAGAGATACATAGTTACTGTTAGTTATCTTTGAATGTGGTTGAAATGTTTTATGGATAGGTATTTATTAAAAACGAATATGAAATTCATCCTTTTTTATAAGGACATTACAAGAGTAAAAGACAAAATAATAAAAAAAAATAGTGTCCCACCGAAGAACACATTTCACTACAGTTAAATCGTCCGGCTGAATGACGCGGCGGCGGAATTGATACAACTCTTACATCAACAAATTGCGGAGAGTGCCTAAAAGTATGCAATCGATAATTCGCGTGCAGCGGTTAACGCAACCTTGTTGGAAGTCGCATAAGAAGTTTCGATTCAAAAAAAGTGAAGAATTAGAGATAGCTAATAGCAAGGTAGTGTACGAAAATTATTTAAAGTGTAGCGCAGCAAAACTCATAGAACTTTGGGGCTTAACGCATTTTAAGGACCTGCAATTTTATGCCGATGCTCGACGGTGAAATAAGAAAGCAGTTTTATTAAGTTCATTGTGCAAGTTCATAAATATGTATAAGCGTATGCGCTTCATCAACAATGCAAGCAAAAGTTCAACTTGAGAACGTGTGGGGTGCACATCTCGTGTTTACGGCTCTATCTCTTTTAAACATAATGTCTTGTATTGGTAAACTTAAAGTTGAGCGAAACGTTTTTAAAATTCAATGCATTATGTGCAATTAGTCAGCGATTTATTAAAAAAAAAAAATTGCAATAATTTATTTTAAGATCAAAGTAGAATACTGCTAGTTCCAGAATCACAGAAGCACTACGCTCAACTTCATTTTGTCGTGCTTGCAGTTGTTGTAGCTGATGGGCACGAACCAATGCACTCCATTTCCACTCACTATATGTATAGAATTTGTGACATACTTACATATAAGTCTATTTTCGTTATACATATGTATGTCTCTCGCTGCATCAGTGCGGTTAGCACGCGATGTTTCTCTTCGCACATTTGATGTTTTTATCTACATACATATGTATTAAGCTACGCCGGGCGGGTCAGCTAGTGAGATTTTGAATTACTTGTGGAAGTCCAGGGAATATATGAAAACTATAGTTAAAGTAACACTTTAAATAAAAAAAATTAAATCTTTGTTCTTACCATACCAGTAAAAATTAAATAAGAAGAATTCTTATTTTTTTTAATTTCTCGTCGTCAAAACAGAAAACAAAAGCATTTTTTTAATTAAATTTTTAGTTCATTGCAGTTAAGATTAAAGAAATTCTTACTTTTACTTTAATTCAATTCCTTCTTTTCTTATAATGAACAGCAATTCATTTTTATATACATAGATAGATAGATTAAGATTATTTTACTTAGTTTGTATATCAATATTTATTCTAGTTCATATTCAAATTAATGCGTATATTATATTATTAATATTATTATTATTATTATTATTATTATTATAATATTATAATTTAGACTACATTTCATCCCTATAATCCCACAGGAGCAGAAACGGGAACAAGAACCATAAAGTTACTTGACCGAATTCAAAAATTCTTTCAACTCTAGGATGTTGAATTATCCCTCAGTGAGATAGACTTATATTTCATTGACATATTTCCACGGGAATAGAAGATTCCCACAAGAACGGGGTTGGGAACGGAAACTTAGAAACTACCGGATAGATTTCAAAAATTCTTTCAACACTAGGGGTGCTACATTATCCTCTTCACCCTTTGTCGGTAACTAAGGCTATATTTTTCATCCCTATAATCCGACAGGATCAGAAACAGGAACGAGAACGGGAACATGAGAGTTACTTGACCGATTTCGAAAATTCTTTCTTTCTAGGATGTGACGTTATACCTCAGATTTATATTTCATTCACATATTTCCGCTGGAACGGAAGATTCAGTCGTTCATTAACTGCGAAGGTGACCAGTTCGTTTTTGGCGACTCTGGCATAGTTTATATAAATTTCAAAGTTTAAGCAGTGAATATTCAGTGGCAGTAGCCTAGTGGATAGTGTAGTTTGGTTCGTTCCCCAGCCGAGGTTGCAATTTTTATATTTTCTTATCAAAGAAAAAGTCAACTTGTAAGAGAAGGAAAGGTTGCATAGTAAGGAAGCGAGGAGAAATTGTTGTCTGTGGTGGACCATTCAGGACCATCAAAGTCAAGTAAGGCGTTGTTGGAATCAACAACAACAAAAACTACAGCAGATAATGCAAAGCAAATAATAGCGGCAACAACCGCAAAAACAGCAACAAATGCAATTAAGAGGAGGCGGTGAGATTCTAAACTCTACGTATGACTACGAGTCCAACGGAGGAGAGGGCCTGTTCATAAACGAACATAAAAGATAGTCTGGTGTGCAGCTGTGTGTTATCTTAAATAAATAAAAAATATACAGTCCACTTAAGAAAGGGAAGATTATTTTCCCACACACAACACACAGCTGAACACAAAAAGGGTCAGGTCATAAAGATATTGTTATCTTTTGCTTGTAAATAAGTCTTTGTGTAAAAATGTATAAATAGAATAGGTTTTTAAGAAAATAAAATCAGTACCCTACAGCTACTCATCGTGTGCGTTTTTATTCGTACATTTGGTCCTTCAAGCCAGTATTTATATTTCAAAGTTATCCCCCGCCAGTGGTAAGAAACTTCTTGAAAATAAATCAAAATCAAGCGATCTATGGTTTCAACTGGACATACACCCAGTTGATATTAATACCTAAAGATCAAATAATCAACAAAACTATATAAAAGTTGATTGGCGTAAATCACGGCCTGAACAGTGATTTAAAGCGTAACCGAGGCTATAACAACGGTTAGTAAAAAAAATAATAATTTTTTTTTGGCGTGAACCACGGCCCAAACAGTGGATTAAAAGTGCAAATAACAAGTTGTGAGTCGAGGCACAGCTAAGTCAACGTGGCGACTAAACCAAAAACACCTCCAACGAACACCCTGAAGTAAATAAAATTAAGTTTAGAAACTCATAAGCGAGATGGAACTTTTGAATCTCTTGAATCAGTGGTAGTCGATAATGATGCTGAGGAGCTGTTGATTCTCCAAGAAAAAGCACGACAGCAACAAGCAAGTTCAAAGCAAGAAGAACCCAAAGAAGAAGAGTCGCCATCGTATACATCGTCACAAATAGAACCACGAGGTGGTGGTACACAGTCAGTGGATGACGATGAATTTGAAGAGGAACTGAAAAGACCAAACGAAGAAATGCTCCGAGAGAATCTTAACTCAACACTAACCTCGTTTGAATCATTATCCCGAAAATTCCCAGATAAACCTCAACCATTCCTTGGAAAAGCCGAAATTCTCGACAAGTTATCAGAGATTAATCGCACCTTTGGAAATGATGTCTTTAATGATAAAGAATTCACTGAGGTTGCCGAAAGATGCTTGGATCATATGCGGTTTATGGGACTCTATGTACAAGCTGTGCCTATCCATGAAATGCTAATTGAAAGATTTCCGAAAAATGTAACTCATCGGAACCAACTGGCGGTCACATATCTGATGGTAAATCGTCTTTTAGATGCCAAATATGTCTTGGAAGGAATTTTAGCTCGTTTCCCAAGTGATGGATTTGCCATGGTTCATTATGGATTTGTACTTAAAAATCTCAACCAAAATCTTACCCTTGCTGTGCAGTACTTGCGACGTGGAATCGATTCTGGACAAGAAGATACCCAGGACGGAATATTTAAGGATGAAGCCGAGAACCCTCGTGATTCGGGAGATTGGAAACTACTTGAGCTGTTTGCCCGAGGTCGGAGACGGCGGCAGAATCGCTTAAAAACGCCAATCCCGTAGCAGTCATCTTTCGCTGATATTAGTCATAAGTGTAATTTTGTTCTTAGGCATAATTTATATTCGAAACAAATGTAAGTCAAAAAATGTTATAACAATAGATATTTTTGGCCGCCCGCAGAATGTTCATAAACGAACATAAAAGATAGTCTGGTGTGCAGCTGTGTGTTATCTTAAATAAATAAAAAATATACAGTCCACTTAAGAAAGGGAAGATTATTTTCCCACACACAACACACAGCTGAACACAAAAAGGGTCAGGTCATAAAGATATTGTTATCTTTTGCTTGTAAATAAGTCTTTGTGTAAAAATGTATAAATAGAATAGGTTTTTAAGAAAATAAAATCAGTACCTTACAACTACTCATCGTGTGCGTTTTTATTCGTACAGGGCCGTTACACCGGCATTAGAAATTCATTTGCTGCGTTAGCAGGAGATGATAATGAGAATGATGAAGATGTTAACGATGATAAGCTACTCCAATCGTTAATACTTACATTGGAGAAGCTGACTAAAGAAATTCAAGACATTAAAGAAGCCTTGTGTGGCCCGCAGACAAGCGGAATGCGAGGCCAAACAACTGATGGCAAAACAAACAGCAAAGCCAAATCTCAGTACACAAAGCAACTAACAACAACAAAGGCTGAAAATAATAAAACTGCGCCCGTGCAGCAACGCGGGACCACAGCTAAAATAGCTATAGAAAATAAAAAAACTTCTACATATGAGCAGCCACGGAGGACCGCAGCTAAAAAAGTAGCGCCATCGATCCCCAGCAAGAAGCAGAAGCTGGCAGAGCAACAGCAAAGGCAACAACAACAACCAGCGGTTGTCCTTAAAAAAGGAAAGGATGGTTCCAATCCAGCAAATCTTCGGTCAATTAGTCTTCCTCCGAGTATCAGTAAGGAATTCGAGTCCATGGGTTGTCCACATGGGTTGAGGACAAAAATATTATTCCCGAAAATCAGTTCGGTTTCAAGGCAGGTCATGATACAATACATGCCGCTTCTAAACTAGTATCTGATATTCAATGGAACAAAGCTAAAAATCAGTGTACGGGTGCATGCCTGGTTGACTTGGAGAAGGGATGCCGTTTGGTAAGACGGTCTTTTCTATAAGTTTATCAGGTATGGCATGAGTAAACCACTGCTATATATTCTGAATGACATGCTTCATGGTAGAACGTTTGTTGTGAAAAGTTGCAATATAACTTCTAAAAGTTATATTGCAACATTTTTTCATTTTTAATCCATTTTTTATTCATTTTCACTTACAACTACTTACATGCTAACAAAAATGTATAAAACTAGCTTATATAATATCTTGACTAACTTACTGACCCTAATCAGGTACTCTAAATTAAACAATATCTTAATTCTAATGCCTTTCGGCCTAAGGATTACTTATTAATTTACAACTTAAAGACATGGTTAAGACTAAGAAAAATTGAAAAAACTTAGTTTTCTAGATCATTTTTTGTATGTTCTTAAAAATCACTTAAATGTAATTAAAACTACTTAGAACTACTTAAAACTAGAGCAGCCACAGCAGCTTTTTTTTTTTTTTGTAATATTTTTTTTTGAGTTTTTATGTTTTGTAATGTTTTTCTTTTTTTTTTTTTGTCACTGTGTCTACCCCCTACCCTAAGACTTACACGCTAAACCTTTATAAGCCAGCCATTGGCGACTGACTATCATCATCAATAACAATTTGTTGCTCGGACAACCACCAGAACATATCTGACATTTTAACAACGTCACGACGATCGCGATCTGAGACCGCCCTACTAAACTGAAGGAGCTCTTCAACTTCTCCGCCTACTGCGGCGACGTCACGGTTGTAAAGGAGCCGTCGTTCTACGGACTAACGGCAGACGTGGTAGATTAACGGAACCGCCAATCTGTCCTGTATCAAACCTATCATGTCAAAATAGAGGAAAGCCTCCGGTGGGACAAATCCACTGAAACGTGTACTCTCCAAATATTCTATGTTGGGGTAGTAAGCCCCAAATATCAGGCCATTGTTCGAAGACATCGCCCTTGCAGTGTGACCCCGAGTCAGTTTTATCATGAAGTTGTCGATTCTGTTGAGTTATATTGCAACTTGTCATTTATAATGCAAATGTTTGGTGACAGTTCAAGTGAGTTTTTTGACTGCAGCGAGGGAGCGAAGTTGGCACCGATTACAACCGATCTGCCACAACCCATCCTTCAAACGCCAGCAGCGTCATCTAGGATCCAGTTTGCGAAGCCCACCAGAGGGAAAAAACAATAGGGTAAATATGCCGTCTGCCACTCTTTTAACAATACAATTTATTTAAATATATGTTCTTATAATATTACTGGTCTCAAATTGACATCTGTCAGTTTTGTGAGAAAGTTGAAGTTTTTTTGGCGCTCTTGATATTTTATTGAAATTTAAGAAAGTTAAGCCTCATTAATTGAATTTTATAGTGACAACATATCTTTCGAATCATTTTTCATCCGTAAAGTATTTATTTTGATCAACCACAATTACAAGGTACGATTTCTGTAATTATAATTTTTGGTGGATATACAATATACATATCAACCAACAACAAATCGACTTTGAACGTACTGCACATGCAATCAAAACGAAATTTGCAAGACACTTCACCGGACCAGTTGCAAAGTAGTAAGAAAATTCAATTTGATTACCCCAGCGAGATGGCAGTGGGAAATATGTCAGTCGAACAACTTAAAATTCTTTTGGACGAATGTTTAACCCCGAAACTGAAAGACATCGCAACGAAGAAAGAAGTCTTAGCGGTTTCAAATGACATCCAGTCTCTACGGTCACAAAATGTCTACCTGTTGAACCGAATTGCTAACATGGAAAATTATTGCCAATTGTTGGAGAGCCAGCTAGAAACACTTTCGCGAAGAGAGAAGGAAAATTCTGTTGTTATGCACTTTCCGGCAGAAGGGAAAACCAATAAAGTTGAGTTTGCTAAACAAACTTGTAAAGGTCTTCTCCAGCTCCAAGAAAATGCGGAATTGCCTATTAAACAAACACAAGAATTCACAAATCGGAACACTAACAAAACCACAGTAATTATCAATTTTCTTCCCGGCGGCGACACTGCAAATAAACTAATAGAAGCTTCTCCGAAATTGAGAAACACAGGAATTGTAATTCATCGCGAGCAATCAATCATAACACGGAAAAAAAGAAGTGCACTTTACCAAATCAAATCTAAGTTATTAGATATGGCTCCTGCAACAAAGATTGTTATAAGAGGTGTAAAGCTAAACATAAACAATCTTTCATTTGCATACAGCTTTTCGCGAGGTTTAGTTGTAAACAATGCGGATGAATTGACGTTTATAAAAAACACGTTTGGAGAAGGTGGATTGCAGTTCTTTGACATTGATAACATCAACAGCAACAACCGTCATAATATGCAGAACTATGCGGTGAGAGCGCCAGTTTCTCCACGAGGTGAAGGCAGCATGCAATACAGTCAACATCGAAATCAAAGTTAGGATAGGGTTGCCGTCTGCCATTTAAATCTAAAAATTTTATGTTATAATGTGTCTGGGCTAAAAAACAAATTATTATTCCCAGATTTTTTTAAATTTATTCTTACTTTTGACATTATTATTTTAATAGAAACATTTCTTGAAGAGAGTTGTGAAACACAATTTATAAAATATTTTAAAGAATTCTCAGTTAAATTTATTCCAGCTACTAGAGTTAATGTTTTTGGTAGAGCTAGCGGTGGCATTTTAATCGCATACAAATGTAATCTAAATAACTTTATAAAAATGAAGTCGATAAATAGGAAAACTGTTATAGAGTTAAAACTAAGGCATGACCCCTATTACATTATTCCAACCTATCTTAATTGTAATAATTGGATAAGTGATTTTAATGACTTAATAACCTTTTTTAATGAAAATGAGCTACAAAATGTTCTGGTACTTGGTGATCTAAATGGAAGAATCGGTAATTTTCAAAACCCAGTTTCTCTGATGGAAAATGTGTCGCATGTGTTTGAAAGTGTGAGAAACTCGATGGATAAGACTGTTAATAGGTGCGGAGTTCATCTTGTAGATTTTATTGAAGATTTCGGTTTTATGGTTCTAAACGGGACAACTAAAAGTGATAAAAGAGGGGAACTTACTTTCGTTTCGGGTCAAGGCACTTCAGTAATCGATTATTGCTTAGCGAGGGGTAATTGGATTGGAGCTATTGAAGATTTTGAAATTTTAGTTGCAAATTACTCTAGTCATTTACCAACTGTTACAACGCTTAAACTTGAAGATCTGTCGTTGACGCCCAGGAACGCAATTAATAAGTTAAAGTGGGTAGATAATCGTGCTGATGTGTTTAAACGAAGACTAGATGCGAAATTAATCTGCGTTCCTGCTCAAGAACATCGTAATTGTGACCAAACAGCTGAATTTATTACAAAATGTATTAGAGAATCTTGGATTACCAAAAATACTCACTCTGGGAATATGTTTGCTGCTGAGTGGTTTGACTGGGAATGTAGGAAATTGCGTAAAAAATCTTTTGCCTATCTGAACCTTTTCAGAAAGACTAATTCAAATTTTTTTAAAACCCTGTATTTAGATTCGAACAAGCTTTATAAAAATCTCTGTGTTCAAAAACAGAAAAACTTTATTACCAATGTTGCTGTCACCCTTTCATTGTGTAAGAATCCAAAAGTTTTCTGGGCAAAGGTGAGACTGCTTGGTGGCTGTAAAGCTGTGTCATCTTCAGTTATTGAAGTTGAAAAACTCGCAGATCACTTTGAAGAGCTCCTAAACCCCGTTACATCTCACCTAGTATTCCAGTATGCGTTACCTCTAGTCTTAGTTCCTGAACTTGATGGGCCAATTACAGCAACAGAGTTACAAGTTACGCTCCAATCAATGAAAAATGATAAAGCAGCAGGGGTTGATGGCATTCCCGTTGAATTCTATAAGAATTCAACACCGAGTTTTTTGGAATTAATTAACTCTTTTTTTAACAGTCTTCTTGAAGGGGAAACAATCCCAAAATCGTTTTTAAAAGCTTGGATTTGCGCTATTTTTAAAAAAGGTAATGTAAGCCTTCCCAGTAATTATAGGGGTATATCGATCCTACCTTGTCTTAGAAAAATATTCACCCATCTTTTATACCATAGGTTGACGAGATGGGTTGAAGAGAACAAACTCCTTAGTGTTTTTCAAGCTGGTTTTAGAGCGGGACTATCCACGGTTGATCATATATATGCGCTAACAAGTGTAGTCAAAATGTTTTTGGACAAAAAGAAGAAAGTGTATGCTTTTTTTGTCGATTTTAGGGCAGCTTTTGACACTGTAAATAGAGCTTCTTTGATTTATAAGCTTTCAACCTTAGGTTTATCGACAAAGTTCCTCAATGTATATAAGCTACTTATAACCGATACTTCTGCGGCTATTTGGAATGGAATATCAATGTCCGATTTTTTTAATACTAAAGCCGGTGTTCCTCAAGGTTGTGGGTTAAGTCCGATTATGTTTGCTTTGTTTATTGATGATGTATCAAAAGATTTCCCGGGAGGAATTAAGTGTGGTGAAACTGTTATAAAGATGCTTCTATATGCGGACGATATAGTCATATTGGCAGATAATCCTATAACTTTACAACTTCAAATAAACAAACTGAAGCGATTTTGTGACTTATGGGAGCTTTCAATTAATGTCACAAAGTCCAAAATAATGATATTTGAAAGCTCTCAGCGTAGAAGACTTCCCCAAGAAAAGTGGTTTCTAGAGGGTGAAGCATTAGAAATTGTCAGCGAGTATAGATACTTAGGTTTCCTTATAACATACAATCTTGATCTTCAACCACATGTTAAAGATAAATGTGTTGCAGCAAAAACAGCAATTAATCTTATGTGGAAAAAGTTTTTTTGCAATAAATATGTTGATGGATCTACCAAGTTTAGAGTGTTTGAGGCAACCATAAGTACATGCCTTTGCTATGCAAATCAGGTATTTGGCTATCAAAATATTGAGGGTTTTGAAGTTATTCAACGTTTTTTTTTTAAACGCATTTTTAAGCTTCCCAGTACTACACCCAACTATGCTATCTACGTTGAATCCGGTATACCTCAAATATTCTTAAAGAATTTAAAATCAAATGCGGATTATTTAATAAGAGTAATGAATAGACACGACACAAACCTTCACAAACAAATTATGCAATACGCTCTCCGGAAACAGTTATCACCTTTCAAAGAATGGCAAGAGTTGGCTAATCGCCACTGCCTGAATCTTGATCTCTTGAATACACCCCTGACCAATTGGCAAGACGCATTCTATAGATGTATAGCTAAGGTGGATGACTCACTTTATCTTGAATGTTTGAATAGAGCTCAAACATCTACAACAAGATTAATTTACAAAGATTTAAACCACGTACTGTACCAAAATAATTATTTTAATGATAAGCTTTCATTTAACCAAATAAGTATCATGTTCAAAGCAAGAACTGAGATGCTCAACCTAAATTATAAACCACACAGAAGTGACCTTCACCCGTTATGTACTTTGTGCAACCTTAATGAAACTGAAAATACATACCACTTTATAGCTGTATGCCCAATATTACAAGAAATCCGCAGGCTTTATTTTTCGAAGAGCTTTCTTACACTTGAAGATACAAAACAGATTTTGAACGGGGATTTTGGTTGGAAAATGCTTTGTTTTTATATTAATCATGCCTTAGGGTATCGTAGCAGTTTCTTAGACTGATTAATGAGATCGTAAGTGTAGGCTCTGTATATTATGAAATTCAATTTTTTAATGTTATATATTTTTATTGTTTAAATGAATTCACGCAACAATCTATTTTTTATTCTAATTTTTCTAAAATTATGTTTTCTTTAACTTTAACTTTTTCCATTTTGTAACAAATCTCGAAATAAGTCAATCGAGGCAGACGGCAAATTTTGCCATGCAATCATTCTTAGAAAAATATAAAATCTTGTAAAATATCGAGAACTTTAATAAAGAATTTATAATAATAATAATAATAAATAATATTACTGGTCTCAAGAGCAAGCTCATTATACCACATTTTTAAAAATTCATAAATCAGTATGATATATTGATTTTATTAGAAACATTTTTAGAAGAAAAACAAGAAATTGATGTTGTTAAATATGTCAAAGATTTTAAAATTATGTTTATTCCGGCTATTAGAAACAATATACATGGGAGAGCAATGGGAGGTATGTTGCTTGCAATTAAAAAATGCTTTTGGGGTCAGTTTGTTAGTTTCAAGATTGTTGACAACAAAATTATATTTCATGTTTCTTGTAACAATTTAAGTTATTGTATAATTCCGTTGTACTTAAATTGCAATAACTGGCAAAACGAATTCGATAGCCTAGTAGACTTCACTAACAAATATGCTTTGGAGAATGTTATGCTCATTGGTGATTTTAATGCGCGAATATGTAAATATCAAAATCCCTCCTTCTCACCACATTTGGAGCTGAGCTCGAACAGAAAATCAAAGGATGAATTGTTAAACCGCAACGGAAAAATGGTAACAGATTTTTTTGAAAACTATGGTCTTCCAGTTCTGAATGGAACAACAGTTGGAGATACACTTGGTGAACTCACTTTCATTAGCGGAAAAGGACAGTCCGTAATTGATTATTGTGCAATAGCAGGACACTGGTGGAATTCAATTGCAGACTTTGAGGTCGCCGTGGCTAATTACTCAGGACACCTTCCAATAATAGTAAAAGCTCAATTGACCAGTAGAGTGCAACAATCTTTCTCTCGTAAACTAGAGAATCTCAAATTTGTGGAGAGTAAAGCTCCGCTTTATAAATTATTGTTAGATCGAAATTGCAGTTCTTTACCTCCGCTGTCATCTACTAGCGCCGAAGAAATAAGCAAAAATATTACACAGATAATAAAAGCATCTGCTCCTTTTGCTATGAATAACAGCTCCAGGTTTTCAACTGGTAATAAGTGGTTTGATAAAGAATGCGGAAAACTTCGTAAACTGTCGTTTGTCTACTTGAAACTTTTCAGAAAAACTAATTCTATGATTTTTAAAAATACTTACATCAGAATTAATAAAGAGTTCAAACAATTATGCTTGCTTAAAAAAGCGGATTACCTTAAAAATGTTGCGAAAAATTTAGAAAACAAAATGGTAAAAATAGTCTGGAAGCTGATGTCCTTGCAACCCACTTTAAAAATCTTTTGGTGTCCGATGAAAATTGTCAAACTTTTGATTACGCATTGCCAAACACGACCGTGGATAGCTTGGATTCGCCCATAACAGTTTCGGAGCTGGAGATAACCCTTAAAAAGATGAAGAACAACAAGGCACCAGGTATGGACGGTGTTCCAGTAGAATTTTTCAAAAATAGCACTATGAAGCTCAAAAACTACCTTGTTAATTTCTTCAACAAAATATACAGTGATGCAGGTATTCCCAGTTGTTTCAACAAAGCGGTAATTTTCGCTATTTTTAAGAAAGGCGATGCAAATGTCGCAGAAAATTATAGAGGAATTTCAATCCTAAATTCTTTGAGAAAGATTTTTTCTTCAATTTTGTACGAACGGCTGATAGAATGGATCGAAGAAACTAATTGCCTCAGTAAGTTTCAAGCAGGCTTTCGTTCTGGATTTTGTATGATGGACCATGTGTTTGCGATAACCAGCATAGCCAGGAAATTTATCGAACACAAGAAGAAGTTGTACGCTTGTTTTGTGGATTTCAAAGCTGCATTTGACAAAGTAAGCAGACAGGCGCTTATTTACAAACTTTCTTGTCTAGGAATATCCCGAAAATTCCTTTTAACGTACTTAAGTTTTCTTTCATCGTCTACGGCAACGGTCTGGGATGGAGGCGAGTTCTCAGAATGGTTTGAAACAACAAGTGGTGTGCCTCAAGGTTTTATCCTGAGCCCGATCCTATTTGCACTATTTATTGATGAAATCCAAAACATCCTTCCTGGTGGAGTAATATTTGGAAGTGTTTTAGTAAAAGTCTTACTATATGCAGATGACCTGGTGCTGATGGCGGATAACCCTTTCACGTTACAGTTACAAATTAACAAACTTAACACTTTCTGCGAGACTTGGGGCCTAAAAATCAACGGCCGAAAAACAAAAATACTTATTTTTGAACCACGTCTGAGAAACAGAAGACCCGAAGAGAGCTGGTTTTTAAACAGCATCCGTATTGAAGTTGTTCGAGAATTTAAATATCTAGGTGTTTTGCTTACTCACAACCTTAATATGACTAAGCACGCCCAAATGAAAAGCAACGAAGCCAAGCTTGCTTTAAATATGATGTGGCCAAAATTCTTTGCCAACCGGAATATTGATGTGACCTCCAAGTACCGCGTTTTTAACGCAACAGTCAATACATGTTTGTGCTATGGAGCTCAAGTGTTCGGAGATATACCCCTCGATGCTTTTGGGACGATTCAAATGCTTTTCTTCAAACGTTTATTTCGATTGCCGTACTCAATTCCAAGCTATGCGATATATGTCGAGTCAGGAATACCCCCTCTTTACATTCAAACCCTCAAAGCAAATGCAGACTATATTTCTAAAGGTTATTAACCGAGGTGATGACAGTCTTCACAAGACTATATTGATTCGACTTCTTCACACAAATGCTACGCCATTCAAAGATTGGAATGAGCTTGCGTTGTCGCATGATGCCGTTATTTCGTTGAATGAGACCAATACGGATGTTTGGCAGAATAATTTCGCAGATGTGATCGCCAAAGTGGATGAAAAAATGTATATGCAATGTTTTGCTAGAGCAGCTTCTTCTTTATCCAGAAGTGTATACAAAAACTTAAATCACCAGTTGAGGTCTGATGAAAACTACTTCAGAAGAGATTTTTCCGTCGAAGTCATCAGTGTTATTTTCCGAGCTAGAGTCGAAGTTTTAAATTTGAACTACATGCCACATAGAGAAGACCTGCCACAAATTTGCGACTTATGTAATAGAAGGGATCCGGAAAATGTCTATCACTTCATTGCGATATGCCCTATTTTACAAGAGATTCGGCGACTTTATTTCCAACAAAATATTCTCACGTTGCAACATTTATATGAGATACTCAATGGAGCAGCAGGTTGGCTTAGTATGCCAGCACGCGCTCTCTTATCGCAATAGTTTTCCTTAAACGAGTCAGTTATTTCAATTTAATTTAAATTTAATTATTTTTCTTGTTTCAAATCACTTAAAATTGTTTTTTTTTTTCACGAAGATAAAAAAGTCAAATTATAATTTATAATAATAATATTATTAATAAGCTTAAATTTTGAATTGTATGCTCTTATTTTTATATTTTCTTGTTTATGTTTCAAATCATTAAAATTGTTACTTTACAACCCTAACACTTCATACAAAAATGTATCTAAGTCATCATGATATGTCATATCAGGCAGACGGCTAAATTGCCATGTCCTTAATCTTAAGTTTTCTATTTGTAAACTCTTTGATGAAATAAAAAATTTATCTGTCTATCTATCTATGTATAACTTCTAAAAGAAATTTTAAAATACAGAACGGTCTACAACAGGGGACGTAGAAGGTAGAATTTGCCTATATTAAGCATTTTCACTTGCGACCTAATTGGTTCCCTTCACCATGTTATAGTGTACGCCAATGACCTCATTGCGTACAGAACAGGTCCAAAGATCGAAGACGTCAGAAGTCTGCTGCAGCGTGACTTCGATAAGATTCAGCAATATTGCGATGACTTTAAGTTGAAAATCAACTTTCAGAAATCGGAAACAGTTGTGTTTAGAACCCCGTTGGCTCGGGCCTCATGGGATACGAGAAAGAATTGGCGCAAGCTGGTGGCCGTTGATCTACATGGCAACCCACTGCCAAGCAAAGTAGTAGTCAACAGTCAAGTACCTCGGCATCTGGCTAGATCATTATCTATATGGATGCGGCTCTGGCCAGGGCTAGAGGAGCTTTTGCTCTGACAAGGCGACTGTTTCACAGCAGTCAACTTGATAGCAGAGTGAAGGTGATTTGCTACATGGCCCTCATAAGGCCAATGATTGTCTATGGGTGCCCCGTGTGGTTCAATGTTACAGCGTCTCAGATGGAAAAGATTCGCGTGTTTGAGAGACAGTGTCTGCGTACCTGTCTCGGATTGCACAGAACACCAGAGTCGGAGTACAGAAGATATTATCCTAACAACGGGGCTCAAATAAACAGAATCGAAAACTTCATGATAAAACTAACTCGGGGTCACACTGCAAGGGCGATGGAGAGAACACGTTTTAGTGGGTTTGTCCCACCGGAGGCTTTCCTCTATTTTGACATGATAGGTTTGATTCAGGATACGTTGGCGGTTCCGTTTATCTACCACGTCTGCCGTAAGTCGGTAGAGCGATAGCTCCTTTACAGCCGAGACGTTGCCGCAGTAGGCGGAGAAGTGGAAGAGCTCCTCCAGTTCAGTAGGGCGGTCTCAGATCGCGATCGACGGGACGTTTTTAAAATGTCAAAACTGTTTTGGTGGTTGTGTGAGCAACATATTGAAAATGTTACTGATAGCGAGTCGCCAATGGCTGGCTTACACAGGTAAAGCGTGTAAGCCTTAGGGTATAGGGGGTGGGCACAGTAGCAAACAAAAAAATCAGAAAAATCAAAAAAAAAATTATAAAATCCAAAAAAAAAAATTACAAAATACAAAAAAACCCAAAAAAAAAAAAATTCAAAAATTTGAAGAAAACAAAAAAAATAATAATAAATGTGGCTACTCTAGTTTTAATTAGTTTTAATTAGTTTTAAGAAAACAAAAAAAAAATTATCCTTCAAACTAAGTTTTACAAAAAATTTTCTTAGTTTTAACTAGCTCTTGTTTTAGATTCATAAGTAATCTTAAGGCCGAAAGGCATTAGTACTAAGATATTGTATAATTTAGATTACCCGCTAAGGGTCAGTAAGTTAATTAAGTTATTATATAAGCTAGTTTTACACATTTTTGTTAGCATGTAAGTAAATGTAAGAAAAATTTAATAAAAATGAATTGAAAATGAAAATGAAAACACGCATCCGTTTTCCAAGCGGAGGCATATGATATCCTTATGGCCTTGAGCCACGTTACGAACAATGGATGGACCGGGAGAAGTATCTGTGTTTGCAGCGACAGCCAAGTTGTGCTTAAGGCAACCCTCTCAACCCTCTTACCACGTCGAAAGTGATCAAGGAATGCAAGAGCTCTCTGAATGCGATCGGAGGATTTAATTTTTTTTAGTCTCATTTGGGTTCCGGGCCATCACGGCATAGCTGGAAATGAGATCGCCGATGAACTCGCTAGGTAGGAATTTCAGACAGCTTTCTCAGGACCTGAACCGTCGCTAGGTCTGCCAGCGTCCTCAGTGAGGGCTTCAATCAACGATTTTATCTGTGAAGAGCACAACCATAGATGGCATGTTGTTACGGTAAATTTTCCCGCAGCAAAAACCATTCTTAAATTTAGTTATTTTGGTTTCGATATCCCTCTCTTTTCCTCAAACCCTTACCTATCATTTCTTCTTCCCATCATTACTCCGTTGTTTGTTCTTAGCAATGTGATCGAAACAAAGCTTTGAGAAAATAACAAAATAGGTGCATGTCGTAATCAGCGGATGAGCTGAACTGATTTCGGCGTTTGGTGTATCGAGCCAGAAGCCTCTGGAGACTCGCACACCATTTACCTAATCGAATGTTATGTCATACTTCGTCACTCACAAACATCATCATACTCATTCATTGACACTCACACCATTATCATCATTTACACATAGATGCCTACATTCATATACTTATACCATCATTCACCCTTTATCATCATTACAACTATCATCTTTACACTCATCATCATTCACACACATCATTACACACACTACACAAAGCAGGATATCACACACACAACATTATACACAAACACATACATACACATATCACAGAGGAGAACAATAGAAATGGCACTTGTAAACGACACACTTCGTTATGAGACACACTGTGCAGCGTAGTGCTGCAAGTGTAAACATCCTTAATTAAACTTTCACTTTTGTAAAACCGAATCATAAGAATGAAACGTTAATAGTTTTCCCTTTTCCCCCAAATCTGCGCAAAGATCCACCGAATAGGGTAAGGTAGTTCATTTTGGTTTTGGTAGCTTTTCCTCCCTTCTTCAATTTTCAAAAAGTTGTAACACAGAGAATTTTATCCTTCCCCTGACTCAGTAGAATATATAGTAGAGTAACTGGAAAAATGCCTAGAAGTATTATTTTCAACTTTCAGGAACTTTCATTTTTCTCGACATGTTTCATGGGAGGGGTCTGAACTCGACTATTGAACTGGGTAAGTTTTGGAACAAACCCCCAACAACTTTTTCAGTTCAGTATGATTGGAAAATTGGGCGAGTGAAAGGTCTCGCTGGAATTCGACAACGGAGGTGCTTTTCAGCCATAAGGCTGCATGTGCTAGAAAGTCATGACAGAAAACCTCGAGACACGATTGGCTTATTGTATGAATGTGTGTGTGAATTTGAAAGTCAAGAAAGGACAAATTGACAAAATCAACCTCTTCTCGGCTGACCTAAAAAGCGACAAGTGTTTTTTTTTTTTTGCGAATTGTGATATTTTTTGGAAAAGTGAAAATTTAATAGAAAGTTGGAGATATATTATAAAACAGTTTTGTAGTTTAGTTTTGTTTAAATTGTTAGAAAATTGATATTTAGAGTCAGTGGAAGGAGGAATTTGAACGAGCTGTAGGAATCGTCAGACGGACGAAAATTGAGAAGATAGAAGGAGGGAGGAAATGCAGGTAAAATATAAGTAGAGTGATTGTTAGTTTTTTGTGTTGTCAATAAAGATTCGGCTGATCTCTGCCATCGAAAATTGTGAGACACGCAACCCTTTTTAATTTCATCTCAATTGTTCTTTCGGGAAAGAACAATTATCGTTTCAATCATCGCGTCGTTTACTTGCCTTTGTTTACCTTTTTAAACGGTTCCTCTAACCGTCAACCAGTTGTTGTTTTATAGTTGAAAAGATTTGGATAACAAAATAAATAGCTTTGAATCCCTTTTGGGAATTTGAACTTCGTATTTTATTTGGTTTTAATATTCCAGCATTGGTTTATGGTTTGGGAATTTCACCAACAAATTTCCTGGCGCCCACCTTTTTCTAGTACACCCGCTACTTGGAAAATACTTTTATTATTTGTTTTTTATATTATTAAATTGATCTACATTTTTTCTATTCGCGATCGTCTTTTATCGCGCTACACTATCATTTCATTATTTACGAACTCAGCCCATCTGAGTTTAGCCGTGGTGTCAGCAGCCTACCTGCTGAGAGTTACACTTTTTATCAGCGCGTTTGACAGTTTAATTGTTTACCTCGCGGCACACCGGTTGTGCATTTCTTTCGCGCATTTATAAATTTCGTTTGCTTAATTTAATTAATTGTATTTGAAAAATCCAATCGCGTTAAGTTTAATAATATCATTTCTTCATAAAGTTAGTTTCTTACTTACTTACTAAGGTGGGCATTACAGTTCGGGGTGAACCTGGGCCTCAACCAACATCCTTCTATAACGACTTCGACTTCGGGCGAGCTCTCTCCGCTCTACATGACACAACCATCGTAGCCCCGCGATGCGTTCTCTTCTGGCTATGCCCATGTCGCGGTACAGCTCATACAGCTCGTTGTTGTATCTTCTTCTCCACACATTGCCTTCGCATACGGGACCAAAGATCATTCGGAGAATTTTTCTTTCGAAACGACCAAGGGTTTCCTCATCCGCTTTCGATAAGGTGCATGCTTCCGCGCCAAAAAGCAGGACTGGGATGATTAAGGTCTTATATAAAGTTACCTTGGTTTTTCTGGAAAGGGTTTGTTTCTCAATTGCCTTCTTAACCCAAAGAAGCAACGGTCGGCAAGAGTGATTTTCCGTTTGATCTCCGCACTGATGTTGTTGTCCGTGTCTACAGCGGATCCTAGGTAGACGAAGTCCTGTACTACCTCGAAGTTATGTCTGTCTATTGTGACGTTTCGTCCAATTCGTCGATGTTCTGTATCCTTGTTTGATGACAACATATACTTCGTTTTGCCCTCATTAACCATCAAACCCATTTTTGCCGCTTCTGTTTCGATACTCGCAAAAGCACCTATGACATCACGCTTTTTTCTTCCCATTACGTCAATATCGTCTGCATAGGCGAGTTATTGTACAGACTTTTGAAAGATTGTTCCTCTGGTGTTGATGTTTGAGTTTCTTACAATCTGTTCAAGTATGATGTTGAAGAAATCGCATGACAGTTTGTCGCCTTGTCTAAAACCTTTTTCGACATCAAAGGTCTCGGTGAGTTCTTTACCGACCTTGACGGAGCAGCGTGAATTCTCCAAAGTCATCCTGCATGGCTCTGTACAGCTCGTCTCTGTAGATACTGTCATACGCGGCCTTGAAATCGATAAAGAGATGGTGAATATCGATATTATGTTCTCGGGTTTTTCCAATATCTGATGTAATGTGATAATTTGGTCTATTGTGGACTTCTCTGGTCTAAAACCACATTGATAAGGACCTATCAAGTTGTTGACGTGGGGTTTCAGTCGTTCACATATTACAGCAGACAAGATCTTATAAGCGACGTTAAGGAGGCTTTCTATAATTGGCGCAGTTGTGAGGGTCTCCTTTCTTTAGGATCGGGCATACGATACTGAGGTTCCATTCATCGGGCATGCTTTCTTCCAACCATATCATGCAGATCAGCTGGTGCATGCTCCTTTCCAACTGATCTCCAGCTGCCTTGAAAAGTTCGGCATCAACAGTCTTATTTGATTTAAGTTTGCATATAGCAAGCTTAACTTCTTCTAGGTCGGGAGGACGGCATTCTTGATCATCGTCCAAGCTGAATGGGGAAATCTGCTTGACAGCGGAATTTGTGTCCTCATCACCGTTAAGCAGTCTGCAAAAATGATCTTTCCAGATCCTCAGTAGCGACTTTGACTCTATTACTATGTTTCCCTGCTGGTATTTACAGGTTTGGGGTTTGCCACCCTGGCAGGATCTTTTTAGCTTTTGGTAAAACTTCCGAATCTAATTCCTGTCATGGCACCTCTCTATTTCCTCAAACGAGCGCTTCTCATGCTGCTTCTTTTTCTTTTTGAGAAGTCGGTGTTCTTCCCTTCTTCTCTCCTTGTAAATCTTGTTATACTGATCGTAAGCAGCCCTCGTTCGTGTTTGCATAAGCATTTGTCGTGCTCTTTAATCGGGAAAAAAAGTGTAACAAAATCGAAGTTATTTCAAAAAATCCAAAATTTTTAAAAAATGCATCATAAATTCAAAAACTCAAATTTTTCAAATATTGATACTCAATCTTTCTTAAATAACCTACGAATTCTAAAATACAAAATTTCGTTAACGTGGAAGTCGGTTTCGAAAAAACGGTATTATGGGAGGTACCGCTTTTAGACGTTTTCCAAAAAAATTTCTAACATCATAAGAAAGACAGTCTAAAATTAGTTCTTCACCTAAAATTTTATCTAGGGGCCGTTTTCGAGAAAAATAAGTATGTATTATCATATCGGTTGTATGGCAGGTACCGTTAAACCTAGAAATTCAATCCTAAAAACCCCTTTGCAAATCTTTCAAGCCGTTCAGGCTGTAGATCTACATACAAACAAACGGACAAACAGACAGACAGAGTTCCAGGACCCACCTTTTTTCGTATTCTCTATAACACTGGTTTTGGTGCCAATACACTGTATTTTTTCATTAACTTAGGACTGTATCCTGATTACATTACCTAATACAAAAAAAAATGACTTCCTACGTGTACTTTTCTAGATATTGACATGTATAAAAAAAACAATTTTTTAAGAAAAAACAGCATTTATTAAAGTATTATGTACACACAAATTTTCTTTTTTGCGACTTTCGTGAATGAGATGTATTAGGACAATCCCGTTGCATGCCCTAGCAGTAATCAGCCATCATATGCCGATCCCATCGACCTTGGTACCTCTCCTCCTGGTCCTGGTGAAACCGCTCCCCTTGTTCTTCGCTATAGGACCCAAAATTCTCTGGAAATTGATCCAGATGACTGTGGAGGTAGTGCAATTTGATGGATATATTACATTTTAAGTTCTTAAAGTTCTCTAGCATGTTATTTACAATTTGTAAGTAGTTATTTGCCTTATGATTTTCAAGAAAGTTTTAAGTAACTTCAACAAACGAAATCCACGCAGCTCGTTCCAAATCATTCGTTGAACTTATGAAATCAGTATCTTTTATTAATGTTCTTATCTGTGGACCATTGAAAATTCCTGCTTTTAACTTTTCTATGCTTAGACCAGTCATTTTTCTTGATATATAAGAAAAACATTGTCCATTTTTATCTAGCGCCTTAACAAATTGTTTCATCAGGCCTAATTTTATGTGCAAGGAGGGCAATATAATTGTATCTCTTAAAACCAAAGGTGAGTTGATGACATTCTGCTTCCCCACCTCCATCGTGTCACGTACTGGCCAATCTCTTTTTTCCCAGTGTTGATGCTTGGCACGACTATCCCACAGGTAATAAAAACATGGGTATTTAGTGTATCCACTCTGCTGTCCTAATAAAAAATTTACCATTTTTAGATCAAAACAAATACTCCATTGGTCTTCGTTATATTTGATTTTGTCTAAAACGAATGATATATTTTGATACTCTTCTTTTGAATTTGTGGAATGAGCAATCGGAACTGAACCATATTTATTGTCATTATGTAAAAGGACGCATTTCAGGCTTCGTTTAGAACTGTCTATAAAGAGACGCCATTCATTTGGCTCATATATTTTAGAAGACCCATTCCGAGAATAAGACCTTTCACATCTGAACAAAAACAATATCGCTTTCCGAATTAAAAAAAGGCAGCAGATCTTGCTCTCTTGTACGATAAAATGTCACCTTTGTACCTGTCGCTAAGAAGTTTTTTTCTTTTAATCGCAAAGCCAACAGTTTTGCAGATTCTTTAGCTAACTCCAGATGCCTTATCAGATCATTTAATTCTTTTTGAGTGAAAGGTTTTGGTTCTGTAGACTCTATGCCTTCGAAATCATTGTCGCTACTCACTTTATTGTTTTCCTGTGATGGATTTGGTTCCTGTAATGATTCATTGGTAGAACAATATGTTGGAACAGGTACTTCCTCTGAATGTGGCAAAGGTCTTCTAGCCGATTCTAAGTCTGGGTAAATAATTTTTTTAACGTTAACACAGCAGAAGTAAGAAGTAACAGTCATCAAAGTGATTTTTTTGTTCTTTTCATTGCATAGGCACTCCAAATCTCATACGGCTTCTTTGGCAGCTAACCATACACATGTTAATGTACCGATGAATTAACAAAACGAGCGCATTAAAGTACTGATTACAGGCAATATTCAAAACTGAGGGTAGATCGAAAACTACACGTAGGAAAAAAATTAAAAATAATTTAGTGTTACCAGTTGACACTTAGTCAAAAACCCTTAACAATATCTCTGCACCAAGTTTTTTTCTTCATTTTGTTGACCAGTGTAATCGCAGGCAAAAATGAAAAAGTTACCACTTGCTTCTTACGTATAGACCTACTTCAGCAACCAAACCAGTATAAACAAAAGCTGTTCAACTTTGTTTCATAAAGAAAATACTGCACTGGACTATGTTATAAAAATGAGGCATGTTTGAAACACCTACTCTTGGCATTTACCTTGTTAAAATTGTCGTTTCTTCAAATTGAAATAGACTCACGATAGCACCACTGTGAACTCATTTTCATTTTTGAAATTGAAAATATTTCGCCAAATTTTAAGAAATTTGCGATCTTCATGCTTTGAACTTGAAAGCATTTATTTTCATAATTCATAAGACATCGAACAGTAGCCATGATTTAAAGCTATAAATAAATAAATAATGGAATTCTAAGACTTACGTGAAGATATTTGGAACACACTTTTTTTTATTGTTCGTTAAAACTCACCTGGAAAGAAAAAGAGAACAAAAATTTGATGAACATTTGGTTTTAATAAATATGTAGTATAATCATCAAAAACCATTCAAACAGATTATTTATTAAAGGACTCAGATGATACTAATGCAGTCACTTTCCTTAAAACATGGTGGATTAGTCATACCACCATTGATTTAAATTCTTGAATGCCTGTTTTATTGCACCAAATTTTTTGGTTGGTTTTAGAAAATCTTTAAGGGACTTTATCATACAGAACAACGAAAAACTAAGAAAATTCATTTCCATTAATATTTATTTATTTATTTATTTATTTATTTATTTATTCATTCATCAATATAATCTTTTGTTAGCAAATTTAATAACATATAATAAAAATAATTTATGCGTACCTACGAAATTAAACAATTCAAGAACAATTTTTTTAAAAACACCCCTTTTCATCGTTTGGTCGACTTCACTGCATATTGAGCTGTACAACACTAAGGAACGAGTTATTGCATCATTTAGGCATCCAGGGCAGGAGACCTTCACCCGATTGGCCACGAAGATCCATCCAAGAACCTGTTCGCGAACCCCAGACTAGAACACATCCCTGCCGAGCCCCAAGTGAAACTTCACCCGAAGAGGCGTGGAATCTACCAATATCAATATAAACTTCGAAATAGAAATTTGAATTAAAATCATAAAACATTGTATGAAATGTAATACACCAAAACTATTTATAACATATCGGAAATAAACTAGCTTCAATAATCTAAAGCTTTGCTGCTTCTTTAGAAGACTCTGGATCCACTGAGCATACCTCAGCCTTTGATAAAAAGCATCCTCACAGCATTCAAAACGAGGAAGGCACTTTGAGCAATTGTATAATTGTCAAAACTTTGCTTGGGGAAGAAAATTAGAACACCATTTAAAATTGAACCTTGCAACCCTAAACTTATAAGAGCCCAACTTAAATACATTATTATTTCTACAAAAAATTAAGTCTAAAATAGGGTCTCTACCATCAGTATTGACAGTTAAATCGAATTTAACACAGGTCAGGAAAGGATACACTTAAGTTAGCCTTTTTTAAATTGTCAAAATGTGACTTTACTGTAGAAATTTTTTTGTTTTACTTAGAATATGACCAAGAATCACATCCCAAGATATGTAACACGAATTACGGAACACCCTGTATAGGCATTAGATATAGATTGAAGCTTCTGTCAGCTGTCATCTGTTTCCTGTCATCTATCATTCGTCATCCGTCATCTGCCTCCTGCCTTCTGTGTTTCGAACTTTAAAAAAGTTTATTTTCCAATGTTGTTGTTTGGCAGCTCGAAATCTTACTTCGGGAAATTTTGTAATTTAAATATCTCTTCCCTCTTACCTAATGTAATGAAATTTTTTTTTCTACCCTGACACGAAATGCTTTGACTTCTTATGTCGATTGTATTAGAAAACACTGTTCTGTTACGTCATAAAAGTTCATTTTATGTGCGTACACATACAATTTTTCTCTTGAATTGCTTATTCAATTATTACTTAACGGAAAAATCTTTATGAGTTTATTGAAAAGCTCTAAAAGGCGTGAAAAACTTTTCCACTTTTGATAGTTCGGCTTATGATGCCAATCCAGCGATTGGCAGTAATTGGCTTGTAATAAAATTTGGTAAAATGCAGTATTAATTTCCATTTTGATGAGAGTGTTTATGCTCCCTGTGGTGCCGGCAAGAGTGGTGATAAGTTGCATGTGAAAAATGTTATTAAAACCCACATGACACATGAGATACTGAGCCGACATGAATATGACTTCATGGAACACTGTCCTTGTACAACATTTTCAATTTTGATTCGGAAATTAAGCGATTTTCGTGTGAAACATTCAAAGTCAATCGGAATTAGTATATAAAAGGGGAAATGTTACATACTAATTAATATGAATTATGTAATCAAATATTTTTGATTGAACTATTCGATAGGTAGACATTATGTTGTTTTACGGCAGTTCTTCTTGAACGGGGCTCTGGGTACAATAATATCGATGGGATCACAGTTAATAGCTCATTCATTAATTTATCTCTTGCACACTTCCACAATATGTAATTTTTTTTATATTGTAAGAATTATACACTGACCAGTGGCGTAGATAGTTTTTCGCAAATGGGGGGAGGATAGATCTAGTTCTCTCATTTTTTTTTTTATTTTAATACATAATTAAAAAAAAATAACACGACTTCATTGAATTCATTATGTATTTATATGTATTTATAAATATTATATATTATATTTGTTCAGACAACTCTTTACCACTGGGCTCAGGCCTACTCATTATTAGCTATACTCTGGGATGAACGGCACTCAAGATGATCAGCGCGAGTTGATGCAATAAGCGCCTTATATAATGATCATCAAGAAATTGAAGAGGCTTTGATACATATCGCTAACGATTTAAGACAGGCACGAAATGCCAGACATGAAGCTCTATGTCTTTGCAAAAACAATGTTAAATTTTTTGAGTGCAATCGACGAATTTATAATTGGGCTCAAGGACAATTTTGATAACTTTGATTCATCATACAGAAAAAAAGTGGATTCCGAATAAAAGAACCTTTCTGAAAGGACTAGGTGACTAGGACTTTTTTTGACGGCTCTGAACCCTCATTAATTTTGACTGGGAAAGAAAGGTTCGAAATAGAAACGTTTCTTTCCATTGTTGACACTCTTAGCGTTAATTTGAAACAGCGACTAGGTTCATATACGAATATTGGCCAAAGTTTTGACTTTTTTTTTCGATTAAAAAACCTGAATTTGGAAGACTTAAAAGAAAACTGCAAATCTTTTGCTAAATTTTACACTGAAGATGTAAACGGAGATGAACTACATGCTGAATGCCTGAATTCAAAAGAATACTGGAAAACTATTCGACACGAAAATGAAAAAAACTGGCAATATTCTAGAACTTTATAATTTCTTAAAAACAAGTACAGTTGAAGATGAGCTTCCAAGTGTTGAAATTGCACTTAGAATTTTCTTAAGTATGATGGTGACCAACTGCAGTGGTGAACGTTCCTTCTCTAAGTTAAAATTAATAAGAACTAACTACAATGGTTCAGGAAAGATTGACAAGTTTGTCGCTGATGTCAATCGAAAGCGACATCCTCAGAGGTAGGTATCGATTTTGTAGATATAATCAATGATTTTACTAATCATAAATGAAAAAAAGACTCCTTCAATAAACATTCCTCTTTCCATGTTTTTGCATATCAATATTTTCTTCCTTAAACTACATTCCTTAAACTATATATGAATTTAATTTTCTGTTATTTAAATTTTGTTTATTTATGAATTCTTTTATGAAAAATTTATTATTTTGTTTTAATTTTTACATTATTTATGTTTATGTTAACGTTTATGTTGAATCATATACATGCTTCAATAATTATTTACTTTTACAATGATTTATAATGATTGATGAAATATCGGTTCAAAGTTATGTGTTTTTTTCTGTATTTTACTACTACGCAACATAACATTTTTAAATAATCATACAGGGGCCCCAAAAAGTGCCCAGGGCCCCCAAAAGGGTAAAGACGGCCTTGTATTTGTTATATGTAGTAGTGATTACCATCTCTTAAAGGTGTGCATTCTCTTTAGCTAAACATGTAAGAACATTTGCCGTATGCAGAGCAGACAGTCTAATCAGAGTCTTATGATAGTACACAACGCATCTAATAAAGACCTATTCACTAATTACTCACGTGTTTATATCCAACACTACATGGCGCAGCCGGTACATACCTAAAATACCTATAGTTAATTGAATAATATTCACTACAAGAAAGAAAGAAAAAAATTGATTTTAGAACCCTGAGAAAAAAAAAGAAAAAAGTAAAGCCAAGAAAAACTCTGATTTCTGCAGAAAGTGAACGAGGTTACACTCAAAGTAAACCGCACGCGTGTTGGCACTTCGCATAACCAATAACCAATAATGGATTTCTCCAAACCAGAAGCATTAAATTTGGATGGAAATTTAAAGGAGAATTGGAAAAGGTTCAAAACGCATTTTGAAATTTATGCCGTTGCAACTAAGACGGATAAAGAGGAGGATCAAATTCAGGTAGCAAGATTTTTAAGCTGCGCGGGACCCGAAGCAATTGAGCTTTTTCACACGTGCTAACTAAGTGCATATGAACAAAGGAAGATCGATGCGCTGAAAGCGAAATTCGAACTATACTGCAACCCACGATCCAATGTAGTCTACGAACGTTATCGATTCTATATGCGTAGCCAAAGAGAAGGTGAATCCTTTGATCATTTCTTGAAGGAAATATCAACACTGGTGCGGAGAGCTGCAGCTTCGGAGAAGAAAAAAAAAATCAATGCTCAGGGATCGTATAGTAATTGGCATAGCGGACCAAAATGAACAAGCTCAATTACTAAAGATGAACGATTTAGATCTGGACAAGGCGGTGGACACGTGTCGCATTTCGCATAGCGGAGATGACAAAAGTGCAAATCAAATTCATGCAAAGGGAAGAAAACCCAGCAAAACCATCAACATCAGTGGATGCACTAAAAGCAGCTGGGGAGAGTAAAGGACTATTCACATGAGCACGACCAACGAACAAAGAATAAATCTATAAATGTGATGAATGTGACCTTACAAGCATCAATTCCTCACGAATTTTTTAGGAAACGATAAAAATATAGTCCATACTTATTTTTAGGTGGACAAACTCTTTTTTTTTGTGTCTAACTAGAGAAAAAAAATTTATTCGTTACGAATACTTATCTAGTAGGTACGAACTATCATACTTTATTCTCGTTTCACATGTAGTTTCGCGCGTGCTTAGCCTCAAAGTCATTTTTGTTTTTGTTTTGGATGCAAGTTATGTTCGTAATTCGTGACGAATGTAAAATACAAATGTGAATGAAATGCCAAAATTAACGAATATTCCTTCATTCGTCGTTTGTTGGTCGTTCTCATGTGAATACCTAATACTTAAAAGCGTAATAGATAATAGCAAATCTACTAAAAAGTTCTCCAATTTTAATTGCAGATGTAAAGAAAATGCACATCAATTCGAGAGAAGTAAATGCAAATTTTGTAATTATTCACACAAGAAGGGGAATTGTCCAGCGTTTGGGAAAAAATGTGCTGTGTGTGGAAAAGCTTATCATTTTGCTTCGGTTCGGTATGCCAGAGAAGGTGGTAGATGAGCGTTGTAGTATTCGGGTAAACTCTGACTGGTGCCAACTTGGCGGCACCCAGATGTTGCAACTTATAGTACACGTCAATTGTGCTTACTATACCTCCAAGCGGTATCCACTGGGACCTGGGATGCTCCGTCCATAGCTGACCTGCTAAACTAGTAAGTGCGAGTTTTGACAAAGGAATCCGGAACAAAAGAATTGTGATCGATCAACACTATAATTGCTCTGCGAACAATGACTGATTGCACGAATCTCAGTGGTCTACGAGAGCTATCGCGTATATGTCCCAGCGGATGAATTCGAATGACAGAATCAACGGTGGACTTCAGCAGTCAAAAAAGCAGAAACTCCTGAAGGAGCTACTCCAACATATTTGGTTTAAAAGTCTTTCAGGGTATTTCAATACTAGGACAGGGTATTGAAGTAGAGATGGTGGCGGATGAGCTCCTGGTGAGCCAACGGCAGCACTCGCACCCCTGCAGCAGGGTACTGACACTGGATATTCCAGCCCTTTGTGTCTGAAGGGATCCAAAAGGACCTGGCCCTCCAGATTGGGGGTTGTGAGTAGGGTTAACTACCCAACCACGGAAAAAAAATATGGTTCCGAAACAACCAAAAGCCTCGCAAAGTTGACGACCCAAGCAAACGAAAAAAGGACAACGACCTCCGGATCTGCACTTGGAACGTAAGATCTCTTAACGGACTAGGTCCTAGGTGCAGCTGGAGAATTAGCGGACGCCCTGGACTGCTGCAAAGCAGACATAACCGCCATCCAGGAAGTGCGATGGAGTGGACCGGGCATAAAGAAGATGAAAAACTGTGACATCTACTAATGCGACTGCTACAGACAATAGAAACAGCGCTTATTTGGATGCGGATTTGTCGTTAGAGGAAGACTCAGGGATAAGGTGATTAGCCAAAATCCAGTCAATGAGCGTATAATGACCACCCGCATCAGGGCTAAATTCGCCAACATAAGCCTTATATGCGCCCACGCCCCCTTAGAAGAGAAAGACTGTTTCTACGAGCTCCTCGAAGAAACATATGAGCAGTGCCTTAGACACGACGTGAAAATCGTTCTTGGCGATTTTAACGCAAAACTAAGGAAGGAGGACATCTTTGGAAATACAATCGGTAGGCATAGCCTCCACGACAAAACCTCCGAAAACGGACTGAGGCTGATCAATTTTGCTGCGGGGCTAAATCTTGTTGTAAGTAGTACACGCTTTCCGCATCTCAAAATTCATAAAAGTACATGGCGATCCCCAGATCAATCAACCGTCAACCAAATTGACCATGTTGCGATCGACGCAAGGCACTCTTCTAGAGTGTTAGATGTCCGAACTCTCCGAGGGGCCAACTTTGACTCGGACCACTACCTTGTTGTAGCCAATGTTCGAATAAGGATATCTTGTTCACGACCAGCACGAACTCACGCTGTGAAGAGATATGACTTCGGAAAGCTACAATCGCAAGAGATTGCCAACGCCTTTTCCAATCGAGTGTCCCTTCAATTATCCTTGAATCCCATGCCGCCAGCATTTAGCATTGAAGACCAGTGGCAGCAATGCCAAGAAGCCATCAGAACCGCTGCCTCTGAGGTTCTGGGTTTCACTCGGCCACCAAAACGAAACCCATGGTTCGATGAAGAATGCATTCAGGCAAATGCAGCCAAACAAATAGCACGACAATTGCTGATGCAAAAACGAACAAGGGCTGCTTACGATCAGTATAACGAGATCTACAAGGAGAAAAGAAGGGGAGAACACCGACTTCTCAAAAAAAAAAGAAGCAGCATGAGAAGCGCTCGTTTGAGGAAATAGAGAGGTGCCATGACTGGAACGAGATTCGGAAGTTTTACCAAAAGCTAAAAAGATCCTGCCAGGGTGGCAAACCCCGAACTCAAGCCTGTAAAGACCAGCAGGGAAACATAGTTATAGAGTCACAGTCGCTACTGAGGATCTGGAAAGATCATTTCTGCAGACTGCTTAACGGCGATGAGGACACAAATTCCGCTGTCAGGCAGATTGCCCCATTCAGCTTAGACGATGATCAAGAATGCCGTCCTCACGACCTATAGAGGAAGTTGAGCTTGCCATATGCAAACTTAAATCAAATAAGACTGCAGGTGCAGATGGCCTTGGTGCCGAACTCTTCAAGGCAGCTGGAGATCAGTTGGAAAGGAGCATGCACCAGCTGATCTGCATGATATGGTCGGAAGAAAGCATGCCCGATGAATGGAACCTCAGTATCGTATGCCCGATCCTAAAGAAGGGAGACCCTCACAATTGCGCCAATTATAGAGGGATAAGCCTCCTTAACGTCGCTTATAAGATCTTGTCTGCTGTCTGAAACCCCACGTCAATAACTTGATAGGTCCTTATCAATGTGGTTTTAGAACAGAGAAGTCCACAATAGACCAAATTTTCACATTACGGCAGATCTTGGAAGAAACCCGAGATTATAATATCGATATTCACCATCTTTTTATCGATTTCAAGGCCGCGTATGACAGTATTTACAGAGAAGAGCTGTACAGAGCCATGTCTAGTTTCGGCATTCCTGTAAAACTCGTACGACTTTGCAGGATGACTTTGGAGAATTCACGCTGCTCCGTCAAGGTCGGTAAAGAACTTACCGAGACCTTTGATGTCGAAAAAGGCTTTAGGCAAGGCGACAAACTGTCATGCGATTTCTTCAACATCATTCATGGAAAAATTATAAGAAAATCAAACGTCAACACCAGAGGAATAATGTTTCAAAAGTTTGTACAATTACTCGCCTACGCAGACGATATTGACGTAATGGGAAGATAAAAGCGTGATGTCATAAGTGCTTTCGCTAGTATTGAACCAGAAGCGTCAAAAATGGGTTTGATGGTTAATGAGGGCAGAACGAAGTATATGTTGTCATCAAACAAGGACACAGAACATCGACGAATTGGACAAAACGTCACAATAGACAGACATAACTTCGAGGAAGTACAGGACTTCGTCTACCTAGGATCCGCTGTAGACACGGACAACAACATCAGTGCGGAGATCAAACGGAGAATCACTCTTGCCAACCGTTGCTTTTTTGGGTTAAGAAGGCAGTTGAGAAACAAAACCCTCTCCAGAAAAACCAAGGTAACCTTGTATAGGACCTTAATCATCCCAGTCCTGCTTTACGGCGCAGAAGCATGGACCTTATCGAAGCCGGATGAGTAAACGCATGGTCGTTTCGAAAGAAAAATTTTCCGAATGATCTTTGGTCCCGTATGCGAAGTCAATGAGTGGAGATGAAGATACAACAACGAGCTGTATGAGCTGTACCGCGACATGGGCATAGCCAGAAGAGAACGCATCGCGGGGCTACGATGGTTGTGTCATGTAGAGCGGAGAGAGATCGCCCGAAATCGAAGTCGTAATAGTAGGATGTTGGTTGAGGCCCAGGTTCACCCCGAACTGTAATGCCCACCTAAGTAAGTAAGTAAACCAAACCACGAGTAATTTATTACTAAGTTAACAATGTAACATCGTTCTGTCTGGCAGGGCTCGATTTATATTTTTTATGAGTGTAGGCCAGCTTTGAATAAACGAATGAGCAAGTCATTAAGAAAGAACGTAAGAAAAGATGAATGAAATATAATCTTTCTTACTGTAGGACTAAGTGGCATCCTAACACTGAAAGAATTTTTGAAAACTGTCCAGGATTTCCAAATTTTCCGTTCCCAACCTATTCCCGTTGGAATCATACGTTCCCGTGGAAATATGTGAATGAAATATAAGTCATGTCACTGAGGGACAATGTTACATCCTAGAGTTGAAAGAGTTTTAGGGATCAGTCAAGTAACTTTAATGTTCCCGTTCTCGTTCCTGTTTCTGATCCTGTTGGATTATAGGGATGAAAAATGTAGCCTTAGTTACTGACAAAGGGCAAAGGGGGATAATGTAGCACCTTTAATGTTGAAAGAATTTTTGAAATCTATCCAGTAGTTTCTAAGTTTCCGCTCACATCCCCGTTCCCATGGGAATAATCTGTTCCCATAAAAATATGTGAATGAAATATAAGTCTTTGCCACTGAAAGATGATGTAACATACTAGAGTTGGAACAATTTTAGAAATCGGTTAAGTAACTTTAAGGTTCCCGTTCTCGTTCCCGTTTCTGTTCATGTGGGATTATAGGGATGAAATATAGTCTGAGTTTACTTATGAAGGGAGATATTGTAAATTGAAGCACCCCTAGTGCTGAAAGAGTTTTTAAAATCTGTGGAGTAATTTCTAATTTTCCGTTCCGAACCCCGTTCCTGGAATATGGGGATCAAGCCTTGACAGGAACCATCTCTGGACTAAACTAGGTCTACTCTGAAAATATCATAAAAATCCGTTGGATGGTTTAGGAGTCTACACCGGACATACATACATATATACATACATCCTATTTTATATAGAAAGATAGATAGATTTCAAAATTAGACTTTTCATCGCCTTTTCAAAAAATTTTTAACAAAAAGGTAACATAGAAATAGGACGGTAACTGTTCATAAAGACATGGGTTTGACTTGAAAGGATTGACCTCTGCAATTTTAAGTAAACTTGGAAATATACCACCATATACAGTATACAGTTTTATTAAAAATATGTTGCAAGAACATCCACAAGTTGTAAGCAATTTGCTTAAAGATTAGATAAGAACAATTGTCCCTTGTTATAGAACTGGGTTTTTTTTAAAGATTTTTAATGATGGAGAGTAGTTCACCAGGCATTATAGGATCATAAAAAAGACTTCCTGTAAAAACCTTTTCAATAACTTAACCTTCAGAAAAAGAACTGTCAATATTGCTCCTGAAAACCTCAATCGAAGCATTTTGTTGAATTGGTTAGCTATCTCAGTAGTATCAGTAATCTTGATATTATCTACTTCTATACTTAAAGGCTTTTTATTAGGGGAAGCACAACTATTAAGATTTTTCTTACTACGTTCCATTCAGCTTTCATATTACCTTTATTTTTTAAAGTTCAGCTAAGTAATAATTTTCCTAGCAGATTTTTATTTCTTTTGATAAATTCTTAAATGTTCAACATCAAAAATTTATATTATGTAATAAGAACTATTTCGACAAAAAATATGGTCAATTGAGAGTTATCATCAATTCTTGTTGGAACATTAATATATGAATTTAAACCATGAGATGACAATAGCATTAAATAGTTATCCACATATTGGGTTTTGGAGAGGAGATCAATATGAAATGAATATCACCTAAGAATATCAAATTTTTTGTTTTTTCTTTACACAATAGAATATTCAATTCTTCAAGAAAGACATCTCTACCGCTGTCATGAAGCCTATAAGCACATATTAAACATTGAAATGCTTTATTGTTATCTCGGTAAGAATGTCACACTACTCAATATGTGAATTACTGAATTATTACCGAGTGTTTTCTTGATTTTCATTGGATGATTAAAAAAAACTCCTTCGTTAGACGACAAAAAAATAATGGCATTTCAAAATCCATGGATAATTACCAAAATAATTTAGTTCTTGTGGCTATAATGTTTAAATGTTAACACATAAGTACAAAAAACAGTCACTTACCGATTTGAATTTTTATGAGCTCATTTCCTAGTAATTTGGTTTAAGGCGACAGTAATTAAGAAGATATTTCTTTTTTTATTTAATGTAAAATAATTATAATTAGTTTCACTGAGCACAGATGTATCATTAATTTCGGTTTGTTTATTTGTTGGTTTATTAAAATCTTATTGAAAAGTTCATACTTCGCAATTCTTAAAATTCAATCTTATTATTGTTGTGTATGTTTGTATATTATCACTAAGGCTAGGTTTCAAATACACTAATATTACAACAGCACATAAAAATTTTACTTTATAGTAACAGTCTATTAACAACATATAACTATGCATTGACGTATAACATTTATAAATGTTTTTTTTTTTCATTTTTTAAAATTTTTGTATAACACTTACTACTCATTTATATATAAATATACATAAATTGTTAACTACCACGTTGATACAGTGTAAATGCTCGTCTAAAATATAACACTATCCCAGTTTTATTTAATTTTGATATTTATTTTCAGTATTGAATTATATGACGTACATATGTTATTAAAATCATACAGTCAATAGAAATAGATAAACTTCTGTATATTTTGCTATGTTAACATGTTTTCTTATGTCTCTTATCAATTATTCAAACTATTGATTGTATTTGTTTATACTTAAAATTATTATTGTTTTGCTTTTTTTCTTTTTTAGGTTGTAACTTGAAGACTTCTTTGTTAAATTTTTGAACATCTATGTACGTTTGTTTGTGAATTATTGTAGAATTATTAAACTGTATTGTTTTATTTAAGAAAATATTGCTTCGACTATTTTTTTGAGTGGGTGCTCTATCAACAATATGAATAAATATTTCGAAGATATGTCTTAAGTTTTGAACCAAGGTGATTATTAATTTTTTTTTTGTCTCGGATCTATTTTTTTTTAAACGATAAACATTAATTGCTGTTGTATACATGAAGACAATGGGACATTAGTTAATCAACGGATATTTTTTCTCCTTGTATGCAGCTTTGGTAAATGAAAAATAAATGTAGTTCCAGTCTTTTGTTTGAAATAGACAGGGTTTCAATTTAGTTCAATCGATAAGGAATTCCGAGAATTAAAACGATCAATTGGATCTTGTTAATCATGTTTGGTGGTAAGCTTAAGGCTCAATAGTGAGGCGATTTAATTCCAATGCTCCACAAAAACAAAAACAACGATGTGATTACTTTTCTTGCGTCGCGTCGTCGTTTCCTATTCATTTTCATGGAAGTTGTCGGTGGTGCTTGGAACGAGACAAAGTTCCTTTCTTTTTCTATAGTTATTCTGAAGTTAGATATCTTTTTATAATGCAATACATTAACGCAGATTTAGAATATTAAATGTGAAGTAATTTTTGTTGTATCTTTTTAAATACAAAACTTACAGATTAATTTAAATCTTTTCTTTTTTTTCTTGTTGTATGTATGTGATTTTTTGTTTGCTTTGGAATGTGTGATTCTAATTGGTATGTATTTGTTGAACACACTAACATATAATCTGAGTCCTTTGTTATCCATCTGGGAAATTTCCTGGTCCCAGTTGAAGCTTATCTCACTTGGGTTCACCCATCGTCTGACCGACCACTATGATGATCACAATAAAAACAGCCAATAATATCAAAATGCAGCAAATCGCTACTGCTACCATTGCACTATTACTCATACAAGCGTTTGAAATCAATAAAATTATTAGCAAATGGGTTATGTCCTTTAGATAAGTACTAGCACAGTGTTTTACGTGATTCTATATATATTTGAATTTAATTACACTTTGATGTTTTGAATATATTTTTGCGAAAATTTAAGCACAGCTTGCAATGATGGTTGTCCGCGAAAATGTAATAATTCAAATAAGTAGAAAATTAGAGCTTTAGTTTCCAAGTATATTTTTGTGGGAAATCTCTTTCTTTCGATTGAAGCCAGACGAACAAAGAAGAAGAATGATAAATTAACGCTGTTAAGTCAATATTATCACTAAATTATTATTGATGATAATAACACACTCTCTTTCACTGATTGATTTTTTTTGTAATTTTTTGTCGCTATATATATCTAGAAGTTAAATTGAAATAACAAATTTCATTTTACTTTCTTTTTTGTCAAAACAAAATAAACAGTAACTATTTACTATTCCAAAAATCTGTTTTCATGTACAGTACAAACATAAAATTCTTTTTTTCGAAGATATGGATGTCAAAGAAAAATCTCTATGATAAACGATCAAGAAACAAAACTCACAAGTTACAACGGCAGCGGCGTCGATTCATTTCTAAAAGATGAAAAAACCAAACAATTAAAATATTCCAAAGCTTTAAGCAAGAAATATAACGAAGGCTCTTCTAGGCGTCTATAAAATTTAGTTGGACTGAGGAAAAGAAAACCATTGCCAGATCTGACTTAAATTTGTTGATAGGCTTGTAGACAGGTAGCCCGAAGATGGAATAATATTTCCGAAAGGGAGTCGCTAATTAATATTAAATGTTGTGTTATTAATGTTAATAAATATTTTCAATCTTTGGAAATACATTTTACTTCATATTGAAGTGTTCACTTTTGAGTTTATTGTTGCGATACACCTATGGTACGAGGTTTTACTATATACGTGTAAACAATATAAGCAAACTATGGCAATCGGTTCCAGTTAAATTAAAAGTTGTTATTGACACTTTACGGTCATTTTGCTGCTGGATTCAAGAATTTCGTAATACAGGATTTGAGGACATAGTTGCACAAGCTCGATTACTTGTAGAGAAATTGAATTTCGAAATTGTGTCTCAGTTTAAAGAAAAACGAATAGCCAGGAAAAAAAGAATCTTCGGTTATAAACATGTTGATGAACTTATTTAATCTTTTGAAATGCAAAACAGAGTAGTAGTGAACTTCTTTGACACAATGATTGATGCAATTATAGTCGACACCGAATGTCGTTTTGAATCGCTCAGTAAGTTTTTCGAAAATGTTTGTTTCATTTATGATATCAATTATTTAAAATCTATACCAAATGAAGACCTTCTCAATTATTGTACTGATTTGGGTACAGTACTTCGGGAAGGTGGAGACAGTGACATTCAGCCTTTCGAGCTTTATGAAGAACTCCAACTTTTAAAAAATAACTTACAAGACTCTATAAACGATGCGAAACAACTAATTCGATACATTTTGGAAAATAATTTAGAATAAGTATATCCGAATATTTACATAACAATTAGAATCATCCTCACATTTCCCGTCAGTGCGGCTTCCGCTTAAAGAAGCTTTTCGAAGTCGAAATTGATTAAGCCTTACTTGAGAAGCACGATGACTCAAGAAAGACAGTCTGCTAAAAGTTCGTCTTTTTTAATGTTTTAATTGTGAAATTTGTTTTCATACTCTAGTTTAACTTTAATTTGTGTAAGGTATAAAATTAATCGTTTTCTTGAAGGGGACCTCGCAAACACAATCTCGCCGACGCCGACGCACGCGACGTTCTCGCGAGGTCTAGCGCCGCCACTGGATGTATATTGTGTCCATGAACGCAGCCGCTATCAAATTTACAAGTACAACATACACATTTTTAATATTGTTAATTCTGAAATAAGGCTACGACGCCTATCATTTTACTCATTTGTGTAGGAAAAAACAACACTGCGGTTCAGTCTTTCTAAGCAATTTGCTTATTCCTTTTGGAATATTGTTGAAGGAGAGCACAATTTTCACGGAATCTTTGATTTAAGTACTGCTCTTTTTTAATAGCTTATTTTGTTGGAAAATAAGGTAAAGCCAAGTCTAACACATCTTTAAAAACCAACAAAACAATATACTAACACCTAAGGACTTAACAGCCACTAAAAACGCAATCGTAAACACGCAATCGGACACAAAATGTTCAACCAAGTCAAATGTATTCATTCGCGCTATTCACTTGACGCTGTTCAGACAGGCGCAAGTGAACCCTGCAAAATTGACGTCTATATGTTTTTTCTCTTTCCCACTTAGTTGTAAGAAAGAGACGTAATTTTGCGCCGGAGTTTTAAAAATTTTAAAATTTTCTTGGCGGAGTTTTGACTTTCCTTGTTTTGACACTTGTGTTTTTTTTTTTTTTTCTCGAGTAAAGAGACTGTTGTTTGAAAAGTAAATGCTCTTTTTCATGTTCCTGAAGCAAAAATACGAAAATAAATAAATTATTTTTTCAGTTCAGTTTAATTTCTGAGTTTTTTTTTCCCAAATCTGAAGGCAAAATAATCGTCAAAATAAATCCATCGCGTTCACATTAGTTTCAGTCTGAACACGACGGGGTGGCGGAATGTCAAAATTGCACGGTTGACTTGCGCCAGTCTAAACACCGTCCTTGAAAAAAGGAAAACTGGCTTTGTTTGCATTTGTAGCTTGCCGCTAATAAAAAACACAAATTTACCTTTCCTTATGCAGATGCTATAGTTAAAGTATTCCTTTCAACAAGAAATATAGGTACAAGGAATAAGCTGATTTGAATAAAGAGGACACAACGTTTGTAATTTACAACGGTTTATATCTGCGTCTGGACTTTGGGTTAAGTTTTCAGAGATTTTTTGTCCATAGAAGAATATCATATACATAGGTATATGTAGCTTATGAGTTTTGTGGTTGAGATAGTTCATGTGTTTTTTTATCTGGCTACTAGCTGAGCCGCCCGGCTTTGCTCGGGTCTGTAGTTTTAAGGTTCCCGTTTTCGTTTTTCCTCTTACGTGAGAATTTGGGGATGAAATATAATATTTCTTACTGTGGCTGTGGGACTGTGTGGCATCCTAATGCTGAAAGAATTTTTGAAATCTGTCCAGAAGTTCCTAAGTTTCCGTTCTCAACACATTCCTCTTGAATCTTCCATTCCAGTGGAAATATCTGAATAAAATATAAATCTATGTCACTGAAGGATAATGTTACACCCTAGAGTTGAAAGAATTTTCCAGATCGGTTAAGTAGCTTTAATGTTCCCGATTTCTTTCCTGATTCTGATCCTGTCGGATTATAGGGATGAAAAATATAGCCTTAGTTACTGACAAAGGTTAAAGGGGTATAATGTAGCACTCTTAATGTTGAAAGAATTTTAGAAATCGGTCCAGTAAGTTGCTAAGTTTCTATTTCCAACCCCCTTCCTGAAGGAGTCTTCCATTGCTGTGGAAATATATGAATGAAATATAAATCTATGTCACTGAGGGATAATGTAACATCCTAGAGTTGAAAAAATTCTTGAAATTGGTCAAGTAACTTTATGGTTCCCGTTCTCGTTCCCGTTTCTATTCCCGTGGGATTATAGGGATGAAATATAGTTTAGGTTACTGATGAAGGGAGATAATGTAACACCCCTAGTGCTGAAAGAACTTTTGAAATCTGTGGAGAAGTTTCTAATTTTCCGTTCCCAAAACCGTTCCTGTGGGAATGTATGGATCAAACCTTGACAGGAACCATCCTTAGACTAAACTATGTGTACCCTGAAAATTTCATAAAAATCCGTTGGGTGGTAGGTTACTGATGAAGGGAGATAATGTAACACCCCTAGTGCTGAAAGAACTTTTGAAATCTGTGGAGAAGTTTCTAATTTTCCGTTCCCAAAACCGTTCCTGTGGGAATATATGGATCAAACCTTGACAGGAACCATCTCTAGACTAAACTATGTCTACCCTGAAAATTTCATAAAAATCCGTTGGGTGGTTTAGGAGTTTACCCCGGACATACATACATACATACATCCTATTTTATATATATAGATAGATAGATTGATGTAGTAGAAAAGATTACTTAAAAAATTTTTAACAGTTAAAACACTTTTTATATTTCCTCCAGTATTTATATTTTTACTAATCTTTTCGTTTATTAGGTAGATTAGTATATTGAAACTGTTTATCGATATCTTAAATTGTGTAACTTATACCTACCAAATGGAACTGAAAAGTATCTAAACATTGTAAACATTAGTTTCTAAGATAAATGTCATAAAAAATCCAGTCAAATCGTAGCCTCAAAAGAAAAGTTTTGGTTTCGTTGTTCAAATAGTATTTTATATTTTTTGGGGAGTTGAACATCCAACTGAAGTTGTCTAACAAAATGTGGCACGGTACCTAAATAATATGCAGATAAAGGAGAATTGCGGCCCCTTTGAGATCACCATGCTCGCAACGCTCGTAAAGAAAGAAGTAGAAGAATAAATATGACTGTTAAAAGGTAAACAATTTGCTTTAAAAAAGAGAAGAATTTTTGTATAAATAATAATTGGACATGAAAGAACAAATGAGATTTCGTGTATAAGTATTAAAAGGTGTCAGTAGTATACCTAAACAGAGTGATTTGCTTTTTGTTAGAGAGTAAAGAGTACCTATAGTGAAACTCAAAAGGACATGGTAAGGTCAAAGTTTAATGCAGAAAAGTCTGTAATTGTGCACTGCAATAAAATTTTATTGAGGCTGGTTACTGTAGTGTAAGACATCACACTTACACGCATTGACGAAAGGGAACGGATAATTTTTCAAAAGCAGGAAAGGGATGGAAAATTATGCCAAGTTTCGTCATTTTCAGATATGAGTATAAAAGGTGAAAAATCACAATTCTTCTTATTATATAAAAGAGAAGGGACGATTTTGAGAAAGTGGAAGAGTGATTCACACAGAAAACTCAGCACAATTTATGTTGTGTGTGTATGTGTATGTGTATACGAAAGTGATTACTTTTTCCTCGCATCTAACCAGGGTCATTGTCATGTTGTGTCTCTTCTGTGGTCACTGTCAAATGTCCATTGGGAGGATAAATAAAGGATGTTAAATGTTTCATGTTTCGTACTTTTTAAGAACATACCTAGTTTTTTTTTGTTTTGTTTTTTCTTGAATTACGTGAAAGATAAAACTACAGTAATATAAATGTGATTCCTGTTCTGTAATAAGAAAGCTGAAGTATTTTAAAATTTTCTATTGATGGTTGAATTGAAATTGGTATTGTAAGAAACAAAAGCTTCGTAAATGGTGTTCCGCCTAGATCCATAAACGTACCAAAGGACACCGACCGCGACGTTTGTACGTTCGTAAACATGCGCTATGAAAGCATATTATGTTTCTGTGTTCACAAGCGGTCCAAGACGGACGAATGGTAAGGGCCAGACACCTTCATCAGTTGAAATTATCCTGCTATTAATTGATCAATAAAGCTTCCAAGCAGAAGTACTTAGATTTTCGTTATGTATTAATTTTTATTTTGTTTATTTAAACATAAGTATATTAAATAATGACACATTTAAAAAGAACTTTGTTAAAATAAATGCAAACAGTACCAACATTTTGACATTTTAGGCAAATGCAGTGAAGTAACAGACCCAAAAAGCAAAACAAAACGAGCTCAGGTGAAATTTGCATTCAGAACTGAGATTAGTTCGGTATCTAACAAGGGACCTACAATTTTCTGCTGGTTCCGAAGGGCTAATCGAGAATGCGCTCTTCATGGCAATGAATACTAATGGATGACTTGCCAATTCCTCGCGAAAGGCGATACCCACAAAAAAAAAACATTTTTGCAGGTGGACATGCTAACCATCACGCCACGGGTACCACGTTAACAATGCACCCAAGAAAAAATTTTTTTTTAAATCCACGTTAAGTTGTTTTGAAAAAATAAATGACAATTATTGTTATGAAATTGAAGATAAAATCATTGTCAATAGTCTGTTTTCATTAAGTAAGAACTTATTGCGTATTCTACTCTGTTCAATTTCCTAACCCTTAAACTATATCTATTTCTCAATCACACAGTACATAGTAAAAATATCTTTCATTTTCTTGGGATGGAAAACAGTAAGGGGTCTTAGATTTGGCCTATTCGTGATTACTCTAAAATCGCAAGGCTCCTAACAGCTCTTCTCAGAGGAGAAGGTGGCCGGGTGTCTAAAACGCAATCGAAATTGAAAATAATCTATTTTGACGGAGACACTTTTCAAGCATTTTTAAATATCAAAAATGCACTTATCTCCAACGAAGTTATGCTAGCGCGTACCCTGATTTTCAAAAAGCATTTAAATTAACACTGACACTTCGGACTATGCTCTCGGAGCAGTATTAAACCAAGAAAAAAGACCGATTATATTCCCTTCCAGGAGCCTCAGACAGAGGAAAGCTACGCTACTAATGAGAAGGAAATGCTTTCAATAATTGGGGCCCTAGGTTCGTTACGAAATTTCCTTTGCGGATCGATTAAAGTAATTATTTATACGGACCACCAACCGTTAAGGTATGTATAAGCAATAAAAATACGAATACGCAGATGAAACGGTGGAAGGCTATACTAGGAATATATACCCATGAGATAAGATATACCCCAGGAAAATCAAATGTGGTAGTAGATGCGCTATCACGTCTCCAGAAATCACACCCTTCCCCCATATATGTATATTTGCGCCTTAACCTCAGCAGCCCATAGGCACGAAAGCTCACCATAATCATTAATTTTTTTAATTCCTTGCATCGAAGTACCGATCAATGTTTACCAAATTAGCCTAAGGCTAGGGCAATCTAGTAGGCACGTTATGGAAACTCCACACAGTACATTTAAAAGACATATTATTACAGAACAAAATTATACGAATGAAAATCTAACAATTTTATTCGTATTGAAGGATAAGCTTCATATTAATGTCTACATGACACCACCTTACAAAAGTGAGGTAAACGGCCGGCCATTTCATTCTAAGAGAGATCGGTCGACTTGTTTTTCGGAAGATCTGTCTCCTTCGAACCGGAGCAGTGCTGCCAGACTTGAGCGAATGATTTATCAAACAATTTATTGATTTGAAATTATCATGCCCGAGGGCGAATTATCATACGCGTTCAACGTCGCACTAGTTTTACATAAATTGAAAAAAATATAATAAAAAAAATGATTTCAGATTTTTTTTGAAAGATGAAAATAAATTATTGAAAAACGTTGAAATGGTTTCTAAAGAACGTTAAATACCACAATATTTTTTTAATTACCGAAGATATCGTCGGCTGAGTTCTATATTGTGCAATGTCCATTTTTCAAAATGCTGAGAAATCGAATATTAAAGTTCAGATCGAATTTTTTTTTATTATATTTGAAGATTATTGTTTGGAAGTTAATTTTTTCTGCAAGCGTATTCAATTTTACGAGTCACACTAAAAGTTTTTCTTTTTTCCTATATTAGTTATAAATTAAAATCAATAAGGAAGCCATTTTGGATATTGAACAATGTTGTATGGAGCAATGGCCGGTTGGATTTTTTTTTTTTTTTTTTTTTATATTGAACAAAAAAACATTGAACATTGAACAACATGGAAAGAAATTGTTCAACATTATACCGAGTGAATCAAAAGCAGTTTATTGAACAAAAATGACAATTAAAACAGTTTAAAATTTGTCCTATTAAAAAAAACAGTTTTACATAACTTACTTAAAAACTAAAAGAGATAAAACAAAATGACCAAACGAAAGAGCGCCTCCAAATTATGAAGATAGATGAACAAGATAGAACCCAGCCGACGATACGTAATTTTATATATTTAAGCGATGGTAAAATAACTTTCGTAGTCGTTGACAGCAAAAAGTGATACTATACCCGTACCAGAAGCGATTCTAGCAGCAACACTATCCTTGAAATGATGTAGGCATACGTGTTGTAGACAGTTTTGCGTTGGATGGTCATCTAAATTTTAAGTCAGATTAAAATGGTATTGTAATTCACATTTCAATTCTGCGGAGAGATCTGATTAGAAATTAATAGTTTCTTATAGTCAGGTCAAAATAATAGTAAAATATTCGAACGCTTCTTTTTTTAATATATGTGTTTAGACATATAAAGTTAGTTTTTCTGAAAATCTAACTTTTTATGAACACCCTCACTTCAATTGGCAGGAAGAAGGTATTTATACATATATAGTAGACTGGTTCAAAACAAGTGACTATTTTTTTTTTTCTCGAAACAATTCCATTTGTACCTTCGAGGAGGTGTAAAATGTTTCCTTTAAAAGGAGAGCCCTTAGTATTAATATTTAAAGGTTTTCCATTTCCCATACAAATTGTATGGGAAAAAACTTTTAAATTTTGGAATTTCTCCAAACACATGATAGACTCATCGCATTTGCCTTCTATCAAATTATTTTCCAAAACAATACCGTAGATTGATACTGCAATGAGCCTTAGATTTCACTTTAATTCCAAATTGTCAGGTACATATATGATAAGACAACCCTTTTTTTGTTTCAGCTCATTTTACACCTCAAGCTACTAGAATGAGACTAGCAAAAACTGTGTTGATTCCAATAATCAGTTATAGTGTCACAATATACAGTTATCTTTATCCAATTTCGATGAGAAAGTTGCAAGTAGCTCACAATACAATTGTGCGATATGTCTTTGGATTACGCCGTTTTGATCAGGTATCTATGTTTAGCTAACTGTTTTTTGGAGTGTCACTTAAAGCCAAAACACAATCACGCGTCGCGTCGCGTCAACCTCAACGTTACGTAGCTAGAACCTCAACGCGCACTGCCGCACCGTTCTGTCATTTTGATAAATAAGTTGTGCGAAATCAAGCAAATATATCGATTGAAATATCGAACGACCATTTTCGTTATCAGTAATTATCGATATCAAAAATCGGTTTTTATACAGTTATTATTATTACTTTAATAGTTATTAAACTGATTGTCAATTTGTAAATTACTTATAATAAAGAGATGAATGAGGGTATGAGCTTGGTATAATGTGCGCAGGAATGCTGCATTTCCATTCTGCGTAATGGTATGCAAAGTTGTTTGTGATAACATTTGCTGTTTGAAATTAAAAAGATATCGATTTTATACGGATGTTTATCCGCACTATTAGCTTATTTTGTTGTTGTTTCAAGCACGCAAGAATTTGAACGAGCTTATATCCGCGTAAAAAAGCGCACATATAATTATTTTATTTTATTAAAGCAATATGTGGTATGAACTTATTCCATGAAGTATTTGACCGATTTTTAAAATATCTTTGCAAAAATATACGGATTCAATATTACCTACATTGAAACATCTGACAGAAATCAAGTCAAAGTAAGGTTAAGCAAAGAGAATTGAAATATCTATTAAGTAGTTACATCGATAAATTTCTGCTAAAACACACTAACATTCAGCTTAGGCATACTTCATGCACAAATATGAAGTACAATTTTATTGATTTGTAGACCACAAAAATCTATAAATGATTTTATACTCACACATTTATATCAAAAATTCATCGAAATCCACGATACCTATGGAAAATATTCATGAAGTATGAATCGATTTTTCAATACATCATTGCGAATCCATAGTAGTTTAAATGCTTCAACAACACCTACGTTGAATAATCTAACAAAAATCAAGTTTAAAACAGCTGTAACAACGAGAACTTAAATATTTGTTTAGTATTTACATCGATAAATTTCAGCTGAAACACATTTCAACATCGATACCGACATATCGATAATTTGTCTCGTAAATCGATGTTTTGCTTACATCGATTTTATTACTCTTCCCTATTGTAAAACTGAAAAAGAGGGATATGTCAGAAAGCGAGCAAAAGTTCAACATAGCTGAACTTTTGGTCGCTTCGTTACGTTTGCTTACGTCTGTCACACGACGCGTTTGAGGACAAAGCGTGATTGTGTGAGACTCTACAGATTTCCTATGGTTGAACTTTTGATTTTTCTGTCACATGAGGTCGACGCGCGGACGACGCGTGATTGTGTTTTGGCTTTTAAGGAGTTTCTAAACTGTAAACCCTGTATCTAAAGGCCCCGACCCATAGAATCCGTTGCGTACGTTCGCTGCCGGTTTCAACTGACAGCTCGATTAAATACACACGATCTTATGAGCATCGGATTTCGGATGCAACAGACGCAACGGAAAAAGTAGACCAACTTTTAACTTTTAGCGTCCTGCAGAACCGATGACATTAGGTGTCAAAACCAATTTGAAGTATTCTCTGTGATGGAATAAGTAAAACCGATACATCAGAGATGTGACTCATTTTTAGTTTTTACTGCTACTGAAATAACAATTGAGGTAGCATTTTCGATCGGATGTTAGTATAAAAACGGTTTGAATAGCCGAAAAATACATTCAATACCTATCTATTTTTATTTTTCGAGTTCGAGATTTGGGAAATATAATCACCACTAATGACAAAGTTCACATTGCTCGATTTGTTAAATCAACAAATCGAGAAAAATGATTACATTATTCAACCAATCGACCGCAAATCGATACCAACAAATTTTTTTAACAACGAAAGAGAACAAGAAAAAATCGAATTCCAAAACGCAAGCCTTGCACAAATTATGCCAAACAAGAAGTTCCTTAATGCCGACAAAAAAAATCCCTTCAAAGCAGAATGTGCCAAAACGTAGTAGATTGCTTTTTTCCGCAATTGTAAGTAAATTTGTGCAACTATCAATAAACACTTGCAAACTTTTAAATGCGTTGCAGATGTTATTTGGAATATTTTTTGCTTAGCATTAGACTTACTGAGCAAAGCTTGCGCTTAGGAATTCGCATGACAACATGACAAATTACATAGTTTGATCTCCAACTTTTTGTATTAATAAAAGATTATGAAAAGTTCACATATAAGTGGATACGATTATAACAGCCCGATTCCAGCAAAAAGTCACAAATCACAAGGTTGTGACCTGCTGAGAACCACATCACAATTTGAGTGTTGTGATTCGTGAGTCATCAGTGACTTTGGTGAGAATAAGACTGTAAAATACAAATATAAATTAGCAAATGTATAAGTTTACATTGTTTTAATTTTATATTGTTTTTACTAATAAAAGTAATTTTTTTCAAAAACTAGTTATGATCTTTCTAAAAGAAAGTATCTACGAAATATACTCTTTATAAAGAAAGTCCTCAATTTTATACTTTGTACTCGTAATTCGTACTCTAAATTCCTTAATCCGATGTTCTTCGGAAGTTACTCTTATGAAAACCTTGCAAAGTTTTACATACACCTCCTTAAAAAAACGCTAACTGTGAAAAATTTCATGAAGAGCTCACTCATCTCTAGTTTCTCTTATTCATTTTGACTTATTTATATCTGCCAAAACACCGGAACGGATTCTATGGGTCACCCCAATCCGTTGTGTCAGGTAAAACTCACTGCTGTCAGTTGAATTCGGCAGCGAACGGACGCAACGTATTCTATGGGCCGAGGCCTTTACTACACAATGTAATAATAAATAAAGAACCAATGTACCTTTTTAGAAAAATTAATTTTGCTGCCTCAACCAGAACAAATCATATTATTTTGTCTACTTTTAACTACCTGGAAAGCAAAAGGTTATTTTTCTTTCAATCTATTTAGTGATGGAATTCGTTACCTTTGTCTGTTCGAAATTGTAACTAACACCCATCAAAGTTTCAAAAAATATCTTTACGAGTGTGTGAAAACAACAAATAATCCATGTCTCAGTAAATTTCTAGATTATTTATTTTTTTCTCTCTCCCTTTTTTTTTGCTGACTCTCTTTCTCCTTAAATCCTTTTTAAGCTAACCAATTTTTGAATTAATTTTTTTTATATTGCTATAAAAAATTTGAATTTCATAAATTTTAAATTGCACTCCTGGCCTAAAAATTAAATACTAACGGGTGATTTTTTAGCTGGTTTGGTTTTGGCAACACTGGTTTTGACAGCTGACGTGTGTTTAGTACCTTGTGTCACTGTCAAACAGCTTCAGTTTGGTTTGCAATTTAACCATGGATTGTCTTACAAATGAACAACGCTTGCAAATTATTGAATTTTACTATCAAAATTCGTGCTCGGTTCGAAATGTTCATCGCGCGCTGCTTCCATTTTATGATGCGAATCGCAGCGTTACTGTCAATGGTGAACGCTACCGAGCGATGATAACAAACTTTTTTTTGTCCGAAATGGAAGTTCTTGACTTGCATGATATGTGGTTTAAACAAGACGGTGCCACATGCCACACAGCACGCGAAACAATGGCGCAATTGCGAGGCGAGTTTGGTGAACAGTTAATTTCACGTTTCGGGCCGGTCAATTGGCCGCCTAGATCGTGCGATTTGACACCATTAGACTATTTTTTGTGGGGGTATGTCAAGGCTAATGTCTATAGGGACAAGCCCGCTTCGATTGACGCACTGGAAGCCAACATCCATGCATTCATTCGTGAGATACCGGCCGATATGTGTGAAAGAGTATGCCAAAATTGGACTCAGCGGATGGGCTACCTGAGACGCAGCCGCGGTCAACATTTGCATGAAATTATCTTTAAACATTAAATTGCAAGGTTCAAACTATCGATTCAAATAAATATTTCATTCATTTTTTCGAATTTTTTGTGTTTAAAAAAAAAAAAAGTTCTAAACCTCTTAAAAAATCACCCGTTATTTTTAAGTAGGTACTCATAATAAGAATATAATTCTTTTTGTACAACTTTTTCTTTGAAATAAAATAAAAATAAATTTTTTGTATAAACATCTGGCAAGATCTTAAAATTTGTATGCTGTTTCTTCAACTTGTTTTTGAAAAAAAGTTAAAAATAAATAATAATATAATAATATGGAAGTTGTATATACAGGATGGGTTAAATTGCTGTTATCCACTGTAGATAGCAAGTGCAGTGTGCAGTTATTCTGCAGCATAATTTCTGCTTAAAATGCACCACTAAGGGGAGATAAACATGAAACATTTTTCCACATCGGGTAAATGAAGTCACTTCTTAGAAAAAATTTTGTCAACGTACGTCGCCGTCGTAATAATTCTTGAAAATTTATGATAGAATAAGGAAGTGATAAAAACAAAAGGGTTATCGTCTTCGGTATGGTGTCAAAATACTATTCGTGAAACATTATCTGTAGATTTAATTCAAAAACATCAACCCACTCAAAAAAAAAAAATACACTGAATACGTATCCGAACATGGGTACCTACCTATAGAAGAATCCAGCAAGACAATTTGTCGCAAGCCTCTTCAAACAACCACCACTATGTTGCAAATTATAATGCAAATGCAAGTTCTCGAAATAATGACGTTAAATATGTTATTAATGGTAAAAAGGGTTTATCATGCCTTATCTTAATTGAAAAACCTTTCCCCTTTATAAAAGATGTTTCTATTGTTCTTGAATCAGTTTTAGAAAGCAGCAGATTCACACTTGCTTGTCAACTCTGTAATATTAAGAGTACACAAACAAAGATGAAAACGCCAACGTTAATCGATAGAAAAATGAAAGAAAACAAAATAAGAAATTTGAACCATGGCATCCTTAAGCTAGCTTATGCATCGATGATCATCTGCAGAAAGAGTTGAATATTTCCAATATAAACATCTGCTATATTCCTCAGCTATTACGCTGGGCTAGTTGATGGATCACAAAGATTTTTCTTTTATTGATAGACACGCCATGCTGCTCCGAATTTTATGTTTGTATTGTGTAAATTCAGTTGTAGTAGGTATTTAATGTATGAAAAACTAAGTGGGTATTTAAATATAATATGAAGTAGATACACGTTAGGGAAATGAGAAATAGTTTCTGTTGATTTTGTTGGCACATCAACCTAATCACTTCTTCCGACAAGTTACTTATGTATATGTACTTTTCAAAAACATCGAAGCAACGACTTATATTTTAAGTCTCTGTTGCTGGGCGAAGAAAAACGAATCACTGATATGGAAATAATCGCAAAATGCTTAAGTGTCTCCGCGCGGCGCTTAAGAGCATAAGTCCTTCGGTAAACACGTATAGTTAAAAAAAAAACAATTGAAAATGAGTTTTTCTTGAAAACAAGTTAAGAAAGAAAAAAACAATTTAGCAAGCAAATCAAGCGAGGAGAGACTGTTAGATTATTTTGTGAAATATTAACAAAAAAAAAAAAAAACAGCTGATATATTCGACAGCGTTAGTCTATAAGAAGTGCAAGCACACGATAAGGCTACTTTCTCGGCCGACACAAATCGACTGAATATTTTGCGGCTAAACTGAACTTCCTTTAGATTATTGCCATTATTGGCAATGTCAAGATTCTCTCAATTTTCCATAGGCTTCCAGTATAGTTCCAGCACCAATGAATTTTTGGATGTATGGAAATGAATTTTCTTGATAGCTCTCTCAATTTCAAAAAGCTTTAAAGAAAGCTTTTTACCAAACTTTTTCGGTCAATTGCATCCTTTTACGAACATTTAAGTTATAGTATATAGTTATCTACTCTATTTCATAGTTTATACCTTCTATTAAAACAGTCTTATGTATGCAAATCAGAATAATCTATTGTAAACAAACGAAAATTGTATGCTTACTAAACGATATGCATGAGCGATTGTTCTCAAGTGATTACAATTTATAATGTACAGGCATTGGTACATTTTATATCCAATAGAAGAGCCATTTTTAGTCCTGTCTCTGTTTTGATAAAGGTTTTTTATTTAGAAGTAGTAATAGCTATGTATATCAATATAAACATTAAATTACAGATGCTACATAATATGTATGTACCTACTTCTATACCTATGTATATGTGCTACACATAGGGTTGCAACATCGTTGTAAAAAACATCGATGTTGGAAAGCATCGATGGTCTCCGACTAACATCGATGTCAAAAAAACATCGATGTCAACAACGATATATCGATGTTTTTCCGATGTTTTGCCGATTTCTTAATTATCTTGTCAATAATGAAAAAAATTGGCTTTATTTACGTGCACTGTAGCTAAATATGTAAATTTACTGGTCTTACCAGTTCCAAATTCAAATCAACAGGATTCATTTGCAAATTGCGATACAAAACATTTATTTGAACGTAATTAATATTACAAATATTCAAATTATTTGATCAAATCCAAGAATTTTGAGATCGAATCAAAAGAAGCTCATATAGTCTTGTCCCCAGAAGTCTATTTCTGTCCTGAGTAATTCTTACCCCAACTCCCGAGAACAAACGCAAAAGCATTACAATTTTTGCATGCTTTTTAAAAACAGATTTCATATGATCTTCTTTGCATATACTTATGTCGCTTTCCATTGGTTTCACTCAGGGAACCACTCATTTTAAAAACCAATGGAAGACCCAAAATTGTGTCTATTCAGTTTAACGTAATTTCCTTTGTGTGAGTAAAAACCTATGGCTCTTAAAAAATATTTCTTGAAGAAAATTTTCTTTTTGACATTTGAGTTGGTGCTTCTTGAGTCGATTCTCACTTCAAATCGAGAAGCGGCTGTCACTCCTCAGAATCATGAGAAGTGTAACGTAACTGTGACAGCTCGCAAGTCGCAACTCAAACGAAACATGAATGAAGTACTTTGCACTTCTCTATTTCTGCCGACAATTGAAAAGGAATAGTGCACTCATTTAATAATTAAACAACAATTGTCCCCAGTTACGTCTTATGTCAGTGTGAATAAATCCTTGAGCCGATTCTTACAAAAATATTTTTCACTGAACGGGTTGCTCTTTTCTTAGAATTAATTTTCATATCTACTAACTAACAAAACATTTACAGGCTCTTGATTATGTTATTTTTTGTTTGTAGGAAGATTGTTGTTGCAATTCAGTGATAAAAAAACGTTTTTGTTTAAGAATTACACTTAACACGTATAGGGAATGTTCAAGGAAATGAATGTGCGATGCCGATGTTTTTGCCGATGTTTTCAGTTTTGCCTTCGATGTATCGGCGATGTATCGTTTTTCAAAACATCGATGTCAACATCGATGTCTATGACCAAAACATCGATTTTTTGAAAACATCGATGTATCGTTTGCAACCCTAGCTACACAACTGTACCTACCGAATACTTGTTTGCAAAACTTTCATAAAGCTTGAAGCGTTGAATCTAAAAACAAAAACTTTTGACATAAAGCTATTTAAGTCAACTCAACTAACTTATACCTAAATGTCCAGTTTATTTTTACTCGTCTTCTTTTGAAAGATACTTATTGAACTTGAAAGATTTACGGGGCCTACCCGTATAAGCTTCAACTACACATTATTTCATTCAGCCCACCCAGTGGCGTAGCATGGGGGGGGCGGTAGGAACGGCACGGCCCGGGCGGCAGTTTTTAGGGGGCTGCAAAGTTTCACCATTAAAGATGAAAGTGTTTTGTGAATATTTGAACCATTTTATATTTTTATCGCAAATACAAATTCGAACCGATTGAAAAGAGCACTGCACGGAATTTTCCATTACTTATTTTGAGACGAATTCGGGCAATTCCTTTTCTTTGAATAAAATTCTGTAGCGACTGGCTACTGAGTCTATACTGATTACTGACTTGTGGAAATTCCCCGTTTATGACTAACAATCAGCGAGCATGACTTCTATTACATATACATATATTGAGTTTGTTTAAGTTAAAAACAATCTTTGTACTAATGAGTAATTCATTTCTACTAATGATTAACTTATTTGTTAACCTAAACAATCGTTGCGTCACACTATCAGCATTTGGCTACAGAACTACATTTTTTTTTTGCATCTCAGAGACTAAGTCGCACTGGGCTAAGAGCAAGCCCATTTGTACATACTTATTATTATTTACGCTCTCATTAACATTGCTCAAATCATTCGTAAAACCTAGTTTGTTTACACGCTGCCTCAGTTGAGCTGGATTCAGTAACCTTTTTCGGCATTCTCGTTGGGAAGTTCTGAGAGCAACTACAATCTACAAGCAAAATCTTAAAAAGGGTTCAAGACAGCATCATTACATTCTCGTCACTTTGAAAAAACTGACAGAGGCAGGTGAAAGTTTAAACAGAAGGGCATGCAGGAACCAAAGTTTCTTTCAATTTGATAAGGAAATTTTCAAGGTAACAAAAGGTACAAATTTGGGTAATCCTTTGAGTCCTCTAATTGCTGAGCTGTACGCATATCCTCATTTGAAGTAAGTTTAAGTGATAAAGGATACATTTTACGCGTTCGGTGGAGATATGCTGATGATGTTTTTGCAATCGTTAAAAAAAAAACGTTATAGAAAACTTTTGATCTTCTCAATTCGTAAAATAGTTCGAAAAAATTTACTTATGAAGAGGAACAAAATGGGAAGCCACCATTTCTAGACCTAGAACTAAAACTTTTTGGTGAATCCATCGTAAGCCAACAAACACAATGAGAACAATAACATCCGACATGCTCCAATATCAACATAAAAAAGCAGCATACCATTCGCTAGTTTACAGACTTTGTAATTTACCATTATCAGTCACAAACTTCAAAAGAGAGTATGACTCCATAAAAAAAACAGCTGCAGTAAATGGTTATGAAGAGTCAATGATTGACGAACTTATCCGCCATCATTCAAGAAAAGCAAGGAATTCTAACCTAAGGCTGTGTGTGAATTAGGTTAAAATTGGGTTAAATGGGTTAAAATATGACACTAGCGTGGTGAATAAGAGATCAAATTTTAACATCTACATCATGGGATGTACTCTCAAAACCATTTCACGTTTGGTATCTCACCAATTCGCAGTGGAGTTTTTAGAATCTCGCAAGTAGCATAACTTTTAACTCACGTGTAATGAATATGCCGTCTGATTTGTGTCTGCAGGGACAGTCAAACTGTGCCTTAGACTCTACACAACCCTCTAACTACTTCGAAAGTGATTCAGAAATGCAAGACGTCTGTGTCAGAAGAATAAATTCTTTGAGCCTCATTTGGATTATAGTCCATCACAACACAACTGCCAGAGTCCTCTGTGAAAACTGCAATCAGCGATTAGATCTGTCAAAAGCATAACCGTGGATGGCATGAACCCTTTGGATGCAGACAGACTAAACGTATGCTCCCCATCATTGAGATAAGAAAACTGAAACTTCTTTGCAATTCCGTAGCGGAAAACATTGTAGAAAGCTTGTTATTGCCATTGCCGTGGGGCATTCCTCTTGCGCCAAGCACTCAAACGTGTTGAGAGCAGGCAAACTAGGCTTCTTATCATGGCAGCGTCTTTTGACCTATCGCCTTTTATCTGGAAAGCTATAGCAAAAGAAGGTTGCTATGTGGTAGTCCAATTGACCGGGACTTAGGTCTGAGTGCTCCAGTCGATATTTTAAAAACCCCCGACAGGATATCTGGTAACCCTGAATGCCTGAATTGAGTGAATTGTTATCCATTAGTAGTGTTTGAAATTATATCTGCAATTATACGCTTTCTTGTGAACAAAAGAATTGATGTCATACCGTAATTAAAGCTGGTTCGAGTTGTCATTTCTTTTTCTGTTGGAGGTTTTTTAAAATACCAGCTGGAGTACTCAGACCTTAATACCGGTCCATTTTATTACCAGATAGCAACCTTCTTTTGCTATAGCTTTCCAGATGTTCGGAGAAAAGCCAAAAGATGCAGCCACGATAAGGAGCCTAAGTTACCAGCTCTCATCATGTCTGCGCAGAGTATCTGTAACCTCATGCGAGAAAAAGCAGGACATTCACAATGGAATTGCTCTGCGGTGTCCTCATCTTCTCCACCAGATTCACAGTGGTATCACTTAAGCCTAACATATTTAAATGCTTGGCAAAAGAGAAGTGCCCGGCGGCAACGACAATGAGCTTTCTACAGTCTTTTCTGCTACGAGATAGCAAAATGTTGCAGTTTTCTCATTTACGATGGAGAGCATACGCTTGGTTTGTCTGCATTCAATGGAGGGATGTCATCTATGGTTGTGCTCTTGACAGATCCAATCTTTGATTGAAGTGCTCACTGAGGACGCAGGCAGACTGAGAAAGCTGTCCTTGCCTAGCACTTGCCTAGCATGTTCATCGGCGGTCTCATTTCTAGTTATGCCGTGGTTGCCTGGAACCCAAATGAGACTAGAAGGAATTTAATCTTCCGAACGCATTTAGCTCTTGCATTCCTGGATCACTTTCGAAGTAGTTAGAGGGTTGAGAAGGGCCATAAGCACAGCTTGGCTGTCGCTGCAAACACAGATACTTCTCCCCGCCCATCCATTGTTCGTTACCTGAATTAAAGCCGAAGCAAACGAAGCAATAAATTATTTACGCTAGAGATTATTCCACCAAACAACTGACGCATAGGAGATAATAGGTTTTTTCATAGCCGTCTAGATCCAAAGGACCCTTTTCGGTGAAGACCTCTGTCTGACAGTGCTTAGTTTTAGACTCGACATGTTTAGACCAAATAATCATATAGGATTACTCCAAGTTGTTTGACTTCGTTTGAAAAGGACATGTGGACAACTTTAAGTGTAAGTTGGGTCAGACCAGTCAGTTTTCTACGTCTCGTGAAGAGGACAATCTAAGTTTTAATAGGATTGACGGAGAGACCGTTTCTAGCACACCAGGTATCAATCATAAAGAGCGCAGTCTTTGCTCTGGAACAGACAGCTTGGAGGCTGAAGCCAACCGAGAGCAGGGCGACATCGTCTGCATATGCTTGGGCGTGAACGTTAAGGTGCCTCCCTACTATGCCGACCGGCAATCGGATCCATTTCATTCGGTTCGAATGCGGGTCGGCTTTTGGTAAGGAGGAAGGCCGATCGAGACGTCCACACCAATTCGGTGGTATTGTAAATCGGCATGTGCCGATTGATGCCATTCCAAATAGTTTGGACGCAGCTTTACATTCATTGACCATTACAAGTAGAGAGTCGATCAACATGCACCCCAGAAAAGGAGATAAAACGCCACCTTGTGGACAGCCCTTATTCACTCTTGTTGCCACATATTGTCCACACTCAGCCTAAGCGATCACGGTTTACTTTAATTCACAACACTAATGATTCCTCCACACCATGTTCTCTGGTGGCTTTACACATACCATCGAAACTAACAATGTTAAAAGCATCTTGTATGTCAATGAAAATGGCTACCGCAAATTCTTTCGTGTCAAGAGCGCATTCAATCCTGCTAAGAAGATTTTGAAGTGCGTCTCGAAAGATTTTTCTATTTGGTAAGCATGTTGGATCTGAGACAAATGGTGAATTTGGAGTGAGATATTCGTATATCGTATTACGTATGTAAATCTCAACCATTCTTTCCAGCGTTTTAAGCAGGAAAGAGTTAAGACTGATGGGTCTAAAGCTCTTGGCGAGCGAATAGTTTTGCTTATCAAGTTATGATATGAAAGCGACTCTTGCATTTTGCAAAAGAGTTGATATATACGCTCACTAGAGCTAATTTACCAGTGAAAGTATTATACTTTCCTGCAAAATAGCTGGATAAACATTGTCAGTGCCAGGTGACTTGAAACTGTCAAAAGATGATTTTTCATTTTACCTCTTACTGGTCGCATTTTCGACACCGGGACTTCGAAAACTACTGTCAGTTTTCGTCGCTCTGATTGGTCAAAAAAGTCAGAAGTTTCAGCTGACATTTTACTGACAGTTGGATTTTTCAGATTTTCGAACACAGATTTTGAGATGAAAAAAACAGTCTCAAAATTCTTAAAAAAAGATCTAGTGTAAAAACAAAAAACGGTATTCTTGGGTTAGTTTTTTTGTTTTACTAGTTTTCGCTTATTTGTTGAATTGAAATTGATTATTATTGATGTTTCCGAACATTCTATTTTGTAAATTGAAATTGAAAGTGAATGTATCAGCAACGAAAATAAATTTTTGTAGGCATATGATTTAATTTTTTTTTATCAAAATTGATTAAATTGATCTAATTTGCATACTATCTACAGTCTACACAAATACTTGGAAATCGAACTCCTTAGTTTCAAACTGGGAAAATCTGTATGTTTTCTAATTACTTTTACAACTAACTATGTAGAACCGAGAGGTGAATCACAGTACCATTTAACATCTGACACAGAGCTTAAATTGCATTCTTGAACTAACAGATTGAACTTCGATGATTCGAAACTGCTGAGAATGCGAGCACTGATTATTGCTCTGTCACTTACTCTGAACATTTTGCAGTTTCTCTAAAAAAATAAAACTTTCATCTAATTCTATAATACCAACGACGCTGTAATACATACACGACATACACTGGAGGCTAACTAGTGGGAAGCAGTTTAGTAGGAGAGGTAGGACTCAAGATCTTTTCTTGGTGTACACCTAACATGACTAAGAATGCTTCAGTGACACCAGCTGGACATCTAACCTTCGTCACCATCAGACATATTCCTGATCATCCGTACATAGGCCTCTGGCACTGTTCGTTATCTGACGGCCGCCCATTATTAACTACATCAAACGAATCGAATGTTTTTTCGAAGTTAACCAGCACAAAATGCAAAACCTCTAAGGAACCGCGTTATTTTACTTTCAGGAGGACTTTTATACTTTGGACTTGTACTACATCTTTTGCTGATCAACCCCTAACAAGCCCGCAATACGGCAAAGGCAAACGCCAATACCTACTCAATGATCTTCAAAATGTCAGTACAACTTCGTGTATCTCATTTCTTTCTGTAGGTACGTTCCTGTTCATCTTTATTATTTGAGGGGCACTGCGCGCTTTTTACGTACATCATTCCTTTAGCTTCATCATTCTACCAATCACCACCATGTTTCTTTGGCTTGATGTTGGTATGCATAAAAAAAATGGGCAGGAACTTGCGATTGTGTGCTAAGTCCAATACCAAAATCTTATGGCTGAGTAAAAGGTGTCAGTATTCGCTCTTAATATATTTGGTGGAACAGGGTTGCTAACTACACATTAATAATGATGATATTATATCTTGGAAAGACCATTTATACAAATGATGAAGTTCTTGGTATGCTCAACGGAAGAAATTGGACAGATTTGTATAAATTCCAAAAGCTGCGTTTAGTTATAGAAACAAAATTTTAAGAGAAGAATACTAGCTCAGTCAAATTTAATAATATACACCCTGCTTTTCTTATTTGCTTAGTAAAAATCTGAAGGCTATATTTTTTAAAAAAGCATCTAATGCACAATTATCAATAAAGTATGTTTACATAAAATTGTAATTCTGACAGACGACTTTTTCCATGTCATAAATAAAAAAAATATTGAAAAAAATTCAATTACATATTCCAAAACTTTAAGCGAGAATCTAAAAACGCCTTTCTTTTGCAGTTACTAAATACATTTAAACGCTGAAAATTCAATCAAAACCGTTGGACCAGTTAAAAAAACCCGTTTTTATTTTACACTTTTTTAGATATCCAGTATGCGAAGCTTAAGATCTTAGCAGATGTTGTTTTGACAAAAATTTTTTTTTAAATTCGTAAAAATTTCAAAAATTCAAATTTTTTAAATAATCTTTCTTAAACACTTTAAGACTTCTACTCTATTCTAGCCCTTAACTGCCGATCATTTCTCAGGGAGATGTAGGAGCGGTTTAACATTCCAGGAAACTGCAAAACAGATGATGTCACCAGAAATGGGACGCTTCTGCCTGCCTTCTCACCGAAAACGGATAGTATCGCTACATACAAACTCCTGCTCAAGGAGGACGCATACAAGAAAACTAATCTGAGATGGCCATGGCCAAGCAGTTTATCGAGTAACGCAACGAAACAAATCTGGCCCAAGCTAGATCTTAAGCGTTCGAACGGCTTGATTTCTCTCAAAAGAAAAAGTGACGATAGGTGCCATCACAAGACAAATTCTTACTAGAAGACATGTCGCAAGGCTAGGAGTCGTCTCAAACGATTTTTGCAGAAGCGGTATGGAAGAGGAGGGGGGGACTATTTCCCACTGTAATGATATGAGCACATTTCACACTATCATAAAATTTTACTTGAATGCTCTTTCCAACAATTCCTGGATGCAAGATGTTGTATGTTTATGCACAAAATCATTCAATTGAGAAAACCAACATACATTTCTGAAAAGCTTCAATTTGGACAATCGTTGAGAACTCATAATCTTATAATACCCGAATTCAACTACTTGAGCTCATGACGCCTCTTTTTTTTAATGCAACAAAACAATTATTGTAAGTTCAAATTTTGAGCAAGCTGTAAGGCAACACTTAAGCTAGCGCTATATAAATGGTAATGGTAATTGAATGACAAATTTAATGAAAATAGCTTCACAGTCTATTAACTTGAAAAGTAAAAATAATGATAGTATTGGAAAAAAATATATAAAGAAAGGAATTAAAAAACAAAAAAAAATGTAAGCAAATAAAATTTTTTGATTCTGTTTTGTCCGGGAAAGTTTGGGATTTTAAATATTGATTTCGTCAAAAACAATCTGATAACCCTAAGTTGAGGCCAAACCCAAGGCTCAAAACACATTCAGTTTGACATTTAGGGCGAGTCGAGGATTTAAAAAAAAAAATCCCTTACTGGGGACCACAGGGCAAATCCAGGGCTTCAACCAATAAACCTTTTTTTCTAATTTTTCAAAGATCTGAATTGTTGTGCTCTTTCATTTTATACACAAAAACCTTTTTAATTCGATAGATTTTAATTCTGTGCTAAATTGAAGCGTTCATTTTAGATCCGAAAACTTCCACTACCTACATATCACCGGATTTGTTATCTAAATTTCTCATAAGACATCGTCACTCAAGAGTTTCCTATGCAAAATGTATTTAATAGCTTTCAGAAGATGCCTTTTTTTCTTTTGCTCCTTAGAATATAATACTTCCATACACACATTTACAGAAACACATTTACAGAAACACATTTATACAAAATAACATAATTCGCACATCGCACCCGCCTCGGAATATGTGCTGAGAAGCTGCGAGAAAATAGAGAGGAACTTAGAGCTTTAGCCAGAGCCAACTCATGCTATTGGAAAGGAGAAACTGAATAGGTTGTTTGTGCATTGTGCTGTGCATGGGAATTGAGATTTGAGAAATAATGTTAGTAGAGCCAAAGCCAAAGCTGATAAGGATGAACTTAGCCATTTTATTTATGTCGCGCAAGGACACTTGAACTGAGGCCCATGAATTTGTGTAGGTACATCTACTATTTTTTAAATTCTAAAGAGGGAGTATGTGTCTCCATCTCATTCTTACCTGACAAATAAATTTATATTAATCTGACGTTATAGGAACTGTTTAGATCTCACACCGTAAATTCAACCAAAAGTTGATTGCTTTCACTTTTTCTTTTTGTCTTTTTGCTTATAGGTACGTAGTCCTTGATGGTGGGAATATTCTGTTAAGAAGACGTTTATTTAATGAAGCAGATAGATAAAATGCGCTTAAAATAAAGAACTGTGAAAGGAAATCTGAATAGATAAGTTGTGATTCACAAGAAAGTAAAAAAACATTTGAAATTATATGAGACGGGGACTATAAAAAATGTCTAGGTAACTGTAAAAGCGAGTAAAAAAGCTAGATAGATACTAACTCAGAGTCTAGTCACCGAAACTATAAGCTCAAAAACTATTGAAGTTTTTTTTTTTTGCAAAATATTTTTTTAATCGCTCCTCTCGCTATAGAACAAAAGTGCTTAGCACTATATGCAGGGTGTCCCGTACTTCGTGCATTATCCTTTGGGGTGTGATTTTTGGTCATATTCTTAGAAAAAAATTGTTGTACAGTAAAGCTCGTTTCTCAACTTTGACATCACTTTTTGACAATTTAAAAAAGGCTAGGTTTGGTGTACCCTGACCTATGTTAAACTCGATATCTCTGTCAATACTGATGATAAAGACCAAACCTTAGACTTAATTTTTTGTAGAAATAACAATGATTTTAACACTGTATTTGAGTTTGAGTTTCATAGGTTTAGGGTTGCCAGATTTTCAATATTAAGTGTTGTTAAAATTTTCTTCCCGAAACAAAGTTTTGACTTTGAGGTCATTTTTTGCAGAAAATGCCTGATAAACATAGAGTTTAATTATTTTTTACAGATGAAAAAAACAATAATAAAAAAAGCTTTTGAATAAGTGCACTCAAAAACCCATGCACTTTATGATACTTGAAAAAATACAAAACTAGTCAAATTTAAAAAAAATCAAAAAAAATTTTAGCTCTGAGGTTTGTTTGAATAAAACAATAATATGGGCACTTTTAGCAGTTTTTTTTTTTTTTTACAAATACAATTATAACAAGTGCTCAAAGTGCCCTCCTTCGCTTTGAATGCATGCCAGAGCCCGTTTTTGAATTTCATTGTGGGTGTTTGCTCTCGATAACGCTTGTCTTACTTCCACTTTTGTAATCCTTGAAACTGTATTTAAATTGGATTCCTATAGGCTTAGGGTTGCCAGATTTGCAGTAAGGATAAAGTTCCTGGTATCTTCGTTGTGCTCATATATGAAAAAAATGTCTGCGTAGGCACTTTGAGCACTTGTTATGATTGTATTTGCCTAAAATTCATAAGAAACTACTGAAAGTGCCCATATTATTGTTTTATTTAAACAAACCTCAAAGTTAAAAATTTTTTTAATTTTTTTTTAAATTTTACCCATTTTGTATTTTTTCAAGTATCATAAAATGTATGGGTTTTTGAGCGCACTTGTTACTGAGTTTGTTTTTTATTTTTGTTTTATTCATCTGTAAAAAATAAAGAAACTTTATGTTTATCAGGCATTTTCTGAAAAAAAATGACCTCAAAGTCAAAACTTTGTTTCGGGAAGAAAATTTTAACACCACTTAAAATTGAAAATCTTGCAACCCTAAGCCTATGAAAGCTTAAATTAAATACAGTCTTAAAGGTTGTTAATCAAAAAAAAAAAGTCTAAGATTAGGTCTCCATCATCTGTAGTGACAGAGATATCAAATTTAACATAGGGTACACCAAAGATAGTTTTTTTTTAAATTGTCAAAAAGTGATGTCAAAGTTGAGAAACGAGCTTTACTGTGGAACAATTTTTTTCTAAGAATATGACCAAAAATCACACCCCAAAGGATAAAACACGAAGTACGGGACACCCTGCATATAAAGAAATGAAGTTTACTTATGGAAACCTGTGGGTAACAACAAATAGTTTTATTATAAAAACTAGAGAGAGCTAAACACTGTCCTCCTTCCTTCTTTGTGACGACTTTAATGTTAAAGACATCGAATGGGGATCGAGGTTTATAAAAATAAGGTGTTGACGACTATACCAAGCCTATAAGGTATCTTAATACCAAGCCGTATAGACTTATCCGTAGTTAAAGGTACTAAACGATGTCATATAAGTGTCAATGGTAACTACAATTCAGCGTCAGATCATACTCCAGCAACTTTATCACTGCGTGAAGCGGAAGCGGAAATAATGGAAAAGCAATCCTAACCTCATGAATAAGAGGACAAATTGGAACGAGTTCTGACTATTTAGAACTCAAGAGAAAGAAATAAAATGTTCCGATTTTGATTACATGAAGAGCTCGAAGAAAATAGTAAGCTACGAGATTTCTAGATGATAAGGCTATTTTAAAAATGCAATTGTGAGTTGATAAATGGTTCAATAAGTAGATTCCTGAAATGTCTCATGACGGATGAAAATGCTACTACACCAATTGATTTTTAAGGGAAAGCATCTAAGTGTCTAAAAAGAACCCAGACACAAAAATTGATCTAAAATCCGAAATAAAAGGCGGATCTGAATATCTCGCGAATATCTTTCAAAATGTGTTGGTAAGCGCATAACTCAACACGCCTGGACCAATTTGGCCAATTCTTTTTTTGTTGTGTTTGTTATTGTCAGGAGAATGTTTTTATGACATAAAAATTTAAAAATTGATATTCCCACAGGAACGGGTTTGGGAACGAAAACTTAGAAACTACAAGACAGGTTTCTAAAAAGATTCGAGCATTAGGGGTGCTACATTATCCCCCTAGATCAGTAATTTAGACTATATTTCATACCTATAAGCCCACGGGAACAGAAACGGGAACGATTACCGAAACCTTTAAGTAACTTGACCGATTTAAAAAATTCTTTCAACTCTTGGATGTTACATTCATACTTAAGTGTGTGACGAAGCGTCACAATTTCTTCTTCCCAACCCAAAAGGCCGCACTAAAACAATACACGCATTCATTTTACTAACGTATGGCGAGCCCACATTCCAAGGCCAAACGTTGTTTGCCTATCAGACGTGTACATTTCTTTATGGAGATTTACAATAACAATCTCCATCTCCCTGTTGATCGCAAAGTAAACACACACTCCAAGGCCAAACTGTGTTTACCTTTCCACGGCGTATCTTTTCATGTGCATTTTCTTATGGAGAAATGCATGGGCAATCGCCATCGAACTTTTATATGGAAATTTGTCATTGCATTATAATTCACATTTTGTTTTGGTAGCAAAAGCTATGAATAGTTGTGAATTAATCACCAGAAATCAGAGAGAAAGAGTTTCATTAAGATCTATTTATTCTGGCTATCTTAGCTGAATAAAAGGAATTTTACCGAATCGCTTTCTCCCGTCCCGTGCAAAGATATTCCTCTTGACCTGGCTATCTTAGCTGAGCATTGGGTATTATCTTTCAACTTTTTGACTTTTTACAGTCTCCGTGCAAAGAAATTCCACTTGCCCTGGCTATCTTAGCTGAGCATTTGGTATTGTCTTTACTACTCCCCCGTTCAGTGCAAAGAAATTCCACTTGCCCTGGCTATCCTAGCTGAGCTTTTGGTATTGTCTTTACCATTCTACTTTTTGACTTTTTACAGTCGCCGTGCTAAGAAATTCCACTCGCCCTGGCTATCTTAGCTGAGCATTTGGTATTATCTTTACTATTCCGTGCAAAGAAGTTCCACTTGCCCTGGCTATCCTAGCTGAGCATGTGGTGTCGTCTTTGACTTTTAGTCACCGCAGAGGGTAATTGAATTACTCCGATTTGTTCGAGCTGAACTCTCCTTGTTATCCAACCGCAGACATTTTCCACGAAGTCCGTCGCCGCCGACAAAGTCTTGTGCGCTTGTGCCTCTAAGCCGACGCAAGCACTTTCCACGAAGTCCGCCGCCGCCGATAGATTGTCCTGCCGTACGACAAAAAGCAGGTGCTTCCTACGCAGTCCGCAGCCGCCGATAAATTGCTCTGCCTTGCATACAACGCAGACCTTTTCCACGAAATCCGCCGTTGCCGATAGAGCGTCCTGCCTAACGCAGAACCAGCCAAGAAGTTACCGCCGCCGCACCGAGGAAACAGCAGCCGTAGGACACAACCGTATCCGAGAGAAATCATCGCTTTTACCCGAGTGAGGATCTATACCAGCCGCCCCTGGATTAGCATCATAATTGTACTTCGTTAAAGAAATTATTGACCGTATTAAATCTTGCAAAAATTGTAAAAAACAAAAGAATTGTAAACTTTATCCTGAAGAGATTTTAAGTAATAAATTTAGAGTTATAATTTAAAACCGACCGTTTCCGCGTCTTCATTTTGAGAAGTTGGACCGCCGAAACCCAAGTCTTACGACGCTTCCTTGGGTAGACCCTGGACACCCTGAGTCATACCCCAGCCTAGCAAAAGAAGCATCACAAGTGACATAGACTTATGAATAATTCCTGTCAAGGGTTGATCCCCATATTCCGACAGGAACGGGTTTGGGAATGGAAACTTAGAAACTACTGGACAGATTTCTATAACATTTCCTGCATTAGGATTGCTACATTATCCCCCTCCATTTGTAATTTAGACTATATTTCATCCATATAATCTCACGATAACAGAAAATTCTTTCAACTCTAGGATGTTACATTATCCTAATAAATGGTCCTCGTCAAGGTTTGATCCCCATATTCCCACAGGAACGGGGTTGGAAACGGAAACTTAGAAACTACTTAACAGATTCCTAAAATTCTTTCGGCACTAGGAGTGCTACATTATCCCCCTCCATGAGCAACCTAGCCACGGGAACAGAAACGGGAACGAGAACCGATAGCTTATCCTTGCTTGACCGATTTCAAAAATTCTTTCATGGCATTATCCCTCAGTCAAAATAACTTGTAAATGGTTCCTGTCAAGGTTTGTTCCCCATATTCCTACAGGAACGGGATTACATATAAAAAATTTCGCGGATATTCCGACAGGAACGGGTTTGGGAAAGGAAACTTAGAAACTACTTGACAGATTTTTATAACCCTTCCACTTCCTGCCTTAGGATTGCTACATTATCCCCCTCAATTAGTAATTTAGATTTTATTTCATCCCTTTAATCCCACGGGAACAGAAACGGGAACGAGAACGGGAACCTTAAAGTAACTTGACCGTTTTCAAAAATTCTGTCAACTCTAGGTTCTAGGATGTTATATTATCCCTCAGTGAATTAAGCTTATATTTCACATATTTCCACCTTAACGGAAGATTCCCACAGGAACGGGGCTGGGAACGGAAACCTAAAAACTACTGGACAGATTTCAAAAATTCTTTCGGCACTGGGATGCCACATAATCCCTCAAATAATAATCAAACTACAGGCCCGAGCAACGCCAGGCGGCTCAGCTAATGAAATAACAAATAGTAAGATTATTGGATTGTTTGTTTTTGAACTCTTTTAATTTTTACTTGGTAAGAATAAAGATTTAAACTTTTTTTTAGTTAAAAGTGTTACTTTTACAATAATCCAAACTATTTTTTCATAAGAAATGACCGCACATTGAATATGGGATATAGGGTTCGAAATGAAGTCGAAGTTCTTTGGTTATTATGTAATCAAGAAGAAATGAGTAAAGTAATAAGGACTCGAAGAAAATTTTAATTTTGGCTCAGACCAAATGAGGGTATTGTAAAACCACTTGGTGGTCTCTGTGACCATGTTGAGCGGTGCAGATGCTGACACTTTGATGTACTCAAGAAGTGTCACGAGCTTCAGCATCGGGACGGGAACAACACCATTAGTGGGAACTAACAAAATATTGGACCAATTCCCGAAAATGTTTGAAGGATTCATTGCTCCTGAGTGTTAAAGACTATATTTCCTTCCCATATTCTTTCGGGAACGGAAACGGTAATGGCGAAATAACCAAGAAACTGGAAAGTACTACAAAAATTCTTTCACTGTTAGAATGGTTCATTGTCCCTGAGCAATCTGAACAATATTTCATCGCCATTTTCCCACAGGAACGGGAACGGGATTAAAAAAAACACCTAATACCGATTTCAATGCGTATTTCACTTTTACAGTACTGGGCCGATTCCAAAAACTATGTCATCGTTAGAATACTTAACTGCTCCTGAGTAACATAAACTATATTTCATCCCTATTATCCCACTAGAATGTAGGTACACTTGGAAACTACTTAACTTAACTTAATTAATTCGATTGACGTAGGGCCTGAGCAACTATCCAACTTTAAAGATTTGCAGCTGGTTAAGTGATTATGCATATGTATCGAGTTTCAATGCTGCGCTGAAACCATAACCATAACCTCTGATAGACTTCATTTAACTTTCACTTAAACTCTTCAGTTTTGAGGGTGATCGACTCTTCTTGCATAATCACATTTTCTTCTGTCGTGACTGTCGTATTGTGCAGATTTATTATCTACTCACGAATTTGTACATTCAAAAGATCTTATTGGTAAAATCTTTGTTTAGCGCGTCCAAGTAAGTGACACACGATAAAATAACATTGTCTTGAAGAATTTCTGATGATTCTGGTAAATATGAAAACTGTAAGTATACTGTCCCGCTTCAGTTTTGCTTATAAAGAATAACTTTTCCCACAAACTCCGATATAATTGATTTTGTTTTGATCAAGTTCAGATCATGACCCTGCAGCTGCAAGTTGACTTTGTTGAACATGCCAAAGATATTTACTAAGTGACTGATAATAGTAAATATACACATGTCAAACAATTTTTCTGATTTTCTTCTCTTCAGTACATTCTTCTGCAATTTCTGACAGTAGGTACTTTGTTATAAAAGTCCTGGGCATCTTTTGGAACAGCAAATAACTTCATAAGTTTCTTGACATCAGCTAGCTTTTATAAGGGGTACTTTGTTTTATTATGCAGTGAGCAATTATCATAAATAGTTGAATACTTTTTTTCAAAATGGCTTAAGAGTGTGGAGACCGCTTAAGGTTTTATTCGCAGATTTGGTAATTTTTTGGTCTTGTTTTTCTTATTATCCATGTCCGACTTATTTTTAAGCTTTGACTTAATAAGCTTCTTAGCATCTTCTTATATTTCTCGGCAATCCAGTCCTTCCCGAAAATGACTGTGCCATGATTTAAGAGCAGTTCTGTATTCTTCTGGTAAAATGATGATTTCATACTCCCTATGTACATTAGACCGGTTCAAAAAAAGTGACCATTTTCTTTTTTTCTCGAAACAATTCAGTTTTTACCTTCGAGGAGTTCTAAAAACGAACTGTTAAAATTTAAGCTCGAATTGTTAATATTTAGAGGTCGCCCATGGCAGATTCCATTTCCCATACAAATTGTATGGGAAAAAAAACTTTTAAATTTTGGAGTTTCATACTTTGGTTTAGAAGCAAAGTGCCGGGATAAACGATACATATATTTTTTTTTTTAATTAATTTTTCTACAAAAAAGCTTTCTTATCATTTTCCGACAATTTCACTCCTTCAAAAGTTATTCAAGGTATCAAAAGTTTGAATTAAAATTTTTTTTCTTGATTTCTGACAAAATGTTAAAACTTATCACTTAAAATCATAAAATTATTCATTTCTGATACATATTTTAATACAAAATTAGTTGCTTTACAAAGGCTTTTTATAATTTTTTGACAAATTCACTCCTTCAAAAGTTATTCAAGGTTAAAGTCTTGTCAGAAATCAAGAAAAAAAACTCAAACTAACTCTAAATTAAACTTTAACCTTGAGGAACTTTTGAAGGAGTTTATTTGTCAAAAAATGATAAGAGATCTTTTTGTAGAACAACTTCTTTTATGAATAATTTTATAATTTTAAATGATAAGCTTTAATATTTTTTCAGAAATCAATAAAAAAAAATTAAAATTTACTCTAAGTTAAACTTTAACCTTGAATAACTTTTAAGGTAGTGAATTTGTCGAAAAATGATATGAAACCTTTTTTGTAGAACAATTATTTTTTTTTTTTAAATATGTATCGTTCATCCCTGCACTTTGCTACTAAACCGAAATATAAAATTCCAAAATTTGAACGTTTTTTCCCATACAATTTGCATGGGAAATTGAAATCTGCGATGAGCGACCTCTAAATATTAATAATTCGAGCTCAAATATAAAGTGGCTTGATTTTACGGGTCTATGAAATAACTCCCACGAAATAAGTCCCACGTTTAAAAACGAAATAAGTCCCACCAAAAATTGCTTAAAAAAATTAAATAACTCCCACGAAATAAGTCCCACTTTTGAAAACGAAATAAGTCCCACTAAAATGAAATGATTTAAAAATTTACTTGAAATGAAATAACTCCCACTCAAAATGAAATAACTCCCCCTTGAATAATATATTTCTTAAGTGAATTAAGTCCCACTTTCATAAACGAAATAAGTCCCACTTTGTCATTGTTTAATGCGATTTCAAATAAGAAGTATTTGGCTCTTCGAAAAAAACATACGTCGAATAATATGAATAATCAAAGCAGAGGAATAATAAAGAAAAATAGTATACAAGCAAGAAGAGCCATGAGAGATAGGGACAAAAAATTATGGTTGTCACTTTTACGAAATGTCCAATATATAACTGTTTGCATAAGAAAAAATATAAATTTAGGGGTATGAAATAACTCCCACTTTACAAAACGAATTTATTCCCACTCAAAACGAAATAAGTCCCACTTAAAATAAAATCGCGTAACCAAATAAGCCCCACCAATTGACGAAATAAGTCCCACTTTTAAAAACGAAATAACTCCCACTTTCAAAATAGCAATTTTTGGTGGGACTTATTTCGTTTTTAAAAGTGGGACTTATTTCGTGGGAGTTATTTCATAGACCCGATTTTACACCTCCTCGAAGGTAAAAATCGAATTGTTTCGAGAAAAAGCAAATAGTATCGGAGGGACGATCCATCTCCCTCCATTCAGGCAGGACGGACAATTTTGAAAATTGACATAATTTAAAAAAAATAGCTGATCATTATCGAGGCAACCTCCTGGGCTATCAGTATGATCTTTTGTTTTGTTCATTAAAAATACAAGGTATTCATCATTCTTATAACACTATCCTAAAAGTTTTAAGTAAAAACTGGTCTAAAGGGGGTCAATTGCAGAACTTGTCGACCCCAAAAATCAGATTTCGTTATTGTAGAACCCTGGGAAGGGGTCGGTATCGACCACTTTAAGAATCACTGGTGTAAACTATAGCCTCAGGTTCTAGACTTTCCTTATGCCCCTCCTCAGGTTCCAGGCTGCTGCTTCCCGTTTATGTTCCCGTTCCCTTGGGAATTTAAGATTAAAAAATAACCTATGTCTCTCCTCAGGTTCTAGGCTATCTCTGTACCGAATTTCATTTAAATCGGTTCAGTAATTTGGACTGTAGCTGGTAACAGAGGAAGACTGTCTGTCTGACAGAGTTAATTCGTTGCTTATAATACTAGTAAGATTTTATTTGCTTGCAGAAAATGTGTATATTTGAATCAACTTGGCCGTTCATTTGACAGTGAGAGCCATTAAATAGAGATTTTGTTAATGTCTTGGAGGAATGCTGTATAGACAACTGTAATTGGCTATTAAAATATTAAAACATAATAATTCAATTTTTTATCGTTTTAGATATACATATGTAAAAGATATTCCACTTTCTGTTCAACAAAATATGTATTTCTAGAACGACTAGGTGGCTTTCTAATGCTGATTGAGAGCATTGGTTACTAATCAAAAGTTTCTTTAAGCCAAAAAAAAAAAAAAAAAAAAAATCATTTCGCATTGCTTTTTCTATGTACCACTGATGACATAGATATAAGCCACAAGGTTACGTGTGTTTTATTTATGTACTTTCGACAATGGTAGGATCGCAATTGCATGTACCTCTTATTTGCCTTTAAAATATGTATTGACTGACCTGCTGGATCGTATTTGTGAATACTTTTCTGCTTTTGAATAAAGTCATATTAAACCATAAAACAGCGCTCTGAAGGCAACGAAAGCGGTATTGTTTCGAAATTGTTCATTCGGTATTATTTAACTAAGCTAAGACTTATCTTTTTTTTTAGAACGCAAAAGCAACGTTTGGTCCATTGCGTACATAACTTGGGCTCGAAAACGCCAAGAAAGAATGAAGCAAATTTAAAATAAGGGGGAAAGTCTTAAAACGAAAACCTTATTTTGAGAATGTTCTTAGTTAGACTGACTGAACTTTTATTTTCAATACTATTTTCCGCTTATTCTCAAAACGTGGTTCTTAAATTATGTCATAAACAAATTCATCTCTACGCTATAATATAAAGAGGAATGATTTTTTTGTGTGTTTGTTGTTTCAATTGCATAGGCTCCAAAACGACTGAGCCGATTTGAATAGAATTGGGACGGAGATGGTCTAGACTCTAAGAGCCAAATTGAACAATATTTGGAACAAAGATAGTCTGAGAAATGTATAGTCTATATTTCATCCCCATATTCTTACGGGAATTTGACGGGAACGTGAACATAACCGGGAACTTAGAAAATATTGGACCGATTTCCAAAATCCTTTAAAATTAAATTAAATTAAATTAAATTTATTGATTTCAGCTATAAGCATATTAACCAAAGTATGTTTTTGTAATACTTAGTACATAAGGTTACAGCAAAGTGCATAATGATGATTTAAACCTACAATAAAAATCTGCATTGGTATAGGTAATGATAGAAAAAAAAAAAAAAAATACCTAGAATATAGGTACTATGATACAAATTATAAAAGCACAAGAATACATAATAGGCAGATAAAACAGAAACAGCATCAGAAAAATGTTTACAAAAGTTTTAAGTAAAGTTTTAAGAAAATTTTTGGCAACTGTAGTGGTTTCTCAAAGAAGCTTCAAAAGAATTGAAGTCGTTCAATCTTCTAAGATCGGCTCGTAGGGAGTTCCACAGGCTAGCGGTTATTTTGTATTTAGTGGAATATTGATTTCAGCTATAAGCATATTAACCAAAGTATGTTTTTGTAATACTTAGTACATAAGGTTACAGCAAAGTGCATAATGATGATTTAAACCTACAATAAAAATCTGCATTGGTATAGGTAATGATAGAAAAAAAAAAAAAAATACCTAGAATATAGGTACTATGATACAAATTATAAAAGCACAAGATTACATAATAGGCAGATAAAACAGAAACAGCATCAGAAAAATGTTTACAAAAGTTTTAAGTAAAGTTTTAAGAAAATTTTTGGCAACTGTAGTGGTTTCTCAAAGAAGCTTCAAAAGAATTGAAGTCGTTCAATCTTCTAAGATCGGCTCGTAGGGAGTTCCACAGGCTAGCGGTTATTTTGTATTTAGTGGAATTGGAATATTACTTTTTTGGGAAACAGTAAAATTAAGTTTTTCAAATAAATATTCAGGGTTTTTACTATGCATAAGCTTAAAAAGAAAAGTAAGGAGTAAGGACGAGAAAATATAGATATTTGTTTGAGGGCATACCAAAGACATTATGAAAATACATTGAAACATGATCAAATCGAAACCATATATATACATAAATCGCACAGTGTTGTTAAATGCAACTTGAAGTTTCCTTTTACTTACATATATAGTCTAAACAGCAGAAAATAAGACTACCGTTAAACAAAGCGGGAAAGACTAGAGTTTTAGCTATCATCATTTTGGTTGCAGTCGGAAGACAGTCACAAGACATAATATGTAGCAACCTCAGAGTAGCCAATTTAAGTTTTACCAATTGCTCTTGTAACGTGAGAGTCCCAAGTCAAAGTTCGATTGAAAGTTATACCCAACCCTGGATTTACACTAGGTGCTCTCGGTGCTTTGGCACAGGGCGGCAAATTCTATGGGGGCGGCAAAATTTGAAACGAATGTCAAAGATTCTTTCAGTCATAAAAGAATTTTTCGGGACAAAGGTGCTATATACGCCTGAAACGCATCACATTATCACTGTAAATTTCCGGAATTCCAATTATCTTATTATTATTCATTTGGAGTTAATTATCTACATCTTCCCGATTAAAATTAAAAACACGCGCCTTAGCATACGAAGAATAAAACTCCCTGATACACTCGTCGTCAACGATACTCGATACTCGTCTTCAAGTATCCTTGCCGCACGGGCGGCAGCTGTTTCTTCGTGGTAGTAGCGACGAGTGTATATATTTATGTTTTTGCCTAATACCGCCAACAATGTTTTTATACCAAGTGATTCAGCTGTCCATTTTTTTCTATCTCTCTCTCATTTGTCGGTGACACTATTGTGAAAAGCTCTATACTCTATACACTCTGGCAAAATTTCTGTTGCCCATCGTCTGTCAGCTGCTGTGATTCGATTTCCGATCAAGTCAAGTTAATATTATCAAAACAAAACAATTTAATATTTATCTTTTTGTTCAAGTTGATGATATATATTCAGTAGACTATGAGTGATGGGCGGAAAAGGTTAAGCGGCGCCGCTTATAAAAAGCGCTCTTCAAATAAGGCCAGCAAGGAAGAGGAGATTTTGTGCGAAACTCCAAAACTGGAAAGTTTTTTTTATTAAAAAGAAAGAAGGCGAAAAGCGTATCAATGACGGCAATTGTTTCTCATGGTTTCTCATGTTCATTGAAAACACTGGACATAAAGCAGAAGATTTGTTGATGGCTGTAATATCTGTTTTTGAATGCTTCGCAAAATTGTCGAAGTCAGTCGTACGATAACGCGAACAATGTGTCAGGCATTTATTCAGGTTTACAGGCAAGAGTCAAAGAAATCAACGATCTTGCAGAGCATGCTCCTTGTGCTGGTCATTCAATGAATTTGGTCGGGATTCACGCAGTCGAGAGTACATACCCCGAAGCAGCATCTTATTTCAACACAGTCCAAGCATTGTACAACTTTTTTACTGCATCTACACATCGCTGGGAAATTCTACAAACTCATGCAGGAAAGAAGATTGCTTTGAAATCATTGTCACCAACAAGATGGTCAGCTCGTCACGAAGCAGTTAAAGTGCTCAACAAGTTCTATGGTGAGATAATTGAAACTCTAATAACCATTGAAGAAGATATTACTGAGAACGCGATCACGAGGCAAGAAACAAAAGGACTTCGCATTCAATTTGAACGACTGGAAACAACATTCATGCAGATTCTTTGGCATTTTTTACTTTCAAGGTTCGATGCTGTCAGCCAAAGGTTGCAAAAGGTTGATATCAGCATAACTGATGTGATTGATGACTATCGTGGACTGATCAAAGTAGTAGCTGATGCACGAATGGAATTCGAAGTTTATGAACAGAAAGCGTTAGAAATCTCAGAGAGTCAAGAGTACCAGACAAGTGTTTCTAGAAGAAGAAGGAGAAAGTTGCAGGCTGATGAATCACGAGATGAAGATGTTCAATTGTCAGGAAGGGATAATTTTCGAGTCAACACTTTCAACGTAATTCTTGACAATTTTGATTCTGAATTGCGAAGAAGATGCCAAGCATATGAAGAAATTCATGGAAAGTTTTCAGTTATCACTGAATTTGGAGATTTGAATTCCTGCGAAATTCGTAAGAAGTCGGAACATCTAAGGACAATTTATACCTCGGACCTCGAACATTCATTGGATGACGAATTGGTGCACTTCCACGCGTATTGCTCCGAGAAAAAATTAGAACGTGATTCACCATCCAAGCTATTAAAATTCTTGAAAACGAACGACTTATATACCGAGTTCCCAAACGTTGAAATAGCATATCGTATATTTATGACATTAGCAGTGACGAATTGCAGCGCAGAACGTTCATTTTCATGTTTGAAAAGAGTCAAAAACTATTTTCGTTCAACTATGACGGGCAGTCGGCTAAATAGTCTAGCAATTCTGTGCATCGAGTCGGATTTGCTTGAACGCTTGAATTGTGAAGAACTAATAGATCAGTTCGCGGTAAAGAAAGTAAGGCGTGTTTGCATTTGAAAACGAAAACGATTATGAACATCCGTAATTATCTTGTATATCAACTATGAGTTTTATTTTCTAATGAAAAAGCTTTATGTGATTATTCTTTTACCATGTAACAATAAATGAATTCAAACCTTACATTTTCCATTCATTTCATTCGTTAATTATATAGTTAACGATCTCACTAACATTTCAATTATTTATAAATCAATAATAAAGGCGGCATTTTTTAAGGTGCACAGGGCGGCATTTTAATGAAATCCGGCCCTGGTTATACCTCAGTTCTTGACTATACTTTCATAACTCAACACTGTTCCATCTAACTCAGTACTAGAAAAACAAGTTGTGTCAACAACGGTATTACTTAATATTATAGCCTGACATTTTTTGAGTTTAGATTTAGTTGGTTTTTACGTGACCAATGAACTACAGACATCAGATCGTTATTAATACGAGCAGTGGCAGTCTTAGCAGGGTATACATACATGTAGATTAGGTTAGAGTTCAAAACATTAGTTACTAGTTGCTGCATATTTACAGATTTGTAGTCTATAAATGAAAACGTTTGATTGTTAAAATTCTGAATAATACCAAGATCATAAAAGGCCAAAATAAGATCATGCTTCGAGAAACCAAGCACATCAAGCTATCCGTAAAAGTTAACGTAGTTAGGCTGGTTAACCAAGAACACATCTAGTAGTGTTAAGCTTGTTGAGGTGAAATGCGTAGGAGAGATCTTGTCAATTGGAAAAGGGTCAAGGGAGGCTAGGCTGTCGTTGAAAGTTCTTACTAAATTATCGTTAATGTCTAAAAGGTCAATCAGATCCCCTGCGATAAAAACATGATTTTAATTCACTGTGAGATCTTCTAAAATATGCGTAATAGTAACCGTGTTATTGATACTTGGTGGAATGTAGAATTATCAGAACCTATCAGAACTTCCATAAAAAGAAAGTGTATGTGACTGTTGCTTTCGGATAATCTAATAACTCTGCAGGCAAAAATTTAAAAAAAAAATTGCAGCCCCACCGCCCCTGGATATCACTCGATCAGATCTGTATACCTTATATAGTTGCCAGTATTTAAAACACTATTATCAATTTTTTTTGTCAACCATGTTTCGGATACACACACTATGTCGAAGGCTGAATCATTGAAAGTGCAGTTAAAACTCATCTAGATGTTTCCGTAGACTTTGTGCATTAATGTGGCAAATCGATATCCCACAATCCTGTATCTTTTACGTAGAATGTTCAGCATTGTTTTTGTTTTGCTTAAATTATTTAAGCAACCTACCAGCCTGGGAAACCCCCTATTATAAATTACTGACATGTTGGCAGTAATTTAATTTTAACAGTTTTGCACGCCAACGCCCGCCGTCCAAGTAGACCAACCAACTTCGACTGTGAAAAAACAGAAGCCAGTGTTACCGCCTCAGATACCGAAAAAAAATTTAAAGGTTCTTAAATTTGATAAAAATAATTTAAAACTGAATAATAAAATATAAGAATTTAGCAAAAAGAAGGAAATTAGAATGAAAGAGAAATTTATGAAAAAGAAGTGAAAATAATATAAGATATTAATAAGAAGTTTATATTCTATCAGGTGACAGCGCTGGTATGTTGTTTTCATGATGAGATGCATATTCATTATCCTCTCGAAACTGTTATTCGTGATGGTTATTTGAGTGTTGTTTACGTTTTGTGATTGAGTTTAATTTCTCTAAGGTGGTGTCAGTTATTGCTTTATCGTTGCCGTTTTCTTTGATACATACAAGGCCATGAATAGTGAATGCAGTAAAAATACGCTGACGTCTGAAGTTGAGTGCTTCATTATACCCGAGTAGCATGTAGTATATTTCATTCCCACATTCAAACGGGAACGGGAACATAAGCAAGAACTTAGAAAATACTGAACTAGTTTAAAAAATGATTCTAGCGTTCTAGCGCTTCATTATCCCCGACTAACAAGGACTGTATTTCAACGTAAATTGGAACTTAAAATTTACTGAACAGATTACGGGTCCTACCGTGGTCTAGTGTGTAAACCATGTTACTGAGGATATTAAAGCATTCTAATGTTGAATATGGGTCAGATGGTTTTAAACATATAATATATAAGCCTTGGATCAATATCAAAATAGGTCATTTTATGTTTTTAGAAAAGTCATTCTTCCGAGTAGAGATGCCGCTTTGCAGACTCTGCGCTGGGTCCGTAAAGAACTATTTCACAAAAAATGTTTTTAAGGCAGCATAAAAGTGCCAATTCAGTGGAAATTAACAAGTTTTCAACTAACTTGCTACAGTAATTAAAAAAAAAGTCCAATAATATGGGAGTAGCTTTGGTCTCACTGCGGCCCCAACCTACAATCTAAAAAGGAGGTGGTGCACAGGGGCGTAGCGAGGCTCCAAGCCATGGGGGGGGGGTGAATTTTAATGAAATGCCGACTAGTCTTCAGAATTTGCCGACTGCATCAAAAAATAAATCTATATACATATATAAAATAGGATGTATGTATGTTTGTATTTATGTCCGTTATAGATTGGTTTCTTATGAGATCTTCAGGGTAGACATAGTTCAAACCAGAGATGGTTCCATTCAAGGTTTTATCTCCATACTCCCACAGGAACGGGGTTGCGAACGGAAACCTAGAAACTACTGAACAGGTTTCAAAAATTCTTTCGCCATTGCGATGTCACATAATCCCACAGTAAAAAAAACTTATATTTTATATCCACATTCCTACGAAAGTGGAAGAACGAGAAAGGGAACCTTAAAACTACAGACTCGGGCAACACCGGATGGCTCAGCTAATAAATAAATAAAACTATTTAAAAACGTAAAAGTGTTCATTTCACAGAAATTCATTTATCAACATAAAATCAGTTCATAATTGCAATATACCTTACGATATAACAACAAAAAAATTAAAAGTATTTATAAGAAATAATATTACAATATAGTATTTGGTATGAGTGTTGTGCTCAAGTTGAGAATTTGTACTTCGATTTTGAACAGAGAGATGTTGCAAGAAATATACAAGTGTAGTGCCCAAGTTGAGAATTGTTCGTCAATTTTTTAACAGAAAGATGTTCCAAGAAATATATACAAGACACTTTTTAAAATGATAGTTTTATTTTATTATTTATTAGGACTTCATATCACTATTGACTACTCTTCACTGAGGACTATTTAAGACTGACTTTTTGAGCAACGTTCAAAAAGATGTCCCAGTCCGATTCACTCATTTTGCTTCACATTACATAGAACTAAATATATGTATACACGCGAAACGTTTGCCACACCCACAACACAAGAACGAGATTATGGTAAGTTAAGAGGAAACGAAATATGAGAGGTATACTCAAGTGTGTATTTTATCTCCTCAGCATTATTAGCTGTGGGTACGATCGATTGTTGAAGAATGTTTATCCTTGGTGTCCATTTTGCTTTATCAGCATTAACCAGCATTGTGGGTATGATAGCCACACTGAGTATAGAATTTAATCATGAAATGTACTCGTATGTATGTATCTACATATGTACTTATTTATGACCATGGGATTGGGAATAAGAAAAGCAAAAGTGTGAGATTGTGTGAGCGGCAAAGTGACGTGTGGAATTTGAGGGCATAACATGAGAAAGAGCACATATTCTTTGATTTTACTCTTTAAAAATTTTATCATTATTCAAAAAAAGTTCATCAATCGGAATTTAAACTCCAACTCTCCGGTGTTTTAATAATGCCCATTTGTTGACGACCTCACTAGGTTGAATATTATCAACAACATCCTTTGAGGAATATAGAAGCATTAATGAATTTAGCCTATCACTACCCATCGTCGTACGCAAATAATTAAGAACTATTTTAAGTTTACTAAATGACCGCTCACAAGAAGCCGACGTCACAGGAGCAATTAACATGTAGCAAACTAGTTTAAAGGCTAACGGAATCACATATCTTAATTTGAATACTTCTTTGACAATATCACCGAAATTTGAGCATTTCTTACAAGTAAAAAGAAGAATTTGCAGTTCCAATAAGTAGCAGTCCACATCTTCAAAAAAACCGATCTAATTCTATAATAGATTTTAACTTGCGAAATAAAAGTTTGAAGAACCATTTTCAACTCTTTTCTATAAAAGGTTTCCAGATCAAATATAAAAGCAGTTTCAGAATTTTCATCAATTCTCTTTGGTAACCGACGCGTTCTATGATGTTTCAAAAAATCGTTTTCCGGACTTATCTTTAGTTTTTCAGCAAATGAAGAAGAAGCATTTAATTGAATGTCATCATCGTTCATTTCTTGAAATAACTCCAATGTGCTTCGAATCAGTAATGAAGCGTCAAAAACGTTTAACTCTTCCGCCTCTAGACTTTCGGTCAAATTTTTAACTTTAAACATGACATTTTTGCAAAAATATAACGAACTAATAAAATCAAAATCTAAGATTTTTTTCAAAAGTCCAGAAGCAGAGGTACGACTATTGTTATCAAAAGATCTGGCATCGCTTTTTATTCCTTCCAAAGCATTTACAATGCCTTCAAAGGATATCCACAAAGCTTTTACTGTTTCAGCTCTAGCAGTCTATCGAGTTTTTGACAAATTTTTCAATTGCAAGGAGTTTTCAATGTTTTTGAATTTTTCTTGCATACACTGAAAATGTTTTGTACTACCATAGAAAAAAACAAACAATGCTTCCAAAGTTTTAAAAAACTCTTTGATCAGCACGCTTGAATTGCATGCTGTTTCACCGAAAATATTTCTACGATGTGCTTGACATGGAATGTACGGGATTTTCTTACCACATTTTTCTGACAATTTTCTCTGGGTACCATTATACTTCCCGGACATATTTTTGGCAAAGTCATAGGATTGAAATACAATATTCATCACAGAAATACCTACTGATTGAAGTGTAGATATGATTTTTGTGCCAACTCTTCTCCAGTCTTCTTTGTCAAAACGACATCCATTTCCAAAAGGCGTTCAATAGGAACAGGTTTCTCTTCGGTTTGGACTAAGTATCGAATGTTGACAGCAAGTCGATCTTGATGCGATGAGTCAGGGGTTGTGTCAACCATTACAGAAAAAATACCAGCTTTATTGATCTCATTCACGATGATTTTTTGAGTTTTAGTACCCAAGAGATCAATAAATTCATTTTGGGTAGTCGGACTAAGATACGTCACACCTCGCGGCCTTTTTGAAGACCCGTCCAACCACTTTTTCATTAATGGGCAATGTCGTGAAATCAGTAAAGTGATTTGTCGAAAATTTCCATCGTCCTCATCGGACTCTAAGTAAAACCATCGTCCTCATCGGACTAAAAGTAAAAAAAAAAAACAAAAACCGGTTCCCAGACGAGAATAAAGTAGTATTGGTACAATTTTTTGTGTAAGCCCAGTGCTGAGATCCGAATATAAAGTGGGGCTAGTGAAATTTTGTGAATGAGTGCGTGCACCAGCTTGTGGGGTGGTATCAATGTGTTAGTGTGGTTTTCCCTCTTGTTCTTTAAATTCTCTAAGGTTGAGACAAAAACGATTCCATTCGTGTCTTTCTGGTTGAGATCACTCGAGTCGGCATGGCAGTCGGGAAATCTACTTTGTTTTTCTACCTTAATTTGCCGACTTGTTATTTTTTTTTTGCCAAAAAACGACTGTCACAAACACTTCCATTCGTGTCTTTTTGGTTGAGTTGACTTTACTCGACAAATCTACTTTGTTTTTCTTCCTCGATTTGCCGACTCGGAAAAATCGTGGGGGGGTTTTACATTATACACAATTGCTAAAAAAATTTAACAAAAATATGTTCCACAGGAAATGCATTTTTTCATTTAATTTGTCGCAGTACCTACTCTGTTTTTTTACAAAACATGATAACAAAATACATTTTATTCACCTATTCACCCTGTTTTTTATAATTTCTTAAAAAAAAATTACACGCCTTGCTATTCAACACAAATATTAACAGCGGTATGCTTGTGGAGAGACTTGAGAAATGGGTGGAGAGGAAAAATATTCTTTCAAATCTCCAAGCCGGAAAGCACTATTCTACTACAGACCAGATATTTACACTATCTTCGATCGTCAAATCCTTCCAAGCACGGAAAAAGAAAGTCTACACATTGTTTGTAGACTTTAAAACTGCCTTCGATCGAGTGAATCGTAACGCGTTTCTATATAAGCTTTCACAGCTAGGTATCTCTTCAAAATTCCAACATGTAACTAAAGAAATAACAGAGTAACAAAAGTAGCGGTATGGAATGTCTCAACTTTTTCTGATTGGTTTGAGACGAATACTGGAGTTAAGCAAGGTGGTCTTCTCAGCACCCTACTGTTCTCTCTATTTATCAATGATATAGTTGAAAGTATACCTGGAGGAATAAGGATAGCCAATACGGTAATAAATGTTTTATTAAACACCGATGATCTCGTAATTCTGTCAGAATCACCCGAAAACCTACAGTTGATGATTAATCGATTAGCAACTTACTGCAACTTACTGTGGATGGGCGTTGTACTATTCGGGTAGGCTCTGATTGGTGCCAACTTGGCGGCGCCCAGATGCTGTAACTTATAGTACACGTCAACTGTGCTTACTATACCTCCAAGCGGTATCCACTGGGACCTGGGATGCTCCGTCCAGAGCTGACCTGCTAAACTAGTAAGTGCGAGTGTTGATAAGGGAATCCGGAACAAAGAATTGTGATCGATCAACACTATAATTGCTCTGCGAACAATGACTGACTGCACGAATCTCAGTGGTCTACGAGAGCTTTCGTGTAAATGTCCCAGCGGATGAATTCGAAGGACAGAATCAACGGTGGACTTCAGCAGCCATAAAAGCAGAAACCCCTGAAAGAGCTACTCCAACATATTTGGTTTAAAGGTCTTTTGGGGTCTTTCAATACTAGGACAGGGTATTGAAGTAGAGATGGTGGCGGACGAGCTCCTGGTGAGCCAACGGCAGCACTCACACCCCTGCAGCAGGGTACTGACTCTGGATACTCCAGCCCTTTGTGTCCGAAGGGATTCAAAAGGACCTGGCCCTCCAGGTTGGGGGTTGTGCGTAGGGTTAACTACCCAACCACGTAAAAAAAGCCCAGTTCCGAAACAACAAACAGCCTCGGATAACGATAATGATTTCAAAGTTGACGACCCATGCAAACGAAAAAAGGACAACGACCTCCGGATCTGCACTTGGAACGTAAGATCTCTTAACGGACTAGGTGCAGCTGGAGAATTAGCGGACGCCCTGGACTGCTGCAAAGCAGACATAACCGCCATCCAGGAAGTGCGATGGAGTGGACCGGGCATAAAGAAGATGAAAAACTGTGACATATACTATGGCGACTGCTACAAACAACAGAAACAACGCTTATTTGGATTCGGATTTGTCGTTAGAGGAAGGAGGTGATTAGCCAAAATCCAGTCAATTAGCGTATAATGACCATCCGCATCAGGGCTAAATTCGCCAACATTAGCCTAATATGCGCCCATGCCCCATACGAGCTCCTCGAAGAAACATATGAGCAGTGCCTTTGACACGACGTGAAAATCGTTCTTGGCGATTTTAACGCAAAACTAGGGAAAGAGGACATCTTTGGAAATACAATCGGTAAGCATAGCCTCCACGACAAAACCTCCGAAAACGGACTGAGGCTGATCGATTTTGCTGCGGGGCTAAATCTTGTTGTAAGTAGTACACGCTTCCGGCATCTCAAAATTCATAAAGGTTTACATGGCGATCCCCAGATCAATTAACCGTCAACCAAATTGACCATGCTGCGATCGACGCAAGGCACTCTTCCAGAGTGTTAGATGTCCGAACTCTCCGAGGGGCCAACTTTGACTAGGACCACTACCTTGTTGTAGCCAATGTTCGAATGAGGATATTTTGTTCACGACCAGCACGAACTAACGCTGTGAAGAGATATGACTTCGGAAAGCTACAATCGCAAGAGATTGCCAACGCCTTTTCCAATCGAGTGTCCGTTCAATTATCCTTGAATCCCATGCCGCCAGCATTAAGCATTGAAGACCAGTGGCAGCACTGCCAAGAAGCCATCAAAATCGCTGCCTCTGAGGTTCTGGGTTTCACCCGGCCACCAAAACGAAACCCATGGTTCGATGAAGATTGTAGGCAGGCAAATGCAGCCAAGCAAAGAGCACGACAAATGCTTTTGCAAACACGAACGAGGGCTGCTTACGATCGGTATAACGAGATTTACAAGGAGAGAAGAAGGGAAGAACACCGACTTCTCAAAAAGAAAAAGAAGCAGCATGAGAAGCGCTTGTTTGAGGAAATAGAGAGGCAGGGAAACATAGTTATAGAGTCACAGTCACTACTGAGGATCTGGAAAGATCATTTCTGCAGAATGCTTAACGGCGATGAGGACACAAATTCCGCTGTCAGGCAGACTGCCCCATTCAGCCTGGACGATGATCAAGAATGCCGTCCTCCCGACCTAGAAGAAGTTAAGCTTGCTATATGCAAACTTAAATCAAATAAGACTGCAGGTGCAGATGGCCTTGATGCCGAACTTTTCAAGGCAGCTGGAGATCAGTTGGAAAGGAGCATGCACCAACTGATCTTCATGATATGGTCGGAAGAAAGCATGCCCGATGAATGGAACCTCAGTATCGTATGCCCGATCCTAAAGAAAGGAGACGCTCACAACTGCGCCAATTATAGAGGGATAAGCCTCCTTAACGTCGCTTATAAGATCTTGTCTGCTGTAATATGTGAACGTCTGAAACCTTTAAAACTTTATTTTGTAATAATTGTAGGTTCTTTTTATTTCAAAAAGCTACTTTAGCCCATATTGGACATCCATATTGCATAAAAATAGCTTTGTGAATAAATATCTTTTTTCATTTGTGAGAGCAGATTTTTGATTTATAAAAGGCTAAAGCATCCTTATTGCAAGAACATATTTTGAGTATCTTCTAGACCTTTATCATTGGCTTAAAAATGATTGAAAACTAGATTGTGTTTTGAGAACTTTCAAACTAGTTAGAATGTTTCGTCGCATGTTTTTCGAGACTTCCATTCTTTTCATTGTTTTTGATCTATTTGACTATTCTTAAAAGAAAAAAATAGTAAACTAGTTTTTGGGTATCCTTTCTCTTTTTCTAAACCCCTTTGTACATTGTTTTTTCTTTTGTATTTTTGAGTGCTAATATCGCTGTTTTCAAGGATGGTCTAAATTTAAACTTAATTTCAAAACAAAAAACCACTTAGTTTATGTGCATTTCCTTCATAATGTTTTACGTTTCTTAGTTATAAAAAAACCTCATAAAATGACGAGATAAAAAACAGTTTGAAACTAGTTAAATAACTACAAAAACCCAATGCAAGCTCTGCACAAAAGAGTTAAAATCATTAGAGAGAAGAAGCAAAAGGTTTTCACACCAATTTGTCATCGAAACACCACAAAAATTAGATTTAAATATAAATCAGCCATCAACCAAGTAATTTTTTTAACTGTCTAAAATATTGAGATCCTGGGATTGACATATCTGAATCCCGAAATCCCGGGATTGAAAAAACATTTCGGGATTGCAATCCCTACTCACAGTATATAGAATGTTATTGGTAACCGAATACGTTTAATCTGCAAGTTTATTTCTTAAATACCTTATATTATTTACAATTATACAAACAATTATAGTATACTTAATTGTACCTACACATATTAATATTATGTTTGATAACCAGCCTGACGGCTAAGCCATAGCTATAAAATACATGTATTATGTTAACTTGATGAAATAATGGATAAATAAATGAATTTGTTACTTGCTTACTTACTCATTAACAGCGGTAACAGTAACCGCGTTTCATTATCAAAATGATCCTATCCTTATCAGATCATGATAATAAAACAGCTTTAGATCATCATATTTTTTATTATTTCAAGTTGGTAGCTGTGTGAAATTCGTTTTTTTTTCTAAAATGACATTTCAAAAGAGTTGCAGAGTTTCCCTATGAACATTTTCTTTAATGGTTATTTTTTGCTCTTTATTTAAAACAAAAATGATACTTATGCATTTTGTCAAATATACATTTTTTTGGCACTTATTTTAAATAATTTCACTGCCCCGTGCAGTGTCGGGTTAGAATAGCACTGCAGCGCCTCCCCGCTTGTCGTAAAAGGCGACTAAAGGAACAATCATATCTAGACGACTAACATCAAAGTGAGTCTAGCGACACACATACCACCTAAAAACTCTCCCCAAGTATGCATGCAGATCCCGGGGTTTACACGACTGGAGATCACCGGTGTAGTAAAAGGGAAATCAAACTCATTAAATGGAGCATGCATGTGTCGAAAAGGATGAAAGAAAAATTTTTGAAAAATTTTGAGCATTATGGAAGTACTTGCAAACATAAGAAGCACTACCCCGCCAGGCAGTTCCATTGCTATGCATGGAGCTGATCCTGGACCGAGCAGCAATGTTCGGGTCAGAGCTATACGGATTCCGGGGGCTAGCAAAGTAATGCGACGAGTTGGACGAAAATTTAGAGTCGCGAGTTGGAACGTTGGAAGTATGACTGGAAGAAGTCTCGAACTCGAAGAGATGATGAGAAGGAGGCGAGTGGACATCTTGTGTGTTCAGGAAACGAAATGGCGAAACACAGCAAACAAAGCCCGTTTCTTGGATGCAAAGACCAAGGCTTACAAGATGTTCTACTATGGAACAGAACAAGGTAGGAACGGAGTCGGTATCATCCTTGACCAAAGTTTATGTAACAGCGTGTTGACCATTTTGAAGTCCAGTGACCGTTTGATGTCTCTTAAAATGGTGATGGAAGGAAAGGTCTGGAATATAATCAGTGCATATGCTCCCCAAATAGGGTGTGAGCAGGAGGAAAAAGATGCATTCTGGCTTGATTTTCATAACCTACTTAAGAACATCCCAAAAGAAGAGTATTTGTTTGTTGGAGGAGATTTGAATGGACATGTCGGAAAGACAAACGAGGACTATGAAGACTGCCATGGAGGTTTGGGATTCGGCACCAGGAACACTCCTGGTGAAGATATTCTAAATATGTGCAAGTCATACGGTCTAATCGTACTAAATACCATGTTCATCAAACAAGACCGACACCTTATCACTTACAGCAGTGGAGGAAATGAAACCCAGATTGATTACCATTTGGTAACCAATTACATGAAATCTCGGGTGAAAGACTGCAAAGTGATACTAGGAGAAGCTGCCGCTCAACAACACCGTCTTCTTTTGACAGAATTTTTTACGGATGCGGTGAAGGAAGTCAAACAAACAAAGGCTCCTGGGAGAATCAAGTGGTACAATCTGGAGAAAACCAAAGGACAGCAATTCATTTCGTATATGCAAAGTCAGCTGTGTAATACCATCGACGCAGTTTCAAATGCAATCACGGCACAAAATATGTGGGATCGCCTACAACGAACCTGCTTAGAGAGAGCCAAATCACTGTTAGGAGTCTCAAAAGGACACCACCAACAAGCTAAAGAAACCTGGTGGTGGGATGATGAAGCTAAAGCAGTGATTAGAAAGAAGAAAGCAGCTTTCCAAGCTTGGTCGAAGTGCCCCTCAAGAAATACAAATGAAAAAGCGCGTTTCAAAATGGAATACAAGAGCTGCAGAAAAGAAGCGAAGAAAAAGTGCGCCCAACTTCAAGCAAAAAGCACGGAGGGCCTGTATCGAGAGCTGGAAGAGATTTCTGCCCCAGCTGCTGAAGCAAATCAGGCAATCCAAGAGCTAAGACAAAGCAACTTGAATAAGGGAGCAACCATTTTCAAAATAGCCGCTCAGAGAAGGAGAAATGCGCAGGAGATTCGTTCGCCGAAGTTCATCAATGATGCTCAAGGAGTGCTACTTGTGGATGACGACAAAATTCTTCACAGGTGGCGACAGTATTGTGATGATCTTTTGAATGAACAGTTTCCTCGGCGCCACTTTCCAACAGCTGCACCTAACTTTACGGAAGTATCCGACGTCACAGTCGAAGAAGTTAGGGAGGCAGTTAAGAACTCCAAAAAAGGCAAAGCGATTGGGCCAGACGAGGTACCATATGAGTTTTGGAAAAATATGGGAGACATCGGGTTAAGATGGCTCACGATTCTCATCTCCAAACTTATAAGAGGTGACAGTTTGCCTAATCAATGGAGGGAAAGTTTTCTTCTTCCAATGTACAAGGGAAAGGGAGATACCAGAAGCTGTGACAACTATCGTTCGATCAAGTTGATGTCCCACACTATGAAGATCGTTGAGCGGGTTTTAGATAGCCGACTGCGGAAAATAATAAGGCTGTCTGATGACCAATGCGGGTTTGTCGCGGGTAAGTCAACTACAGACGCAATCCAAAGTATAAGGATCATTATGGAAAAACACCGAGATGCCTTAGAGGATTTGCATATTGTGTTGGTTGACTTCGAAAAGGCATTCGATCGACAACCACGAGATCTGATATGGGTGGCCCTCAGACACCGAGGAGTTCCTGAAGCCTATGTGCGAATAATTATGGACATGTACGAGGGAGCAGTTACAAAAGTGAGATGCCCAGCTGGAGTCACCGAAGATTTCCAAATAACAGTAGGTGTACATCAGGGGAGTGTCTTGAGTCCACTGCTCTTTATTGCTGTTCTGGATTATTTGCTCGAAGGAAAAGTAACGGACAATAAAGTACAACAATTATTCTTTGCTGACGATGGAGCCATCATAAGCGAGGATCCTACATCCCTGCAACGAGCACTTGACGTTTGGATTGATGTTCTGGAAGGAAATGGGTACCGTATTAGCGCTAAAAAGACTGAATACCTGTGCTGCCCTTTTTCTGATCCAGACAAGCCTATTCCAGACATTTATTTGAATGGAAATGTGCTTCTAAAGTGTAAAAAGTTTAAATATCTGGGATCTATGATCAATAGTGAAGCATCTTGTGATGACGACATCAATCATCGAGTAAGCGTAGGGTGGATGAAGTGGCGAGAAAACTCCGCTATCTTCTGTGATCGAAAAATGCCCCCTAAGCTGAAGGGAAGACTCTACACAGCAGTTGTCCGTCCAGCTCTGACATACGGTTCACAATGTTGGACAATGTACAAAAAGTATGAGAGCAAATTGACGGCAGCCGAAATGAAGATGCTTCGGATGACAGCAGGAGTAACAAAGCTTGATCGAATTAGAAGTACTAAGATCCGTGGAAGCCTTCATGTCAAAAGTACCATCTTGGACAAAATTCAGCACGACCGGCTCAGTTGGTATTGTCATGTTCAAAGGAGAGATCCGCAGAACCCCGTCAAAAAGGCAATATCGTACAACGTTTCAACAAACTCGCGACGAAAAAGAAAAGGCAGGCCAAAACACTCCTGGTACAAGCAAATGCAAAAACAACAGCATTTGGTTGGCCTCAGACATGGAACAATCCAAAACCGGGAGGCTTGCCGACGATTTCTGAGGTCAACGCGGCGTACCCCACAGGCGGATCACTAGTGTGAAGCAGAAAAGTGGGAGAGTTGTGATCGCTTCAAGATCACTACTCGTAACGCCAAAAATGGAAAAGAAGATTTTAAATAATTTCACTCATATGTGCTTTGATTTGTAAAACTTTCTCATTATTTCATGATTTATATAAAAAATAAATAAATGTGCAGCTATCAATCTAAAATATATTTCATTTCACACAAATAAAAACGTTATTGTGGTAATACTGTTGTTATTGGAAATAATGGAAGTGATACCAACGTTTGCAATGGAAAATCTCCTCTTGTGTGAAACAGAAGAACTAACTTTTGGATAACAAAAATAGATCCAAACGATAAGCAGAATTTCGCTTTGTTGTTGCGACACTAATAAACCCATGATCTGATCTGGATCAGATCAATACAAAAACGCACCTAGTATCATTAAAGTCAACCTACCACCATCGAATCACTATCGGTTTTTATTTAACAATGAAAGACTCACCTGCATAAAGTAGGGGCAGTATGTTAAAGATGATAATAAGTGGTAGAATAGCACGAGTAAGTTTTTGAACATCAGCAAATGCGTTAGTCGCATTTCCACTAATTTTACGACAGAATTTTTTATTTTTGTCGAACAGCGTTGTTGATGGCTTTGGATTAAATAAATTGGAGTTACTAGTGGTGTAGATGTTAACGCTATGATTTGTGTTAATGTTTTCGTTATTGCATGGCGGCCATTTGCGGCAGTTAAAATTGTAGAGTTTCGTGCTTCGTTGTTGTCGATGTTCATGATGCAGCTGTTCGCTGTTATCCGGGGGCCACCTGTGTTCTTTGTTGCAGCAACACTGTTGTTTGGAAGATAATCGTGATGATTTAGTGGATTTTTTTGTTTTTGTTGTGCCTGATTGCAATAATGGGGATGATAGGAACTCGCGCGATGATGGAAAGTTTGATGATTGTAACCGTTTTGCATCAGCATCATTCCAATTTCGTTTTTCGTCGTATCTATCGAATGTTGCTGAAGTTGTGGCATTTTCAAATTGGCAACATTGGCAGCAGCATCCTGGCGTTTTTGATTTCTGGCAGGTTTTTGGCTTAAATTTGCACAGTAGACAGCCTCCGTCAGCAACGTTTGGACTGTCTTTCCTAAAGATATCAATTCGCTTTTGAAGGAAACGCGGTTTGTCAACGCCCGCCACAATGATATTGGCGTTGCATGTTGAGACATTGGTTTGGCAGCATTTAGCACAGTTTTTCGTTTTACTAGTTGTGGTATTAGCGGGTTTGGTTTTTGTGGAAGCGTTTTTCTCATCCCCATGTTTCTCTTCCTTGGAAGCGATAAAACTATTGCAATTTTTCCCATCTTTGTCGATGTTTTCATCCCCTCCCTGGCACACCACGAAACCGTTGGCTTTTGAAGAATATTCTTTGCATTGCTTGTAGTTCCCTGTATTAAAAATGTTGATTTCTTGCGAAGAACATGGAGCATGTTTTGCGGAATGTTCATTACTAGAAGATTTAATGTCGTCTTTAGAAAATTTAAAAGAAGATGAAGATGACGATGAAAGTTGCAAAAGATGAGATGTAGAAGTTTTAAATTGGAAGTTGTTGCTATCTCTCTCACTATCACCGAAGTTTGACAGTTGAGTTGTTGCTTTCTTAGTTGATCCAGCCAGATCTGAAAAATTGACCGGTGCTGCTGAAGAAGAGCGTTCGCTATGTTGATAATGGTGCTTCCATTTAGACTCTGGAAAGTTAACAAAGGAAACTTCACAATCATCGAGAGCATTGGCAGCAATGGAAGAAGCAGTCGTATCATCTTTTGGGACAGAGCTTTCGCTTTTTGGAAAACTGAAATAGTTTTCTTGCCACAAGCATGATTTTTCCGATGGAATATTATCTTTTGCGGCAATATCCTTTTGTTCGATGTACACGTTCGCTTTCTCGTTACAGTTCTCTTGGCCGGCGGTGTATGTAGACGCCGGCAAATGCTTGTTGATTGTAGTAGTCGTTTTCTTATCACACCTATAGATGATATTCGAAAAGAGGCCTTTGTGGTGTTCCAGCTCGTGCAAGGATTCTGTTGCGTTTTTCTTTTCCGTTGGTTTGAATTTAATTTTGTATTTGTTCGTGCTTTTATTATCTTTAACCGTTGACTGAAGGCTGAAGAAGTTTTGGGAAAGCTTTGAATATGTGAGTTTATTTTGTGCAAGCGTTTGGAGTTGCTTATGAGGGATGGCAACCGGCTCTCGTTCCTGTAAAAGTAATTTGCTATGCTTATGGTAGTACTCAGAACGGTTTGTTTGTTGACTTTTGCTGTCTTTTGTATAATACAATTGTAGTATCTGTGCTGCGGCCATGTTGTGCCCTATAAAAAGAAACAAACAAATCAATTTAATTAAAGATTTTATTTAAAAATGCTTAAAATAGTCAAATGCAAAAATTCTTGTTCTTCACTCAGACTATTAGAAAAAATAAGCACGACTGGGTCGCATGAACTTGCGATTGTGTGCTTTTGCAATGACAAATTCTTAAGGTTGAGTAAAAAGTTTTATTAAACGCTCTTATAATTGGTGGTGCAAATCTAAAAACGCCATTCTTTCACAGTTGCTAATGCATATAAATCCTAAAAATTTAATCAAAATCGTTAGAGCCGTTTTTGAGAAAAATAGGTATTATCATATCGGTTGTATGGCAGGTACCGTTATTCCAAGACTTAGAAACCCCATTCAAAAGACCGCCACCTCGCAGATCCTAACTGCAAATTTTGAAGAAAATCTTTCAAGCGGTTCAGGCTGTAGATCCATATACGGACATACAGACACACAGACAGACAGAATTGCAGGACCCACTTTTTTCGTATTCTCTATAATAGTAATGTCATGTTTAATTGTTATCTCAAATTTTTTTTCAGCACGGTTGCAAGACTTGGGTGCCGTGAAATAAGGTAGATGGTTATTAGATCGAATCAGCCTAACTCGACATTATTTCTATCTTAGTGGAAATAAGACCGATTTCATGTTTTCGACATTATATTGTAAAAAGTGTGAAACTTAAAGGATCCGTAAAAAGATACAAATTTAAAGTGCAACGCAAATCTGGTTTAATTGCTTGTTAGCTTTTATGGTTTACTATAGCCGTGTTTTATTGGGAATTTATATTCACTTCAGCAAAGCATCGCAAGACATCGCTCATGGAAAAACAACAATTCTAAAGTGAATAGCGTAAGTGGACAAAAAACTCACTTGCAGAAGCGAACAACAGGGATGGTTGGTAAATGGAGTTTATGGAATAGAATTGTATAAGTGAGTACAGCGTTTTATTGAGCACCTAAGTGAAGTGAATATAGAAGTCCCCAATAAAACACGGCTTATGAATTATGATTAGCACAAAGATATCCGAAATATTAACTTATTAGAAAATGAAAGAAGTCAATCTGTTTAATGTAAATTGAAACGTAAACTTTCAATTGCGATTTTTAAAAAAATGGAAATATCGTACATGTCAAACCTCAAACCAGTTCTCGACCGACCGACGATGTAAGAATTTGCTTGATCCTTTTGGTAATTTCAAAGCAATAACTAATTCTCTTGTTAAATAAATGCCTCAAACACACATCTAGTAGGCCGAAGTGTACGAATAAGCCATATGAAAACAATTCTTAAGTAATATCAGCCTAGTGTCGTGTTTTATAAGGCTTTCGCGTGATATTAACATGGCCCGCAAAAAAAAAACATAGAAACTTCTACCAAAATGGTAGTTGTTTCTTGTTTGATATCATAGCATTCAAACAGTGTTGTGTAATGTGTACTTGAAAATTGTTGATGTATTGAAGGTACTGAAACTACATATTTTAACAAATTGAGGAATTTTAAAACAAATGGTCTCACAGAAAAAACCGTGCACTGTAGAAGAACCTTTGTCATTGGGCTTTTAAGTTCACTGATGAAAAAAGCTTTTTATGAAGCTGCATTCAAATACAGCTTTAGCTAATATTAAAACCATTTTATTTTTATGTTCAAAATGTTATCAACATTAAAAAGCATTTTTCCTTGAGAGAGCTTAATCTAAAGGAAAGCTTCAGGAGCTTGCTTTCTCGTTGAACTAAGTAACTACTTATAATTCATAACTGAAATTGTACGCTTTGAAATTAAAATTAAACCCAAAGAGCATATATAACCACTTGAGAGCAGAAATGGTGTTTCTCAATTTTTCAATTTCGGTTTTAACACCAAAAAACAGAAAAATGATATTTTATCTGAATAAAAAGGATACCGTTATTTCTTCTTTTATAATGTACAAGTACATATGTATGTATGTAGGTAAGTAGAAAATGACAACACATTTTTTCTGCACTGAACTTTTTCTAAAACAGAAATGTCGTAACCCACTTATCCACAATACAGGGTGTCCCGTAATTTGTATTACATACTTTGGGATGTGATTCTTGGTCATATTCTAAGAAAAAAATTGTTATACAGCAAAGTCCGTTTCTCGACTTTGACATCACTTTTTGACAATTTAAGAAAAGGCTAGCTTTGGTGTACCCTCCCCTGTGTTACATTCGATTTCTCTGTCAATACTGATGGCAGAGGCCTAATTTTAGACTTCATTTTCTGTAAAAATAATAATCTTTAAATCTGTATTTAAATAAGGCTCTTATAGACTTAGGGTTGCCAGATTTTCAGATTTTTTAGGAGTTCAAATTTTTCCCCAAGCAAAGTTTTTATTTAAGGGTCATTTTCTTCAGAAAATCGCTGTTAAACATAGAGTTTCTTTATTTTTTACAGATGAACAAAACAATAATAAAAAAAAATTATTGGTAAGTACATTTACAAGCCCATACATTTTATTATACTTGAAAAATCTAAAACAGGAAAAATCTTATTTTGGGTTTTTTGCAACAGCTTGCTATGGGAGTAGTTTTCCAAGAATTGATTGCTTAAAGGTAATATTCGCTTTGCACTGACGAAAAGGGTAAAAAGTGTGTTTGACCTGCTATTAAAATCCTAATTGGATTCCCTCTTCTCAGGGAGATAATAGTTTGGGGTTTGAATATGCAATGGTATTTACCCATAATGTATAAATCGTATAAATGAATAAGAAAAATTTTTTCATCAGTCTATCAAAATAAGTCACGATTGCAATTCTTGGAAATGCCTTCATTTACGCAAGAAGAACACGCAGACATTTTATTCGTATATGGGTTTTGCGCCGCCAAAATGACACCAGTCAGAGCCTTCCCGAATGTAACACGCCCTACCAATACCAAAGAAGAATACCTACGCAGACATTTTATTCGTATATGGGTTTTACAATGGAAATTCAAGAAGAGCACAACGAAGATACCAGGAACTTTATCCTAACAGATCAAAATGATCTTGGAAATACCTTTCGAAGGCTTCGAGAAACTGGATGAGTATTAACTGCAAGACCTAACACAGGAGTTGCAACCATAAAAACAGTTTCAGTCGATGAAAGTATACTGGCAGCTGTTGAAATCGATTTTTCCATTAGCATAAGACGCTTGGCACTTTTTATCCTTTTCATCAGTGCACAGTCAAAAAAATACCTTAAAGCAATTCTTGTAAAACTACTCCCATGGCAAGCTGTAGCAATAAAAGTCCGTAAAAAACCTAAAATTGGAATTTTTTTCCTGTTTTATTTTTCCATGTTTCATAAAATGTATGGGTTATTGAGTGCACTTATTAATGAGTTTTCTTTTATTATTGTTTTGTTCATCTGTAAAAAATAAAAATAGGCTTAAAGTCAAAACTTGGCTTGGGGAAGAAAATTTTAACATCATTTAAAAATCTGGCAATCCTTGTACAATCTTGTATGTTTGTATGTAAAAAAAAAATCTGTCTTAATTTAATTTTAAATTGATTTTTATTATTTTATCTTTTTACAATTTGGTTGTCTGTCCACGTTGGCTGCACTCTATCTATTATCTAATGTGCTCCCCACAGAGTAGATAATACAGAGTATCCACTTCCACCCCTTCAACGAAACACCCGCAAAAAATTTTTCAATATGGCGTCCTATTTCTGGGTTTGAGGCTCTGTGCTCACTAGTATCAACTGTAAAAACTTAACTAAACGCCTGCATCGGTATGAAATTTTTTACTAATTTTTGACTTTTTCAGTGAAATACTGGTCAAAATGTAAAAAAAAGTTAATTTCTGCAACTTAAATTCATTTTTCTAAATTCTAGGCTGTATGAAAATTAAAATTATCGATTTTTTTTGCAACCAAAAAAAAAATTTTTTACTTTTCAAACTCAACTGACTTTGATCTGTGGGAAGTGAAGGCCAGTGCGGGCATCCGGGTGCGGGCATCCGGTTTAGTTTAGCTTGTACGCACTACCTTGCTGAAGTGGACTCTCTGGTTCTACTCTGTGGTGCTCCCTCTACCACGAACTTAATAAATTCAATATGAAAACTAAATCAAAATGCTACTAACTTCACTTTCCTTAAGGTCGCATCACAATAAGCCTGTATGCTACACGCTTTTCCTTTTATTAAATAATGAAATGATGAGCTACAACTGTAAGCATTATATAATAAGGCGGGCCGACGTGAGCGTGAACTTTAGTAGCATACACACACGCATGTATGTATATATTTATTTAGCATCAGCTATTAATTATTTACAATAGTAACTATTAATAATCTATATAGGTATCTTATGAAAAGTTTAACAAAAATTTATTTATATTCATAAAATAACTAGTTTTAATGATTTTATTAGCTATAATTGGCTTTCACATGCGTAACTAGTTTTCTTTTAAAAGCGATCACATTATTTTCGGATTTTAAATCACTCGGCAAGGTATTATATAACTTGAAACCCTTATACAATAATACATTTTGAGATCTTGATGTTGTGCAAAATGGTAATCTAAAATTTCCACCACTTCTAAGGTTATATGGCTGTACATCGGCAACGTAAACTATTTGACTAGATAGATATCTTGGTAACATATTGTTTTTGATTTTGAATATAAAAAATAGCACATTCATTATTATTCTTTGATTAATTGAAAGCCATTTTAAAGTATTTAACATATACTGTATATGAGTTAGTCTGTTACACATCAGAATACATCTCATTCCTCTGTTTTGTAGTTTTTGTAACCTATTAATCATTTGATTGGGTCCTAAGAAAAGTATCGTTGAACAATATTCGAAGTGTGGTTTTATCATTACATTATATATTCTTATTGCACATACTAATGAAATTTTGCGCCTGATCCTTTGGAAGAACCCGATTTTTTTAGCAATTTTACTGCACACATAATTTAAATGAGCTTCAAAATTTAATTTCTTATCTAAAACCACCCCTAAGTATTTTATCTCATCAACTTTCTCAATTATTTCTCCATTACTTATAATATTTATATCTGAAACACCATTTATTATAATTGCCTTTGTTTTGTTTGTGTTCAGCTTCAATTTATTCATTTTTAAATAGACCCCTACTCTATCCAGATCAGCATTTAGTTGATTGATGCAGTCATCCGCTGAATTTCCAGTAACATACAGCAACGTATCATCCGCAAAAAGCCTGGTTTTAGCATGCTGCAGCACCTTCTCCAAATCGTTTATGTAAATGATGAAAAGAAGAGTTCCCAACACTGCTCCTTGAGGTACACCCAACGTTACATCTAGGACACTCGAAAAGTCATCAGATATCTTTGTTCTTTGAGTTCGATCTGACAGATAACTTTTGAACCATTGTAGTTCTCCTCCTCTTATTCCGTATTTCTCCAATTTTAGCACAAGTATATCCCGATCTATTGTCTCGAACGCCCTTTGCAAGTCCAGAAAGACAGCAACAACCACTTTTTTGTCCTTTATTTCTGTTTTCCATTCCGTCACAACTAGATTTAGAAGTGATTCACAACTATGCTGCTGCCTAAATCCTGATTGGTAGTCCGTCAAAATATGGTTAGTTTCCATATAAGCTTGTAGTTGCCCGTGAACAACTTTTTCTAAAATTTTACTTTCCGTTATTAGCATATTGACCGGTCGAAACTCCGCGGGATTTAATGTCTTTTTGACCTTTTCTATTGGCACAACCGATGATTGTTTCCAATGATGAGGGAAAATACCATTTCGTAGAGATTCGTTTATGACTCTTAAGAAAGAAGGGCCAATAATGTCCAAAGCACACAGTATCATTTTAGACGACAAACCGTTTAAGTCTCTTTTATTATTCATATTTTTAAGAATACTACTTAATTCGCTCATATTAACTAATTTAAACTTAAAGGATAATTCATCATTATGATTCACCAGATTTTTATATTGTACGAAAGGTATTTTATCATTTATCTCCTCTACACTTTTAATGAAAAAATAGTTAAGCTTATTAGCTATCCCCTTTTTACACTTAATTGATTCACCATCACAGATTATTTCTCCCACTTCATTCTTCTCTTCTCTAAGCACAAGTGTTTTAATCGTCCTCCACATTGATTTTTGATCGGTAGCTTGGTCTATTTTTTTTGTAATGAAATTATTTTTAGCACATTGAAGCTCATTCGCATATTTATTTCTGTATATCTTATACCTGTTCCAGTCACTACTATTATTTGACCACACGGCTATCCGATGAAGTTGAACTTTCTTTTTCTTCATGCTACGCAAGTTATTATTGAACCAACAGAAATTCTCACTTCCAACAATTGTTTTATGAAACATCATTTTTTCTAAAGCAGACTTTACTATACAACTTATCGATACTGCTAAATCATTCACCGCAACATTACTTCTGAAACTTGAGGCTCCACCATTCAATAGCTCTCTACGAAAACGGTCTTCTTTGAATAACAATGATTTTATCACCTTTTTACTACGATTCTCTTTAACACTACTAGTTTCGATGTTGATTACTAGTGATTCGTGATCACTTATTTTAAATTCCGCGTTTACTTTCGCACTTACATTTTTACCGTTAGTAATTACATAGTCTATCAAAGAAGAAGAGGTCTCTGTAACACGCGTCGGCTCAGTAACTATTTGTTTTAATGAAGTATCCGAAAGACTTTCATAAATACATGTTTTGTATGTCCCGTGTGAAAACCAATCTATATTAAAATCACCCATTATAATTACTTCAGTATATTCGGCACTCACAATATCTTCAATCTTCTCTCTAAAAAAATCACAAAAAACATTTTCAGGAGAGTTTGGGGATCTATAGACTCCAACCAAAATGATATTTCTGTTCTTTGAATACACTTTGATAACTAACCACCAAATCATTTTACCAATTGCTATATTAACAATTTCTTGAACTTGCCATTCGGGCTTTATGAAAAAAACTACTCCTCCCGTATGCTTCGATATACTATCGCATCTAACAACGTTATAATTGTTTATTTTTATTTCCGAGTCTTGAACGTCAGATGTAACATGCGTTTCCGTGGCACAAATAAATTCAAAACTATTTTCTGATATTAACACTTCTAATTGAGCAATGTTCGTTTGCATTCCCCCTATATTTAAACATAAGCACTCAATTAATTTATTTGATTGCTAATATATTATTCTTTCGTTCTCCATCTTTAATTTTCTTTGCAGCGTAGGGCAACAACTATCTCTGCAATCATGGTTAACGTCAATTTCACTCAGGCTTAGCCTCTCTTTTGTCTTTTTACAATTAATGCACTTCTTATTTTCACTTTTGCATTCTTTGAAAGTATGACCCTCTTCCCCACATTTAGCACATACCTGGCAGCTCTGCTTACACACTGTTGATCTATGGTTGAATCCCCAACATTGAAAACATCTTAACACCGTCAGACTTTCATACACTGGGCATCTATCCCACTCAATGTTCAATTTTTTTAATCCCATCACGTATTCGAAACCTTTTCCGTCTATCTCAACTATCGCATTATAAACCCGATTATTTTTAAATGACTTGTAAATTTTAACGCACTTCATTTCACTTCCTTCTAAATTGTTTTGTTTTTTTATTGCTTCAATTATTTTGTTTTCTCCCGTATTTTCACTCAATCCAGTAATCAAAATTTTAGGTAAACGCATTTTAGGCAAATGCACATCATAAGTTTCACTCATTTTCTCTTTTATTTCGCCAGCTAATTTTGACTACACCGCTGTGAACCACCAAAGCCCCCATCTCCAACAGCCGACTCCGAACTCGGCGCAGGCTCTTCTGCGGTTGAGCGGCCTCTATTATAATGAGCATCACCGGCAAGTTCAGCACAAGATGATCGAGATGGTCCAGGATTTGTATGTGTGGCACATAGAGCGCCATCACCTCCATTTCATCATCATCTAAACCACCATTTGGAACAGTATTACTACTATTATTACTATATCATCAGTGTCATCTAAGATATCTTCTTTACTATTTAAAGTTACTGCTAAATGTCGACGGTCACGTCTAAATATCTGACCTGTCGATTTATCTAGAACTAAAAATGAATGGTCATTAAACTGTCCAACTCTTTTACCATACCACAAATTTGAATTTTTCTTAAATATTACCTTCTGGTCAATGTGTGGACGCGTTTGACGATCATAATATAAATTTGGCCTTTCACGTTTTTTAATGAACTTATTTTTGATAATTTCCTCTGGCAACAGTTCACATAGTAAAAGTGAACTATTAACTGGTTGCTTTTGAGCAGGTGACATCATCATATATGTACATGCTAATGGAGAGGCATTATACTCAAGCAAACGATTATAAAATTCATGAAGGCGACCTACATCCAATTTTTTTTTCTAACAAATTCTTCGCAATCGCAACATCTTTCTCAGCAAGTCCATTACTTTGAGGATATCCTAAATATCAACCTAATGTAGGCCTTTTCAGCGTATTGAGCTAGTTGTCGACTTCTGTAGTGGCTGTTATCAGACATTATTTCCGAAGGATAACCATATCTATTGAAGACACTTTCCAACTATTCAATGACAGTAGTCATGGATTTGTCTTTGATCCTGTCAGCTACCAACCAGTTTGAATACGCATCAATTATTGCCACATAGTCTTTTCCAGCAAGCTCAAATATATCGATTCCAAGAGATTGCCAGAGATGTTCTGGAATTTCATATTGTGTTAACGGTTCTTTCGGATTAGCATGGGTATATTTTTCACAAACGAGGCACTTTTTAACTTCTAGTTCTAAATCTCCTGCCAGTAAAACAGTGGTCGAGCTCTCAACAGTGATTTTTTAATACGCAAGTGCGGCTCTGAATAATTGTCAAGATGTCTTTTCCTAGTGATGTTGGTATAACCAATTTAAAAATAAAATAAATAGGGTGGCGCAACAGAGCGAGGAGCCCCTGGGCCTAGCGCATTTCTCACAACCTTGCCTACAATTTTCTGCCGGTTCCGAACGGCTGATCGAGAAAGAGCTTTTCATGGCAATGAATACTAACGGAGGACTTGCCAATTCCTCGCGAAAGGCGATACCCGTGGAAAAAACTTTTTTGCCTCTGTTGGGACTCGAACTTGAACCTCTGGATTAACAGGCGGACATGCTATCCATCACACCACGGGTAGCACAACCAATTTGTCTCCGAAAAATAAAAGCCACTCTTCAAACTTCAGTTCATGCCTTATTTTATGATATTGCTTAGCTTCACCAATAAACTTTTTGAATTCTGGCCACCCACTTTCCAAATACTTGACTATTGACATTAACGTCCCAATATTTTGGGTTGCCTGAGAATACTTCAACTGATTCTGATCTGACAAACACATTCGTTTTCTAACTGCATGAATCAACGCTTGCAACTCCATATCATCTTTCTCGTTTCGTTTAACTATTGTCCTTGATAAAAAATCAGCCACTGGGATACTTTTCCCAGGCACATATATTTAATTGTAATAAACGGATATTTTAAAAGTCTCAGAAATAGTCGTTGTAATCGCATAGATACATCATCGATCTCTCTTTTAATTAGTGTCTCTTGAGGTTTATGATCCGATTGGATTTCTACTTCACTGCCATATATAAAATAGTGGAATCTCTCACAAGCGAAAACAACTGCCTGGAGCTCCTTTTCAATCTGCGCCCATTTTTGCTCGCTTTTAGTCAAGCTCCAAAATGCATATGCTACTGGTTGGTTTTCCTGCAATAGAATTGAGTCGAATAGCGTCAGTCTGGATCACTATTGGCTCGAAAAATATGGATCGAAAAATCTAAAAACAGGCCCTTCAGTGAAGTTCTGTTTAAAAGCCAGTACCTCATCATCATGCTCATAGCTCCAATGCCAATCTACGTCGGTAGGCTCGCGTTAGTTGACGAAGTTTTGCCGTTCGTTGTGACAAGTTTGGTAGGTATTGAGTATTTCAACATTCCAAAAAATCGAACATCTAATTTTTTTTCATAGGTGACTGCAAACTTGTGATAGCCGCAAGATACTTTTTGTTAGGTCTGACTTGCGACGCTGATAGTTGCTGACCCATAAATCGAACCTCCTCTGATGCTAGCTGTAATTTTTCTTTATTAAATCGAATTCCGTTTTCTCGTGCAATCTGTAACATCTTCCTAAGTACTTGATTGTGTTCCTCTTCTGTACGGCCGGATATAAATACATATATCATCAAAGTACAGTTCAACGCCACGAATATCTCCGAAAAGCTGCGCCATCTAACGCATGAATAGTTCCGGCGCATTCTTTAGTCCGAACGGGACCCTATTGCATCGATATCGGCCAAACGGAGTCATGAAAGTTGTTAAATCAGCATTTTCATCATCCAACTCTAAATGCCAAAGCCCATTTTGTAGATCCATAACTGTAAACACAGTCATCCCGGCCAGTCTTCCAATAATTGATTCAGCTGTTGGAATCATAAAATGCTCCCGGCGGATACATTCGTTTAACGGCTTTGGATTCAAACATAACCTTAGAGATCCATTCGGTTTTTCTACAATTGGTAGGTTATTATTCTTATTCTTTATTGTCTACGATTTGTTATCTACAGACTTAACAATACAAATTAGTACAATATTATATACAATCGCTTAAATATCTACTATTATTTTTGTGAGCTAAATATGCTGTTAATAAATTTTTAAAAACATTTCTTGGAAGACATATGTCTAAACAACAATAAGCTTCATTAAACAATTTGCAACAGTGGCATATAGGTTCACGTAATCCATAGTTCGTTCGATGTGTAACTTTCAAATAATAGAGGCTTTGGTCTTAGTGCTCTAGACGGAGCATACACATTTACAAGGGAAAGTAAGTTTGAGCTATCAACAAAATTAGATAAAACATCTCTAATAAACATAACACTACATTTCCCTCCGTGATTCAAGATATTGTATTCCCAGCAAAAGACATTTTGACCGATAAGAGTGATGATTATGGTTATTAGCAGTGTCAAAATTAACAAAAAAAAATTCTTAAAGCAAAACGCAAGAAGTTTGTTTGTACTCTTTCAATCTTTGAAATATGAATTTGAGTTGTTGGATTCCATACAACACAAGCATATTCTAAGGACGGTCTGACAATACTACAGTACAATGATTTAAGGGTATACGGATCAGTAAAGTCACAAGAATTACGTTTTAGAAAGCCCAGCAATGAGTTAGCTCTTGCAATAACAGAGTTAATATGATATTGGAATGTGAGCTGTTCATCAAATAGATCACCAAGATCTTTTACAGTGCCAACAATTTTCAGGGGCTTCATGTTTAAGGAATAGGAGGGAACAATAGGGTACATGGTACGATTGTAGGACATGGAAGTACATTTATCAGTGGCGAAGCGTCCATATAAGTCGATTATTTCCGACTTACCTTTTGAAATTCACATCCGAAACATCTTAGACTTCTGGCAACATGAATCAAACTTAATCATACACATGAACTCGCTGCCAACATTTTTTTAACAACTACCACTCTGCTTTCCGTTTTATTCTACACACATGTTGGCTCTTCAACTCACTCCATAAACAAACACAAAACTTTAGCAACATACAAGGTAACCCCAAATATTTCGTCTTATAAAACTTGTTGCTGGATAGAACAAATTTGTGTTCTCTCCTCTTTTTTCTTTTACCAAAAAATATGACGGTAGAACATCGTCTTATTTTCTTCCATAAGAAAGCATGTATTAAACAGAGAGGTGCCTCCTCTCTGTTCAATACATGCTTTCTTATGGAAGAAAATAACCCGGTGTTCTAGCGTCATATTTTTTGGTAAATCTGTTGTTTGTTATCTCTTTGTGCTCTGAGGTCTGAGCACGTGAATATAGCGCCGGCGCAGTAGCCCAGTACTCATTTGCTGCATTGCTTCTGGCTTCTGCACACTTCGGTGTTTGCATGATATTGGTTTTAAAAAAGAAAAAACGCTTTGCTTCGTATTTCTTCCCATGGACACATGCTTATAAACAAAAATGTATATGGTAGGTTTGCAGGTTGAGGTAGGTCTCTGCTTGAAGAACAAGAAAATAACACGCTGGTCTCCGACTTATTTCATGAATTTGTATCTGTTTCTGCACTAGACTCATGTGTCAAAGCTCAAAGGTTGCCACTTTGATAACAAATATGCGTGGATATTAGATCTCATAGCATAAAGCATATTTTTGGGAGAAAATGCAAACTATAATTGGAATTTTTCTAAAGTGGCACAACTGGCCTAAATGAATTCAGTTCCCAATGAGTCGTATTTTATTTGAAAAACGCAGTTTACCAGCAGAATGCAGTTCAATACTTATTTAAATTGATTTTGTGCTTTTCGTGATTTTTTTAAATATTACAAATTTAGGCTTTAAAAATTGAAAAGTACAAAAATTCTGAAAAGTTTTCCGATAGTAAGTTTCAGTGGTTTGATTATGGCCTTAATATCTGTTGACTGTTGCTTAACTGATTTTCACTTAGAGGAAACAAATAGTTTTAATTAGCTTAGTTTTATGAAAAAACAAGTTATGACGCTCTACCTAATAGCAAAGTTGGTTTGAAATACTTGACTTTTTGGCTTGATGCGAAGACAAGCATTGCACAATAAAAATTTTAAATAAACTTTTTTGTGTTGGTGACTAAGTTTCCTTCGAGTTACCTTTTGGAATTATTCACCCCTCGCCACTGACATTTATCAACATTTAATCTTAGATCGTTTAAGTTGCACCACTCAGAAATTAGATCGAGATCATTTTGCAAAAGAAAACGATCTGCAATATTTGAAACAACAGCGAAAATCTTAATATCATCCGCGAAAATGAGACTTTTGCAAAATTTTAATGTTTCAGGTAAATCATTTACATGCAGTAAGAAAATGGGGGGCCCCAGATGACTTCCTTCCGGAACACCCGAAGTAACGTTTATAACCTTAGAACGGATGTCATCAACTAGAACAATTAGTTTACGGCCATATAGATAGGACTTAAACCATTGCAACAAGGCACCTCTAATTCCATAAGCCTCAAGTTTTTTCAATAAAATTTTCAAGTTAACCCTGCTTAATGCTTTAGTAAAATCTGTGTATATTACATGAACCTGCTGACCATTCTCCAAGGCATTAATAGAGAAATTCGTGAACTCAACCAAATTCGAAGTCGTAGACCTACCCTTGCAAAAACCGTGCTGAAAATCACTAACATGTCCTTTTATCAAACCAATGAAAATATCTTTTACAAGACAATCCAATAATTTTGGAATTATAGAACCCAATGTGTGGGATAATCTACAAGTGAAATTACTTATACCTTTTCCATCCGATGTAATTCTTCATTTAAGCGCTCGTACAGGCTTTCTGGGATTCTTTTTCTGTACCTGAGCACAGGCACAGAGTCTGGCTTGAGATTAATGTGACATGTCCCTGGTAGCTTACTTAGTCCTTCAAAAACATCATCGAACTCTTTAATAAGCTTGGCAGCTTCTATTTTCCCATCCATTGAAATCGAATCAATACCCCCATTTCGAAAAATCAGACCCAAACTTGAGCAAGCCTCACGACCCAATATAGGCTGCAGGTTCCATCACCTCAAATAATATATTTTGTTTTCTTTCTTGAGCCGAATCAAAACAAGAAAAAGTAATTTGACCAAACGTATTTATCTTAGTATTATTATAGCTTAACAGTTGCGTTTTGGAATTACGAATCAAATGATCAAGTCTCATTTTTTTAACAATTAATAATGGAATGCAATTAGCGTCTGCAACCGTGTCCAGCTTGAAGTTGACCTTAACACCATTAAAAGCGAAATCTTGACACCATGGTTTATTTATGATATTAAGAAAATTAATATTTAGTACATAACTTAAAACTAAGCTATAATCCCTAAGCAGCCAATTACAAAATCTCGAATTACCTTTATCAAACTGCCACGGTTGATAGCACACCAGTTGGTCGTTTGTTGATCGGCACACATTTGTAAAATGCCCCAAGCGTTGGCATTTGTAACACTTTGCTCCTTCTTTTAGTGCTGGACAAAACTTCTCATGGTTCCCACTAACACTTCCACCACAGCGTAGACATTACTTCTCGTAACCACTTTTTTTAATTGGTGCTCGCTTTTTTTGGTACTGGATCGTATCCTGCTTCATATGCGGAAAATCTAGCAAATTCTTGTTGGCAGCTGCTAATTCAGCTGCTTTGCACTTGTCAATGGTTTGCTGAAGTGCGTCGTCACTTTTTTCCAATAATTTAGCGTGAAGGCGTTTATCACCAACACACAGAACAATGCGATCACGTAGCATTCGATCAGAATACGCCATCTGCCAACCATTACACACAAAATCGCATTCTAAGTGCCATATGACTTTTTCATTCACTTAGAAATAAAATTCACAGCATGTGAACGCAGTGAATTTTATAAGTGTCTGTGTAATCCGAACAAGGTTTGCGTATGCAGTTATACAGTTATGCATATGCAGTCTGGATTCCGGGAGAAACATTCTACTATTCATCCACTCCTGAAGCTCCAAGGGGACATTATAAGGAAACTAAACAACCAAATAGCAGTTGGAAGTTGGATGTTTCTTGGACGTTGAGAAGGCATTTGATAGTGTCTCGATAAACAGAAGGGAAGAACACCGACTTCTCAAAAAGAAAAAGAAGCAGCATGAGAAGCGCTCGTTTGAGGAAATAGAGAGGTGCCATGACAGGAACGAGACTCGGAAGTTTTACCAAAAGGTAAAAAGATCCTGCCAGGGTGGCAAACCCCGAACTCAAGCCTGTAAAGACCAGCAGGGAAACATAGGTATAGAGTCACAGTCGCTACTGAGGATCTGGAAAGATCATTTCTGCAGACTGCTTAACGGCGAAGAGGACACAAATTCCGCTGTCAGGCAGACTGCCCCATTCAGCCTGGACGATGATCAAGAATGCCGTCCTCCCGACCTAGAAGAAGTTAAGCTTGCTATATGCAAACTTAAATCAAATAAGACTGCAGGTGCAGATGGCCTTGATGCCGAACTTTTCAAGGCAGCTGGAGATCAGTTGGAAAGGAGCATGCACCAGCTGATCTGCATGATATGGTCGAAAGAAAGCATGCCCGATGAATGGAACCTCAGTATCGTATGCCCGATCCTAAAGAAAGGAGACCCTCACAACTGCGCCAATTATAGAGGGATAAGCCTCCTTAACGTCGCTTATAAGATCTTGTCTGCTGTAATATGTGAACGACTGAAACCCCACGTCAACAACTTGATAGGTCCTTATCAATGTGGTTTTAGACCGGAGAAGTCCACAATAGACCAAATTTTCACATTACGGCAGATCTTGGAAAAAACCCGAGAACACAATATCGATATTCACCATCTTTTTATCGATTTCAAGGCCGCGTATGACAGTATCTACAGAGACGAGCTGTACAGAGCCATGTCTAGTTTCGGCATCCCTGCAAAACTCGTACGACTATGCAGGATGACTTTGGAGAATTCACGCTGCTCCGTCAAGGTCGGTAAAGAACTCACCGAGACCTTTGATGTCGAAAAAGGTTTTAGGCAAGGCGATAAACTGTCATGCGATTTCTTCAACATCATACTTGAACAGATTGTAAGAAACTCAAACGTCAACACCAGAGGAACAATTTTTCAAAAGTCTGTGCAATTGCTCGCATATGCAGACGATATTGACGTAATGGGAAGAAAAAAGCGTGATGTCATAGGTGCTTTTGCGAGTATTGAAGCAGAAGCGGCAAAAATGGGTTTGATGGTTAATGAGGGCAAAACAAAGTATATGCTGTCATCAAACAAGGACACAGAACATCGACGAATTGGACAAAACGTCACAATAGACAGACATAACTTTGAGGTAGTACAGGACTTCGTCTACCTAGGATCCGCTGTAGACACGGAAAACAACATCAGTGCGGAGATCAAACGGAGAATAACTCTTGCCAACCGTTGCTTCTTTGGGTTAAGAAGGCAATTGAGAAACAAAACCCTCTCCAGAAAAACCAAGGTAACCTTATATAAGACCTTAATCATCCCAGTCCTGCTGTACGGCGCGGAAGCATGGACCTTATCGAAAGCGGATGAGGAAACCCTTGGTCGTTTCGAAAGAAAAATTCTCCGAATGATCTTTGGTCCCGTATGCGAAGGCAATGTGTGGAGAAGAAGATACAACAACGAGCTGTATGAGCTGTACCGCGACATGGGCATAGCCAGAAGAGTACGCATCGCGAGGCTACGATGGTTGGGCCATGTTGAGCGGATGGACCCAAACGCTCCGGCTCGTCGGGTGTTCGAAAGCACATTGCAGGGAAATCGCGGAAGGGGAAGACCTCGTCTTAGGTGGCGCAATCAAGTGGAGGATGACCTCAACCGACTTGGAGTGCGAAACTGGAGAGAGCTCGCCCGAAATAGAAGTCGTTATCGAAGGATGTTGGTTGAGGCCCAGGTTCACCCCGAACTGTAATGCCCACCTAAGCAAGCAAGCGATAAACAGACTTATCCATAAACTAACCATTTTACGCTTTCCAGGTTCACAAATAAAAATTTTGTTTATTTTTTTTTCATTCCAGCTCTTTCTACGTGCAAGTAGACAACACCGTGTCTTCAACCAGACCTATCCGAGCAGGGGTTGCCAAGGGTTGCTCAAGGATCGAAGCTAGGTCCCTTCCTGTATAGCATCTTCACCTCGGACCAACCTCAACCAGAAAACACCACCAATCTTCTCTTTGCGGATAACTCATTGACCTACGCGCACACACTGTCACCTGCGATTGCTGCTTTCAGAGTTGAAGACCACATAAAGAAGCTCTTGGAGTACTACAAACTATGGGGAATCAAAATTAATTCAGGGAAATCGGAGCTAATTTGGATAAGAAAACCCACATAAGGACGGAAACGTTCGAGATTAGCCACAAACTGCCACAACATCTGCGTAAACCTTCAACGAACTGATGCGTTTCAACCCGCACGCCACCGCAGTCATCCAAAAACTAACTTTGCTTTCCATCGCGTTCATCCACTGATCCGCAAAAGGAGTGAACTCAGCCAAAAAACAAAATTGCTGCTGTACAAGCAGCTAATACGACTCGTGATCACCTACTGCTTTCCCGTCTGGTTTACAATATCCAAGACTAAAATTCAAAAACTGCTATGGCTGTTTTCCAGAGGAAGGATCTGCGCATATGCACAGGGCTTGGTTACGATCCGATACGAAGGAAAAACCTCAGCAATAGAAAGCTTTATGAAAAAGCAAGGGTCAGCCCCATAATAGAGAAATGCATGGTGCCTACGCCTACTGGAAAACTTGGCCAACCATCCTAACTTCTTAGTAAGAAGGATAGCAGAAGAAGACCGAAACCCAGACCCGAGATACATCGATGCGATGACACAAATGGAAGACGGCAAATTGAACAACGATGAGGCAATGGCCTTCTACGCTGAGGCAGCGTCAACCCACCACCGTGGCTAGTTGCTCCATCACCCCATCGCCCCCACTCCCCCTCCTCCTACACCTCCGACCACCCCAATCCCCAACCGCAACTAACTCCAAGGACAACTTGAGCTGAATACACCTACAGTTATTTAATACTATAACAATCTATTGTATTAATCATTAACTTAAATTTAATTCATAATCCAAATATCTGCGACAGTGTATATCGTTAAGCCCCTTAAAAACCATTATATAATTTAGTAATGTATATTTAAGTATTAATTGTAAATATCCTTTTTTTCAATAAAAAAACAAAGTTCGAGTCTTAGAAGGGTGCCGCAACATCTAACTGATAAGCCCATTGCCGTACCTGGGCGAAACGCAAACTTGAAGTCTTCAAACATGTCTTTAAAGAAATTTATTTCTTTTTAGATTTTTGTACTTTTAAATTTGTTTGTTTGTTTGTATTCAGTAGGCTCCAAGACTACTGAGCTGAATTGAATAATATTTGGAGAAAAGATGGTCTGGACTTTAGAATCTTAGAAGTTGTATAGGCTATATTTCATCCGAATATTCTTACGGACGGAAAAGTTACAAAAACCGCGAACTTAGAAGATACAGCACCGATTTCAAATTTTTTGTCACCGTTAGAGTGCTTCATTGTCCCCGAGTGGCTTGGACTTTATTTTAGCTAGTGCTGGACCGATTCTTGCACCGTTAAAGCGCTTCATTCCCGATCCCCGAGTATCATGGACTTTATTTTATTCCCATATACCCACGGAACGGGAACTTGGAAAATGCTGCACAACTTCAAAAAAATTTTCACCATTAGAGTGCTACATGCTACATTACCCCGGAGAAGATTGAATTATTTCATCCCCATTTTTCATACCCATATTCCCGCGAGAACGGGAATCGATGCTATGCACTAGAAACTAGATCACCGTAGGCCCCGAGCTACGACGGGCAGGTCAGCTAGTGAAATATATTCATGTTGTTCAATCGTAAATTGGCTGTAGTAAAATGTTAAATATTTAATAATGAAATATCATTACATGTTTTTGTTAATATCAAAACAGGTTTTTATGAAATGTTTTGTAACCTGCTGCGTCTTATTGCCTCAAAGGAGGGGAGGGATAACGTATTTAAATTTATTTTGTTGTTTTTTTTTTTAATGAATGCCTTATATTTTAAGAACATTGTGTCAAAATTTCAAATGGATTGGAGCAAAATTGAATTTACGAATATTTTTATACCTGTCGGTATAGTGTTTTCCTTGTGTTTTTTTAGTGTTCAAAACTTCAAAGCATTTTTCCCACAACTCACTTTTTAAAAGTCGGTGCCCCTCTAACCTTCAAAACTACTGCACCTATCCGTTTGAAATTTTGAACACTATTTCTGTAAATAATTTACAAGGTAGTGACGAAGAGCTTTTTCAAATTTTTTGTTAGCCGATTTTTCACGAAAAACCGCTTTTTTCCCTTCAAAGTGTTCCAAAAAAGTGAAAAATTAAAATTAAAAAAAAAACCCTCTCGACATTACTGGGTGAAAACTTTTATCTAACGAATGAACAAATTTTTTTTGATTTCCGATTTCGCCTTTTTTTAGAGGCATGTCCGAATAATTGCTGCCATTGCCGTATTTTTAAATATTTCTTTGTGAAAATTTTACACATAATTCTTGAAATGCCACTTTATAATATGTAACTGGTTTTAATAAAGAAATTTGAACTAGTTTCTAATAAAAAAAACTCGAAAAACATTCCTTTTTCAACGAATTACCCCCCTTCCCCCTTAAATTCAGCAACGGTTGCAATTGAGTGAGCACTGCAAATCTGTCATTCTGTGCTTACATTAATCTACAGCCTGAACCACTTGACGGATTTCTTTGAAAACTAGCTGTTGAGATCTATGGAGCAATTTATGTAGGGATTTTTTGAGTTGGATTTGTAATAACGGTGACTGTCATTCAGAGGGGTTTCTGAAGCTGGGTTTCTAGGTCGTCACATAATGGTACCTTCCACACAACCTACTTGACAATACTTAATAATAATAATGGAAAAAGCCTCATAGTACCGTTTACTCGACGTCGACCTTCTTGTTGACGGCTTGATCAATTTTAACGAAATTTTATATTCGAAATGTCCTTAGCTATAAAAAAACTGAATATAAACATTTGAAAAATTTTGATTTTTAAAACTTATATAAATTTTTTAAGAAATTTTGACTTTTTTTCGACTTTGTCAATAGATCTCTAGGAAGATCTTAAAATCTGTTGATTTGAAAAAAAAAAAATAGCAACCGATTTGAAGAAAAACTGCTTCTAAGGTTTTGATAAAATTTTCAGCGTTTGTGTGTATTAAATACAAACATACCTAGGTTGCCCAACAGCACGAAGAGACCCGGGGCTTAGCGCAATTCTCACAATCGTGCCTTGTGAGGGAATGGAGGAGACCTACAATTTTCTGTTGTCTTCGAACGGTTAATCGAGAAAATGTTTTTCATGGCAATGAATCTACTATCGGAGGTCTTGCCAGTTCCTCGCGAAAGGCGCCGATAGCCATGGAAAAGCAATTTTTTGTTCTGATGCCACGAACCTACCGCGTTACAGGCAGACACGTTGCTTTTTGGAAATAAATTATGTAGTAGCTCTGGCTTGATTGATTGCTTTCAGCGCCTCCTCAAACAATCAGGTCAGTAGCAGACAGTTTTGAATTTTCACAGAAATATTGTACTTTTTGTTTTATTTTTGCCATCAATGTTTTTTTAAATTGAAATCTGATGCAGTACGTTAAGGCATCCGCATCGACTTAAAAGATTTTTGGCTCCACTACGGTCAACTAAAAATATTTCCTTCTGTCTTTCACAAACGATGCCAAAAGATGTTACAAATTACTCAATGCTTCTCTTTTATTGTGACAGTCATCCCAAAATAGATAGTTGAATAAAACTGAAGCAAAACATACATAAAACCACCCAGCATCGAACAGAGAAAACAACAAAATATAAAAGTTGAGAAGTCCATAACATTTTGCAAGCCAAGAATCGTATTACAATTTACAAAGAACGAAACTCATTTCGGCTTCCTTATTTGGCTTTTTGTTTTCGTGAGTGTGAGAGCTTTGCAAGGCCGTAGCCAGACAACTATTTGGGGGGGGGGGGGGGGGGGGAGAGGAGGAGGGTTTTCATTATTCAATTCACCAATCATTGTGTACCTTTTTTAATGGTAAATATGTAGTAAATAATAATATTAACACAGCCTGTTTTGACCGAAAATCGATCAAACACGAATATTTTAATTGGTATTATGGTACTACACTATTTACATTGTATATACCATAAGGCACTTTATGGATTGGTGAAGAAAAAATAATTGAGATAACATTACGATATAAAGAAATATGAAAAAAGGGGTTGGAAAATTTTGTACGTTCCTCGTCCTGTTTGCAAATCTGCAGCCCAAGTGGATGGGCGATTTGCAAACTTCGTTGATAGGGTTTATTAAGCAGTCTCGCACTAGGCGTTGATGAAATTGTAATTTTAGCTCTAAATCAATTATAGGAATCCTTATCCTAATCCTAACTATCCTAACTAATAAAGGGTTTTCCAATAAGAGTGATATGATTTCTTTTTTGAAAAAACACACTTTCTGTTAAGGACATTCAAATATTTTTTATTTAATGTGCAGCTCAATCAATACATTTAAGTTTTAAATAAAACGTCATTCAAATGGCCACCATGACTTCTTCTGCAGCATCAAATGCGATGAACCCAATTTTCGAGCCCTTTTTTTATTAAATCAAGTCGTATATCATGAATGGCACGTTCAATATTGACTTGTAAAGCTTGAAGAGAATCTGGTTTATTTTGAAAGACCAATGACTTTAAATAGCCCCACAAAAAAAAGTCTAATGGTGTTAAATCACAACTTCTTGGAGGCCATTCAATATGACCATTTCTTGAAATAATCGAGTCTCTAAATTTTTCTGGCAATAATTCAATAGTTGCATTTGCTCTGTGACACGTAGCCCCATTTTTTTTTTATATATAAAAAGAGGAGGCTTATATGCTAATCTGGAGAACTCAGACTTAATTACCGGTCCATTGTACTACCAGGGTAGCAGCCTTCCCTTTTTTCTGTGTTGCATATAACCTCAAGGACGGCGTCCATACGAAACTGGGCGGCTGAAAGAAAAGTAGATGCCCAGAGGGGGATTCGAACCGACGCATCCGGCCTACCTACTGAACACTCTACCACTGCACCACGGCCGCCCTTACGTAGCCCCGTCTTGTTGAAACCAAATGTTGTCAAAATCAATATCTTCCAATTTCGGCCATAAAAAGTTGGTTATCATCGATTTATACCGCTCTCCCTTGACGGTAATGGTGTTACCAGCTTCATTTTGAAAAAAGTACGGACCGATGATTTCACCAGCCCAAAAACCTTACCAAACTGTCAATTTAGGTGAATGTAATGGTTTTCCATGAATATTTTGAGAATTTCCATCGTCAGTTTTGTTTATTTACCGCAACAGTCAAATGAATGTAAACCTCATCGGAATAGATGATTTTCTTAAAAATATCGTTATTGATTTCAAGTTGTTCCAAGGCAAAATCGGAAATTTCACGACGTTTACGGTGGTCCAATTGTGAAATTGTAAGCACTTCTGAATGCAATAAAAAACAAATGACAGATCATAACATACTACAAATGGCCCAAACGCCACTGCAAAATCATATCATACCTATTGGAAAACCCTTTATTATAAATGTGAAAGTCACTCTGTCTGTCCGGCTTTCTATGTTACCATCTCCCGCCCAAACTACTGAACCGATTTAAATAAAATTTGATACAGAGATAGTCTAAAACTTGAGGATTGACATAGGCTATATATTTTATTCCTAAATTCCTTCAGAAACGGGAACGAATACGGGAATTTAGAAACTACAACACCGATTTCAAAAATATTTCCATCGATAGAATGCTTCACTATCCCAGAGTAACTATACTTTAATTCATCCACATATTTCTACGGGAACGGGAGTCCTTACTAATATATTAAGTATGAAAGAAGCTCTGGCTGTCCGTCGTTCTATGTTACCATCTCCCGCCTAAACTAATAACCGATTTAAATGAAATTTTGTACAAAGATTGTTCAGAACCTGAGGAAGCACATAGGCTATATATTTTATCCCTAAATTTCCACGGGAACGGGAACGTATACGGGGAATTAGAAGCTACAGCACCGATTTCAAAAATTCTTCCACCGTTAGAATGCTACACTATCCCCCAGTAACATAAACATTAATTCATCCCCATATTCATACAGGAACGGTCACCATATTGCCACGGGAATGGGAGTCTTTACTAATATTATAAGTCTGAAATGAAATCTGGCTGTCCATTTTTATTTGTTATCAAAAACCGCCCAGACACCCATTTATATGAATTTTGGTACAGAGATGTAGTCTTGAGCCTGAAAATGAACATAGACTATTTATGTTATCCCTGTATTCCCACAAGAACGCAAACGTAAACGGGAAGCTAGAAACTACTGAACTGATTTCAAGACCTATTTTTATATTGAGGGTAATGCAGAATATTTTATGAACAAACTAGGTCTAGTCTATCTATTGTTAAAAAAAATGTATAAAACAAATATGAAATTATTTTATATAGAACTATGTTCTCAGATTAAAAAGAGGTTCGATTTTAAAATTAAAAAATGTTGCACTGCTAGATCCTTGTAAAATTGTTTCTAAAAACAATTGTATCTCGCCACTGCACTTTTCAATAACACAAGTCTGCAAAAAAAAGTCTAAGCTCTTAAGCTCTTCTGGTTTTTTTGTGGCACACTTATGTTTTTGGGTGTGCTGAATCTGAAAATGACTTTCATTTGCTCGTAGAACATCACGTTTTCTGCCAATAGAGGTATCCGTCTAATATCTGTTCCAGTGAAAACACCTTCTTTCAGCTTTGCCTCCGGGAGGCCTGGAAGCTTTAATACCATATTTAAAGGAATTTCCATAATATAAATTTACTTATTTATTCATGACTTAAGTTAGCTCAAAAAAACAATTTTTTAAGAATATTTTGGGCTTAGCAAAACAAACTGAGTATTTTTTTTAGTTTCCAGAACACCTAAATACATAAAAATCAGTTGAAAGCATCCAGACAGCTTTTTCTTTGCAGACCTGTGTAATTTTCCGAGTTTGTGTGATCCCGAAAAAAATAGAAAATATGCACTGACTTTAGAAATTTACAGTTACAACAAAACTTACTTATATATACGATATTGAAACATTTTGGGGCTTTGTTAAATCTTTACAAAATTCACAAAAAGTAAAATTGTTTGAAAATAGTGTACAATTTGTACAATTTGTAGCTTACCTCACAGTTCCGCTGCTTCAGAACGTGTTTTTTCTGAACGCTCAAGTAAGGTTAGGTCTAAGAAATATAAACCACGATCGATCCGATCTCCAAATACTTTTCTTTTGAGCTCAAACTTTTTGTAATTTTTTTAGAAACAATATTTTCTATATGGTTTTTTGAAACAAAAAAATTTTTTTTTGCCCACTCTAATGTTACATTTTCTTTCCATTTGTTACACTTTTTGAAAAAAAATTGTTACACTTTCAAAAAGACCTGCGGCGACATTGGTTCGTGCTTGACGCAAAAACAAACAAGCTTCATGTTTGATTTTACCAAGGTTTTTCTTTCGGTGTAGAAAATAGTCATAGCCTT